>JAACJL010000049.1:0-182847 GCA_013053245.1 Agrocybe pediades
CCTAACCCTAACCCTAACCCTAACCCTAAGGTTTGTAGTAAAGCTGAGTGCTCTAAAATACGTTTATGGGCTATTATAACATTCTTAGAAAGTTTCATAGTCAAATTACATCATCTTAATATGTTTTGACTTTGGCTCTCCTCCTCCTCCCCCTCATATACCAATTTCGCTTCCCTGAATTTTCCTGATAAGCTAGAGCTCTGATTCTGGGTATAGCGTAAGCCATGTATTTATGCTAAATTTCTCTCCGAGATCTAAGCTGTCCGCGCGAAAACCACAGAGTGCCACAATATTTACTGTAAATTCACGAAAAATGACCATTTCTTTTCCACGTCTTGAAGGAAAGTTGGAGTCGTTGAGTTTTCTGTACTTTCCATTAAGCCTAACATATATTGACATCCTCACAAAGTTTCACACTCATAGCTTACAGTGCCACCGAGTGCCAGAATTTTTAGTATCTTTTCCTCCTCATTAAAAGGAATATTTATCCTGTGACTTCCACTGGATGGGTTGGGGTGAAGCTAAGTGCTCTAAAATACGTTTATAGGCTGCTATAACGTTCATAGAATGTTTCACAGTCAAATTACATCATCTTGATATGTTTTAACTTTGGCTCTCCTCCTCCTCCCCCTCATATGCTGATTTCGCTCCCCTGGATCTTCCTGATAAGCCAAACCTCTGATCCTGGGTATATGGCAAGCTATGTATTTATCCTAAATATCTCTCCGAGATAGGAGATCTCACTTCAAAAACCGCAGAGTGCCATAATATTCTTTGTAAATTCGCTAAAAATGATCATTTATTGTATATCTCTGGAAGAAAAGCTGCAATCGTTGAGATTTTTGCATTTTTGGGCCACCCTAACATATATCAACATTCCCACAAAGTTTCACATGCATAGCTTACAGTGCCGCAGAGTGCCATAATATTCATTACCTTTTCCTCCTCATTAAAAGTATGATTTCGCCCAGGCCTTGAATGTGCATCGATTTGGCTGATCTTTTTTTTAATGGGCTTCTATAAAAACCCTAATTACACTGTAAAAAAACCAGAGATGTGGTATCAGTATTTCCCGAGATAGCATAGCGGTGCATAACAAAAACAGCCGTGGAGCAAGAACAGTAGACCGTGGGAAGAAAGTTGGTCCAATTTTGGAATCTACTCAAAAAATGCTACCCCGTGCACCACTTTTCGGAGATCCCACGCGCAAAAGCTCAGGAGTGGTCAACCACTCCTGGAATAATATAGATAGATGTACTCTGCAAAGTCTTGTAAGATTTCATTGAGTATTCATGCTCCGGCATGTCTTTCCTTCTCAAGTATTTGCCTCTAAGTAAATTTCGCTCTGCTGTGATCATTTCTGAATCGTTTTATTTCAAACTTGGTGGAAATGCGCTGCATATATACGTGACCTGTCATGCAAGTTTGCGAAACGGGAAGCCTCCGCGTTCTTTCGCGTTCAAAATTCGTCGAAATTCATCCGAAAATCGGAATACTTATTATCATGGGCATTTCATGATGGTTTCAAGTCGCGATTTTTGTACGCGTTTACGTTTTATAGCCACTAGATGACATCCTGAAAGTTTCACGCGGAACGATCAAGTCTTGATTGCGCTATACCACTTGCATGCCTTTCCTTCCTCTGAAAAGCAAGATTTCTTCGTTCTGAGATCAGTTCCGCACCGTTTCTTTAGATATTTCGTGTATTCTCTTAGCTAGTACAACGTTCCAAACTTCCGAAATCGTTCATGGTAAATGTGGTCTCCTTGTTTGGATGTGGAAATTCGTCGAAATTCAGTGATAAATCGGAATATTTATTATCTCGGTCATTTCTGCACCGTTTCGGGTGTTTCCTTTTGCTGTTTTACGCTTTTACCAATTCAACAATAAGAAAGCGAAAGTTTTCGTAAAGAACGGTTGAGAACTAATGAAGTTATGACAACTTCTTTCTTTTCCTTCCTCTCAAAAGGAAGATTTCGGTCTACTGAAGTATTTCGGTCTACTGAAGTCATTTGTGGATCGTTCGTTTAGATATTTGGCGTGGTTCCTTACTCAGTGTTAACAGTGAAGCTCGTGAAAACGTTGTGAGAAACGACTGGATCATTGTCTTGATATATAAATTCGTCGAAATTCAGTAATAAATCAGAGCATTTATTATCTTGGTCACTTCTGGACCGTTCGGGGTGTTTTCTTTTGCTGATTTACGTCTCTATCAACTTGAAAATGAGAACGCCGAAGTTTCTGTGAAGAACGGTTGAGAATTGGTGATGGTATGACACCTTCTTCCCTTCCCTTCCTCTCAAAAGGAAGATTTCGCTTTACTGAGGCCGTTTGTGAATCGTTCGTTTAGATATTTGGGGAGTTGTCCTATCTAATACAACGAACTCAACGCCCGAAGAGATTACGAGACAAGGTGCTCTCGTTGTCTTGCGCTGGAAAATAGCCTGAAATTCACTCGAAAATCGGATTATTTATTACTTGACCAATTCCTGACCAATTTACTTAACGGTTTTGAAATGCTTGAGCTTCTAGTAGTTACAAAAGATGACGCTGAAAGTTTTGCGACCATTGAGTAGTTATTGGCTAACATAAAGCACTTGCTTCCTCTTTCCTCCTCCAGAAAGGATGATTTCGTCGTTCTGTAGTTGTTTCTGCGGCGTTTCCTTCGAATTTTGAACGTTAGGCTCTCCTAGTATGTAGGTACCCGCACCTCCAAACGTTCAAGCTGACGTGTCTTCGTTGTCTTGCACTGAAAAATATCCCGAAATTCATTGTAAAATCGGATTATTTATTCAGGGACTTGTCCTGGATGGTTTACATTGCAGCTAAGTGTTTCAAAGACATCTTCGAAACTTGAAAACACGATTCTGGAAGTTTCATGTGCATAGGTGGTCAGGAAGTACTCAAACTAGCAAGTGCCCACCTCTTTTCCTCCTCCCCTTTATCATTTTCGCAATAACCTGTCGCCCGTTTCTCCGTTGCTTTCGCAATTTGGCACGAGCATTTGAATACTATGACGGGTCCCGCACCTCCAAAATCTAAACAAGGAGTGCCCTCGTTGTCTTGCAGTGTAAAATAGACCGAAATTCACTCGAAAATCGGTTTATTTATTATCTTGACCATTTCTTGATAGATTTACTTAAAGTTTTTGAAACGTTTGAGCGTCTGGTAGTTGCAAAATACTACGCCAAAAGTTTTGTGATGATCGGATAAGTAATGGTTGAGATACTGCACTTCCCTCCTCTTTCCTCCTCCAGAAATGAAGATTTCGATGTTCTGTATTTGTTTATGCAGCGTTTCCTTCGAAATTTGGCATTTATGCCCTACTGGTATTTAGATACCTCCACCTCTAAACGCTAAAGCTGAGGTGTCCACGTTGCCTTGCAATATTAAATATCGCGAAAATCAAGCAAAAATCACAATATTTATTCTGTGACTTCTACTGGATGGTTTGGAGCGAATCTAAGTGCTTTAAAATACGTTTGTAGACTATTATATCATTCCTAGAAGGTGTCATAGTCAAATTTCATCATCTTGATATATTTTGACTTTGGCTCTGCTCCTCCTCTCCCTCATATACCGATTTCGCTTCCCTGACTTCATTTTAAACGCTGTAACCTCGCGCTCAGGCATGAAGCAAGTCGTATAATTGTTCTAAATACCTCTCCGAGATCTGGGCAATCCGCGCGAAAACCGCAGAGTGCCACAATATTTACTGTAAATTCGCTAAAAATGACCATTTCTTTTCTACGTCTCGAAGGAAAGCTGGAGTCGTTGAGTTTTCTGTACTTTCAATTAAGCCTAACATATATGAACATCCTCACAAAGTTTCACACTCATAGCTTACAGTGCCACCGAGTGCCAGAATTTCCAGTATCTTTTCCTCCTCATTAAAAGGAATATTTATTCTGTGACTTCCACTGGATGGTTTGGAGTGAAGCTAAGTTCTTTAAAATACGTTTATAGGCTATTATAACATTCATAGAAAGTGTCATGGTCAAATTACATCATCTTGATATATTTTGACTTTGGCTCTCCTCCTCCTCCCCCTCATATACCGATTTCGCCCCCCTGAATTTTCCTAATAAGCTAAAGCTTTGATTCTGGGTATGGTGCAAGCCATATATTTATACTAGATATCTCTCCGAGATCTAAGCCATTCGCCCAAAAACCGCAGAGTGCCAGAATATTTATTGTAAACTCGCGAAAAATGACCATTTTATTTCTACGTCTTGAAGGAAAGCTGGAGTCGTTCAGTTTTTTGTACTTTCCATTAAGCCTAACCTATATAAACATCCTCACAAAGTTTCACACTCATAGCTTACAGTGCCACTGAGTGCCAGAATTTCCAGTATCTTTTCCTCCTCATTAAAAGCTTAACTCTGCCCAGGCCTCAAAGCACCTCCGATTTGGCTGAAATTTTGTCTAAGGGCTTCTATAACAACCCTAACTACACTGTTAAAAAATCTCACCGGTGCCATCATTAGTTCCTGAGATACCATAGCGCAGGAGGCCATAGCGCGAGAACCGTAGGCCGTATCGGGAAAGTCGGTCCAATTTTGGAATCTAGGCCACAGTGCCGTCCCGGTACACCACTTTTCGTAGCAGTGCCGTGAATAAACCCAGGAGTGGTCAACCACTCCTGGAATAATATAGATAGGAAGATTTCGGTCTACTGTGGTCGTTTGTGGATCGTTCTTTTAGATATTTGGCGTGGTCGCTTACTCAGTGTTATAAGTCAAACGCGTGAAATCGTTTTGAGAAACGACTGGCTCGTTGTCTTGATCTGTAAATTCATCGAAATTCACTAATAAATATGACCATTTATTATCTCGGTCATTTCTGGACCGTTCGGGGTGTTTTCTTTTGCTGATTTACGCTACTATCAACTTGAAAATGAGAACGCCGAAGTTTCTGTGAAGAACGGTTGAGAATTGGTGATGGTATGACACCTTCTTCCCTTCCCTTCCTCTCAAGAGGAAGACTTCGCTTTACTGAGGCCGTTTGTGGATCGTTCGTTTAGATATTTGGCGTGATGTCCTATCTAATACAACGAATTCAACGCCCGAAGAGATTACGAGACAAGGTGTCCTTGTTGTCTTGCGCTGTAAAATAGGCAGAAATTCACTCGAAATTCGAATATTAATTATCTTGACCGTTTCATGACCGATTTCCTTAGCGATTTTGAAGCGTTTGAGCTTCTAGTAGTTACCAAAGATGACGCCGAAAGTTTTGCTAGCATTGAGTAGTTATTGGCTGACATAAAGCACTTGCTTCCTCTTTCCTCCTCCAGAAAGGATGATTTCGTCGTTCTGTAGTTGTTTCTGCGGCGTTTCCTTCGAAATTTGAACGTTGGGCTCTCCTAGTATGTAGGTACTCCCACCTCCAAAAGCTCAAGCTGAGGTGTCCTCGTTGTCTTGCGCTGAAAAATAGCGAGAAATTCATTGAAAAATCGGTATATTTATTCTGGGACTTGTCCTGGATGGTTTGCATTGCAGCTAAGTGTTTCAAAGACCTCTTCGAAATTCGCAAACACTATTATGGCAGTTTCAGGTACATAGGTGGTCAGGAAGTACTCAAACTAGCAAGTGCCCACCTCTTTTCCTCCTCCCCTTTATCATTTTCGCAATAACCTTCCGCGCGTTTCTCCGTTGCTTTCGCAATTTGGCCCGAGCATTTGAATACCATGAAGGTTGCCACACCTCCGAAATCTAAACAAGGAGTGCCTTCGTTGTCTTGCAGTGGAAAATAGACCGAAATTCACTCGAAAATCGGATTATTTATTATCTTGACCATTTCTTGACGGATTTACTTAAAGTTTTTGAAACGTTTGAGCTTCTTATAGTTACAAAATACTACACCGAAAGTTTTGTGAGGATCGGATAAGTAATGGTTGAGATACTGCACTTCCCTCCTCTTTCCTCCTCCAAAAATGAAGATTTCGACGGTCTGTATTTGTTTATGCGACGTTTCCTTCGGAATTTGAATGGTAGCATATCACAGTATGTCGGTACCCACAACTCCAGGCGTTAAAGCTGAGGTGTCTTCGTTGTTATGCAATATAAAATAGCACGAAAATCAAGCGAAAATCGCAATATTTATTCTGTGACTTCTACTGGATGGTTGGGAGTGAATCTAAGTGCTCCAAAATACGTTTATAGGCTATTATATCATTCATAGAAAGCGTCATGGTCAACTTACATCATCTTGATATGTTTTGACTTTGGCTCTCCTCCTCCTCCCCCTCATATACCGATTTCGGTCCCCTGACTTCATTTTAAACGCTATGACCTCGCGTTCAGCCATGAAGCTAGCCTTAGTATTGTCCTAAATACCTCTTTGAGATCAGAGTAGTCCGCGCGAAAACCGCACAGTCCCTCAATATTTAGTGTAAATTCGCGAAAAATGACCATTTCTTTTCTACACCTCGAAGGAAGGCTGGAGTGGTTGAGTTTTTTGTACTTTCCACTAAGCCTAACATATATTAACATTCTCACAAAGTTTCAAACCCATAGCTCATGGTCCCGGCGAGTGCCAGAATTTTCAGTTCCTTCTCCTCCTCATTAAAAGCCTAACTTCGCCCAGAGTGCAATTCTGCACCGATTTGGCTGAAACTTTGTGTAGTGCCTTACATAGCAACCCTAACTACACTTTTAAAAAATCTCAACGGTCCCATCATTATTGGCCGAGATACCATAGCGCAGGAGGCTATAGCGTGAGAACGGTAGGCCATATCGGGAAAGTCGGTCCAATTTTGGAATCTAGGCCACGGTCCCATCCCGGTACACCACTTTTCGTAGCGGTCCCGTGAATAAACCCAGGAGTGGTCAACCACTCCTGGAATAATATAGATAGGGTTGGTCGTAACATGGTTGTCGAATGGCGGTGTGGTGAAGAAGTATGTTTGTGGCAGTGGTGATCCGCAGAGGTTGAATTTTCGACGCGGAATGGCTTCTGTTCAACACAGTCTGTACCTATGATTATGTGTGATTCTGAACTTGTAAATGTATTTGTAGTTGTGTATCAATTTACTTGTACCTTCTATGCTCCCGCACCGCGATATGAAGGAAGGAAAACATCATCAGCTTAAAATATTCTTCGTGTGTTCGAGCCGGTGCCTATTTGGCTGTGATTATTTTCGGAAATCAACCGGCACGATATCATTTTGCACGCGGGAAAAGTGAGGTACTCCTGCTTGAACGGATACGACGATTACTCCTTGCACGGCCCTTTCTTGATTATGAGACGATTGGCGCTGCATGCTTCGGCGCTTAGTGACGAAGAATACGACCTCTATACCTCAAGTCTGCGCGATATTGCATTGGCTGACGATGACGACGCTTCACGAAATTCGGGCAAGGTCAATGGTGGAAATAACGACGACGACGGGTTTTTGGAGGGTTTAACTATCGGGGTGAGGGAGGCAAGAGCATGGTTAAGAGGGAGATACCCTCATATCAGTGCTTCTATCATAGATTCCGTGCGTGTACCACCGGTTTTTGTCCTCTCGACGTGCTAAACGGCGCCGCTTTACGCTGCTAGATACTCAGATTGTTTTCTCCTAGCCTGGCGCATGGCGATACTTTGTCTGGCGAAGAGTTTTTTGCTGTCTTACGACTGGTGATCCATGCGGAAAGTGGGAAACCCGTTGATAGGTCTCTCGCGTTTGTTCAAGGTACATGATTTTGTTATCGTTCGCAGCTGTACATCTGAACCTCCTGTTTATCTAGCTAGTCCTTCAAAACCAAGTAATGCTCAGGTCTCATTATCGCGCGGTAAGCTCTTCATTATTCTAGGCCTATTTGACTAAACTAATGTGACTTACACAGGAACGTCCGCCCCCGCAACCTCACGAGGATCGTCCCCGGCCAAACACTATTCAGAGCTACCGCCTCCGATGCCCTCAAGAAAACCTCCTATGTCATCCACCTCCGAAGTCAGTGCCCCAAATGCAGTTCCTCTTGCCCATCATGCCCATGTACATCCGCAACCACCACTGCACTCATCCCAACGATCAGAATCGTCGAAATCAACTTCCCAGCAACAGCAACATTCACCCTACAATCCGTTCGTGACTGACAAGAAGCCGACGCTGCAATCAAAATCTGATGACAAGAGTAACCGATTACCTCCTTTACCCCCACGAAAACCACCACCGCCTGTTCCAGGGATGGACGGCTTAGTGAACCACCTGCGGTTTGTCATCTTATTTCTCAGAGTGTACATACATTTATTAACTTTAAGCTGCCTTCCATACATCGTCTATCCCCTTGCTTAACAGGAATCATGCTGATGAACCATTTGCTGTATTTTGCTACTGTGGTGAATCATTCCCATATGTCGGGCTTTTGGATATCCATGCCAACTTCGTGCACTACGATCAGCCCGTTCGCAACAAAGAGATGATGCAACGATTGCATTTTTTACGGTATACCATAGGCGCTGCAAGACAAAACATATTACCACAGGGCGATGAGATCTTGGATAGCACCACTATGTATTGCAGAGCATACCAAACGTCCGGACCATGTCATGGTTGTAAGTGAATTGCGCACTTTGATATTAGGAAATCTGACACCCATTTCCTTCTATCCAGTGATAGCATGTTGGGCTGGACCATTAGAAGCAGCCTGTCTCATTCGAACGTTGAGTGATGAGATAGCTGCAGCCTTCAAAGCCCACCAGATTGGGCCTTCAGAGTATGCAGCGTATGCAGGATTCGACCTATCATTAATTTATGAAGGCACCGGTTGCCTACAGCAAGTACACTTGTTCACCTCGGTTGACATCTCGCCAACATCTGACCTTATCCCGGAACTCGGCAAACTTTTCTTCCCATTATCCTCGATAATTTTGACCCCGTCCATGCGGATCAGGTTACCTGTATTCAAAGGGGATGGTACAGCATGGGACTTCGACGACTATGCAGCATCTATTGCTACGAAATGGAGTGACAGAGGTGAAATGGGATGTTTCAATCCTACGATTATAGACCTCACAGTTGAGGCGAGGCCCAACGCGGAGGGCGGGATGCAGGATGCAGGTAGGGAACTTCATGGGTCACCCATGGGTGTATTCAGGCTGACCCACACCCTTACCCATGGCATACCCATACCCATGACCCATGGGTTCATCACTCATGGGTACGTGGGTTATGGGTATACTCTGGCAACAGCTTGCCATTTGTATGGGTTTTGATGGGTTGTGGGTAGACCAGATCTGACCCACACCCATACCCATGGACACCCATACCCATGACCCATGTGGGTTTGGCTGACCCATGATATTCCCTAGATGCAGGTCATTCTGCACCGGGAGGAGACGATAGGTCTTTTTCGAACAATGTACCGAGCCGGGAAGGAGGAGACCGAAAGGATAAGAAGGAGCAGGCCGATCCTTCGGATGGGAGGGGAGGTGATGGTGGCGGTGGCGGCGAGGACGGAGGCGCGGGGAGAGGCGCGGGTGGAGGTAGCGGAGGCCCTGGAAGAGGTGATGAAGGCAGTGGGGATGGTGGTGGGGGTTCCGGGGACGATCCAAAGGACAGTGAAGCAAAGGCAGCGGAGGGCCCATGCTCGGTGTCGTACAAGGTGACATCCAAGTTATATTCAGACGAAAAGAAAGAAATCTTCCAGATATTGAAGAGCGAAGGAAATATCTCTATCCAAGTACGTTTTGCCGCAAATTTTTCCTAGAGCCAAATCATTGAAAACATGATTGCATACAGGTCGAAGAAAACCCTGAATCGAGAACGTACAAAGTCGATTTCCGCAATCTCAAACAGGTTAGCGCATGCGACGCCGATGTTGCCGCGCCGTTCGAGCAGAGCTATATGCAAGTCACCATCGACTCCCGAAGAGAGCATACCAACATCAAGCACGTCAAACCACTGCCCACGCGTGACAGTGAGAGCGAGAGGAAGGTAGTCGAGACTACCAAGAATACGCGAACCATCGCTACTAGCATCGCCGCGGCATTGAGTCTTCCGATAAAGGCGACGTGGAATGGGTCCTATTCGCATGCAAGGGAGAGAGGGCGGACGGAGGAACATAAACGATACACTTCGAGGATCACGACTTCTGATATCAGCGGCGTCGTTTGGTGGGGGTTCAACGTGGACGACGCAAATCAACGACAGGAGGGATTGAGGTTGCTGGAGGGACACGAAAATCTGCCTTCCGCCACGTTAACGTATAAACTGCCGCAAGAGGGGGCCGAGGATGAACGTCCTAAAGGGGAGGTATATGGATCCGTTCGCAACCCAAAACTACCCAGTGCTACCGAGCCGATCGATATCGAGGTGGCTTCGTATTGGAGTCTCATCTCGGAGGGGAAGACTTTGTCCTTGGACACTATCTTGAAGTTGATAAATGGTGCCAACAAAAATCGAGAACATGTTCCTTACTCGAATCTCATCTACTTCGTTGTTCTCACTATCCCGCCGAAACCACACCCGAAATCGAATTACGAGGCGACGATGGTCTTTCAGAACCAATATAAGACCCCGACGCTGCTGCATTACGAGTTAAGCGAGAAGGAAGGCGATGTTGATGTTTTTGAGGGTGTGCGTCGGAATGAGGGGGGATACGCTGGGCACTCTGGTACGATAATATAGCTTTTGGAGATCAGGATACTGATGCACAGAATTATCAGGGAACTCACAAAGGAAAACTATGCTGTCTCTTCCAAGCTTGCACCACGTTCCCTTGGAACAGGAGTTTGTGGTACCAGGCCAACGTTCCTCGCAGTCGTCGAAGGCAAGCTTGAATAGCCAGAGCACTGTGTACACGGCAGCACCGGAAGGGGACGACAAGGCGAAGAATGTCAACGTTGAGGAGGTTGAACCTCTTCCCGCACAGGCGAAAGGCCTAATCAACGTTGAAGGGGGCAACGTTTACAGGTTGGAGTTGCCTCCAGACTCAGGGAAAGCGTAGAGCTATAGTATACCCTTGGGATTAGATTTACGACTTGGATATATGGTTTGGAATACATACAATCTCATTTTCGAATGCGCAATTTGTCCACTGTTTTACGACTGGAAAAGTCTGGAATGTGTTGGGTAACCGTACCGTAACGGCTGTCGGCCGTATGCTATACGGCAAGATACGGTCACGGTTGGACCCGTTACCGTACCGCAAGTCAAAGTTCTCAGAAGCTCACGATACGGTACGGTCAAATAAGCGGCCGTATATGGTAGGCACGGCTAGTAGAAATAACGTTGCCGAAGTTCAGTTCCGAACCTCCGCGGCGAACCCGAACCGGCCGAACCGAACACGACTCTGGGGAATCTGACTCGCCGTACACTAAAGCGGTTAACCGAGTAACTGCCTCGCAGTAGATATCAATACCAAAATTACTGTCGTCCTCTTCAAAGTCCATACCGGAAAGTAGCTCACGCGCTTCCCAAATTTCGTTGACCAACTTGCACTTTCATGTTCCGGAGGAACTTGTGACTTGTGGAACGAACTTGATCATGGCCTCTGTAACTTGTGTAAGTGACAGTAAACATGCGTGTGCGACACATGTGATCTCATCGAGCCAACTTGAAGTGAACTTACTAACATGTTGCGTTTAACTTGTTTAACCAATATCTACAACTTGCTGATGCTCGCCAACTTGCAGGGCACCACTTGACTTGTAGTTAAAAACATGACTTGTATCATTTTATTTATTAGACAATATATGCTCCATATGCTGGATCACAACCTCGCTCAAATCTAGTCACTCTGAACCAGTATCTTCATTTTGTGAATGTAGATGACGATAAAAACCATCTGTAGAGTCCAGCAAACGAGCACCGCAATGGCTAGAGTAAAAAAGATGGGAGTGTCTTAAAGAAAGTACACCATCGAATCGAACGCGCTGGAGCCTGGGTCCTTGAGTCGCCCAACGGAAACGACGAAGGGTTAAGCACTCCTCCGTGATCTGTCTCTACCGGAACCACATCGACAAATCTCCAACTCACTCCTATCTTCACGTGTACACGGAAATGTCGAGGATATCACCCACAACAACTTGGAGAGCAAGACCAGTACTCCAGTTTTCTAGACGTGCGTCGCGCATGTCCGAAATCGGTAGAGCTCCGATTACGGCGATCTCCTCCTGAGAGATGCCTGAAATGCTACTTTAAAGTGATAGAAGTTTCTTTGTCTAGAGTACGACTACGCAGGACATGTAAAGCCAGCAAATTTCTGACCATTCAAGGGTCGTGAGATCGTACATGACGTTACACGCTGCCGGTGCACGCGGTGCTGCTCGATCAGGAATCCACTACGACTTCGCATTCAAGTTGCATGTCAAAACTGTTTTTAATGACATTAAATGGCCTAAGAATTGTTCAAGACGAGGGAATCGTGACCCAACAAATGCTAAGGAGAATAAGCGCCGAGTAAACGACGTAAGTAGTCGGCCCACCGACCCACATATTTGCCTGTGTATGGCAGCACCCTCTACTAGCGCCTTGTTTTACGATCATCGTCGTCACGGTGGCCCGCTTCTCACCTGTTCCTCTCCTTCCTCCTACGCTCCGCTCACTATTTCATATGAAATCTTGTTGAGATTCTCGTCGTACGACTTATAACGTCTAACGGAAGGACGTACGCTTAACGGAAATGCCCATATCCATATACCCACACGCCGCCATATCAAACCGGAACTCGTGCGAAGCAGTTGGGATGCTAGATGGGAGGATGGAAGGATGGGATGGAAGGATGGAAGTGCTTAGAAGGGGTTTTACCATCGAATTAAATGAGTTTGGTTTCTGGACAAGGCGACAAAGGGCTGAGAATAGAGGGGGATCTGTGGCACCAACGTTTGGTTCCGGGGAAAGCCCTAACAACCAATCTCAAGCAAACACTCGTCCGTCGCTTCCAGAAATTATTCCATCGCTACCGTACACCGCAGAATCTCTCCTCTCACCCACGGCAAGGAGAAGGAAAGGGAGAAGAGGAGACAGGATACGGCGCCGTCATAGTAAAACAGTGGAGGGTTTTTCTACTTGTTCTCGAATGCACCTTAGGTCGAATGCGACTTCGAGTGTGGGCGCGAACAGGCCTCTGTTTTTCAATTTCAGCTCTACTTCCATTTTTCGTTTATTAAATAAATATTTTTTCGCTATATATGACTTTCCTATTCTCCGCCAACGAGTTTCCATTGGCATCACGCCAAAGGTACCTGGTAGGTCATATCACGTCGACAAATACTTTCAACTTGGAACTTGAAGTTGGCACCGCTCAGAGCCATGAGCCCCAGTGGCCCGTATTCGGTCAACCTGTGTTCGAGGCTATATCATGACGACCATTCATGATGATCCACTCCATTAGATCGAAATCAGTCAAAACGAAGAACTCTCTTTGGACGTTCTCGAATGCGAATATTCTGAGGGCATCCGAGTAACTGCCATAGACTGGTCTACGTAGATTCGGTAGAGTCCGAGAATCACGTGACCTTTCCGCACCCTCATGGAGCGTAGCACGGCCATCACGGCGCGGACATGGTAGAGTAGTAGCCAATGCTTTCTGCAAGGTTCTATTGAAATGTGAATCTGCAAATTTAAAGTGCGACCTTCAAGTCAGCTAGTAAGGGTAAATGTTTATTGTGGGAGCTCTACATAAACTTAAGAACCACCTGGGGCGGAATAAAACAAGCAAAAAGCCCTTGTATGTATTTGCCTCGTCGGCAAGCAGCGCACGTCCTTTTACATCGTTGTCGATTTTCGGTACAGGGCATACTTCACGAAGTATAACATCCATTATTAGAGACCATTATATTTTTAGTAGACAACAGGGAAGTACACATATTACTATCATTTTAAATCGTTTACTTACTTTTCTTATTTTACTTACGCTGTTTGGCGTGGGCCGTCGCGTCGCGTGTGCCTTATTCGAGTATCACCGAAGACGCAACTTGCAAGACCTCGAAATTGTTACAATAATTTTATGTTAATACACCCTTGAGTGTATGGCTGCAGGCATGGATCAACGGTGTTGAGACAGTGAAACTCCCTCCAGTCTGTACGCGACAACATTCAGGGGAAGGGCGAAAATTTACGTGTAAATACAATGATCGGAGATTTAAGTGTGAGCTCTCCGGCAGCATGCCGTTGTTTGGTTTGGAGGCTGCAGACCCCGTGGGAGTCTCGGGAATCTCGGTAGACTGGTCTAAGCCAGTTATTCGGAACTTCTGAATATTCTGACGGTAGCAAACAAGAATTCATATCAGTTCTTTCCCTATTACCTTGACGGTGACCTTATTGATTTTCTGTTTCTTTCGTACATGTCTGATCCCTTTATTTAGGGTCTTACGCTGGACGCATTGTTTTGCTGCCCCTACTACGTCTCTTATCCGTAGGTCATCGTGATCTATGGATCATAACTAGATGACTACAGCAAGCTCTGACGGGTACTGAGGCAGTTCAATGAAAATCATGTTCCTTCATCAGTTTTGTCACGGAAACAGTGGTGAGGGACAAGAACGCCAGGATGTTTTACAAGACTGAAGAAACTGAATATGTGATGTCTGTGGGTCTTCAAATATACTAATATCAGCACCATGGTCTCTGCATATCACGCTCAGAACTGCGCGCAGCATTCCAATTTTAAGCCGCAGTCATTTGCCGCAGCTTTGCGACTGACATCATGTAATGTGATTGCACGGGTTGCCCTCAATTGAGGCTCTGATTAACCATTCCGGCTTAGAAGCTGTAACTACACTGTTTACAAAACCCAAAGCATCCATCATGCCTGGTGGAGTTGAACGTGAATATTATATAAAGCGGACGATGGAAGTACAAACATGTCCACTCTATAGTATGTCTTCCACCACCGATTTTCCCTTCTCAGTCGAGCAGCAGGAGCTCGTGATTAGTGCCGACTACAACGCGACATTGGTGTTTATATTCCTTTTTGGTTCGTCACGTCTCAAGGACAAGGATTGGCACTCTTTAACTTTAATTGCAACCTTGCCAGGGATCTACACTGGAGTCTTTGGAGCAACTATCTATATCTACAGTATGTTGAACATATAACACTTGGCTCGAATGAAAAGCAACTTACTCGTCCGCTTCTCAACTGTAGTTAGCAGGGAGAGTCGCACTTTCTCCAATGGCAGAGTTGTCATGGGATGCATGATAGCCTTGTATGCCACGACAGCAGTTAACGTCCCCATTAATTGGTTCTACACATCCTTCCTCCTTTGCACCAAAGGGGGAACAAGAGTGGAAATGTTTATAGAAAGTGCAACAGAGCAAATTCCAAAAGGATTGGCCGTTCTTACAGATATCACGGGTGTTTTTTCGTTTATTCTCGCTGATGGGCTTATGGTCAGCAGCATTATTTCGTGACTTATTGACTGTTCAGCACTAACTACAAGCATTTCCGTGTAACTTAGGTCTGGAGATGCTTCTATGCCTGCGGTCGATCGCTACGCAGATCTTTATTTCCTCTTTGCCTCTTCATGGGAGAGACAGGTATGTAATTTCCTTATGTAACGGACATGGACGAGAGTACTCGAGCTGATAATAAACTTTATTATGAAGTACTTGTCATATCTAGCACAACGTATAAGTCTCTTCTGGACGTTAACCCGGAATCGGACACCGTCAAGAGAGATCGCATCGAGGATCGCCTTAACGCTTCTATGCTTCTCTCAGTAGCGCTGACTAGTCTTGTGGCCACGTTCATGATATGTCGGCAGATATACACGCTTACTACGCGTGTCTCTGGGTCAAGAAAGCGCTATCGAAGTGTCCTGGATGCATTGGTCCAATCTTCGGGAATATACTCATTCTTCATCTTATTCCTGGCGATTGTCGAGTTTGCGGAGGCCGGGGTATTTGAAAGCACGTTGAAATTGAACATTGTTTCGGAGTACATCGAGAGTATTACACTGGCGGTCACTGTCAGTGGACATTCTTGATAAATTGATATGTTACTCACTCCAACTTCTTTACAGGGACTGGCGCCAACAGTAATGATCGCACGCCTGTTTCTATCATCCACGAAAGATGACTTCGACATGCCTTCCGCCAATCTTCCTTCCGATCTATTACCTCGACAAGTCGCTTCAACTTTGAGCGTAGTGGATAACCAGCGAGTAGATGTTTAGGTTCACCGAAATTCAGGAATGATGTGTAGAGAGGTAGCAAAGTGTCAGTTAGTAGGGACGGTAGTAAGATCTAGCTACCAATGGATAGCAGTTCTTAGTTTATTTCTCCTACTCGGTCAGTCAATACCAGCCTTCTTTGTCCGCATGGCTCTTCCTTGTGGTAAAACTGTGGTCCGGGCAAGGAGGCGATAGTAAAGTCGTCAGGTCAATAGAGGTTCTCAGGGGAGAAGAGTCCGCGTGTTAATCTACTACACTCTATGTATTGTGCCTTGCGCCTCCATCCTTGTTGAATACAGTGTGCTGGGGAACAACAGATCGACAAGAGAAGAGCTTGAAAACGATAAAGCAGTGAGTTACAGGCGTTGGACAGATGCATCAGGATTACGACTTATGCATGCGGGCCCCTTAAAAGATCGTCGATAAACTTTTTTCGCGTGCCATGGTAACCCAGAAAGACAGGGTTATTAAGTCAGTCAGCTATGCTAATCTGATAGGAGTGCATGCCCGTATCAGACTTTAAGCCGTTGGTCAGGCTGAAAGGAGTGACCAGGAGTGGTGGTTTCGAAGATACTGCAATGAAACTGAGTAGCGGGTTGGCACCGGTATACTATTTTACCTGGTAGGTGCTTCATATAAAAAGACCACACCGACATCCTCGTCAGACAATTCTCATAGTTACCATATGTATGTCTTTTTTCGTCTGGTGGACTTGATCATGATCATCAAGGCTTCGCGGGACTTCGGTTTTCCAGAGATAGCCGTTGTAAGCCGTATGTATTGCACGGCAATCCAAATTTTTCTGATTATTCCAAGGTACTCGCCAGCGCGTGAGATCATGCATGATGTCACTGTACAAGTTGCTCTCGGTACGCGGTGTAAAATTCAGCCTGCTCGATCCAGAGCACCAGATTCCACCAGCACGTCGCATCCAAGTCGCACCTGCAGTTACAACATCATTGAGAACGCTAAAGAGAATCCTCAAAGGTATTTAAATGGCCTAAGAGCTGCTCAAGACGAAGGAATCGGCAGCCAACAACGTCTAAGGTGGATAAGCGCCGGGTAATCGAGGTAAACGCGTGTCCGGACCGGGGGCGCGTATTTGGCAGTGTGTGTCAACACCCTCCGCTAGTGGAAAAACATTGGGAAGGATTGTGTGCGTGCCTCGTTTTACGATCATCGTCGTTGTCGCTGTCGTTGTCGTCGCGTCGCCTCCTTCTCTCCTCTTCCTCCTTCCTCCTCCTCCTACACTCTATACATTACTCCCTTTACCTGCAGCGTGATACAGGGGAACGACTGACAACCTCGAACGGAAGGACGTACACATACCGGAGGACACCCATACCCATATACCCACCACCCGTCTTTCACCACTCGAAACTGGAACGAAGTCGTGCAGAGCCTCTGTCCGGGACGGAAGGAGATACTCAGGAGAATAAATTCCAGCATCCAATCGAACGTGTTTGGTGAATAGAGGCGACGAGGGGTTGAACTTAGAGATTGGTATGTTCTCGTCTTCTTTTATCTTTATTTCTCCATATTCACGTCGCGTTTTATAGCCGTTCCAGAGCTCAACAGTCGACATCGACGACCTAGGAATCCAGAACGGAAGGAAGGATGGGGCTCGAAGCAGCAGAGCTCGCGCGTTGGACACGGTTCGCGGCGAAGGGAGGGATTGGGAAATGTACGGCGCTATGTGATTGTGTTGCGGAGAGTCCGGACGATTTAATGTTTTTGAAGGTGTGTCTATTTTCCTTGCTTGTCCTCAATCTAATTCCATTCTTGATTTCATTTGTTATTCTCGTACTGACTTACACAACCAGGACGACGAAATCACTGTACTCTACCAACTGCCCGACCTCGATGGATTCTACCTCGTACGTTTATCCTCAACCCTCCGCTCCCACCCAACTCATCTCCTCAATATAGGGTTATTGCGAAGGCGTCGTCGGTCGTTTCTCTGGCACCGATGTTCGGTTCCACGGAAAACTCAAAAAACCCGTCATGACCAAACGGTCGTCCGTTGCTGCCAGCACTATCGCCAAAAGCCCGAGTCCATCACCGTCGTCGACTGTACACGGCAAAGCGTCTCCTATCACTAATGACAAGGATCGAGAAAGGGAGAAGAGGAGGCGAAGTGTGTCGTCGCCGTCGTATTCGCATGCTGGGTTAGGAGGAATGGGAAAATCGTCGCCTGTGCCGCTGCCACCATCACCAGCGAGCTCGCCGAGGCCACCGTCATTGTCAGGGAGGATGAGTTCGGGAGCTGCTGCGCGATGGGATTCGGAGGGTGCGACTAGCAACACCGGGTTGATGGAGAGACGGGCTTCTGGGTCTGGGTCGTCGGGAGGAGGATTGTCGGGAAGGAGGGATTCAGGAGGGACGGGGCAAGCGCAGAACGCGAGGAGATTGATGATGTCTCCGCTTTCTTCGACCGTACAAAACCTGGAATACGACGAAGGAGAATCAGAGGCGAAGAACAAGATGCCACATATGAGCTACTCATCGACTTCGACCGCGCCCGACTCGGCTGGTGTGGATACGCCCCTTGACTCAGCGAGGGTCGGTGGGATCGAGCAGGACAGGCAGTCGGACAACGAGAAGGTGGAGAAGTCGGAGGAGAAAGAAGTGAAATATTCAAGGCGATACGGAACACCTTCTCCACGAGAATTTCGGTTTCCTCAAACACCAGGCAGCATGCCTTCTTCTCCGCCTCCACCGATGAGCCCTCCTCCGCAAGCTGCGCTGCCTCCTCCACCACCTCATGCTTCGCTTAGTAGAGCTGCGTCTGCGACGGCTTCGCCTGCACTCAGCTCGAGAGCACTCAGTCCACCCACAGTCCATGCATCGCAGTCGTCGATACAATACCATCCAACTTCATCCTCGCAACAGCAACAGCCGTTCTCGTCGTCGTCGTCATCTTCGGCACCCCAACCATCCCAGTCATCACCACCGACACAGCAACAACATCGCTACGCCACCCTCGCCCCATCTCCGCTTAACCTGTCTCCACCACCTGCCGATGCTGGCACCTCACCACTCCGAATCGCGAAGAAGAGTCCGACTGTTGGTTCTCTATCTTCCTCCGCTTCGATGTCTTCACCTCAGCTGCTCAGCACGCCTTTGAACGATACTTCCGCAGAGAGCATGATGCAGTCCTTCTCACAGTTCGATAACTCGCGTGATAGCTATGCTGACAATGAAGATGACGAGGAAGATCCGAGGGCGAGGTTCGCGATGGAGGAAGAAGACGACGCGCAGGGTATCGGTCTTTCTCTTTTGCAGGATTTAGGCGGCGGTTTTGGATCCGATTCTGACGATGAAGACAGAGGCGTTGGTGGTGTTGATGGTTTGGAAGGGGAAGACGACGCGTATAGAACTGCGCTGAGTCGGGTAGGCAGGAAAGATAGAGATAGTCTTGATGAGAGCACGGTTGAGGGATTGGGGTATGCGCTCGCTTCGGAGGATGGACATACGCAGGAGGGTGTTGGCGCGTTTCCACAGCCGCCGCCGTTACCGAGTTCGGTGCAGCACGTTCAAGACGCGATACAGGCGAACGCGAACGCGAGCTCAAATCAGCCACAGCACTTATCGCCAGCGAACTCGCCTACCGCCCCGTCCTTCTCCTCATCGTCGCGCTCTTCTCAACCTCCACATCCAGCCGCTTCCTCTTCTTCCTCTAATTACTACGGCAACAGAGACAGACGGCCTTCCAACGCGACTATCCTATCACAAGCCGCTCCGTCTCTCAACTCCCTCGGCGCGGGTTCTAACTCCTCGCAAGGCGAATGGGAGGGGTACGCGGATATATACGACGATTATCGGTATTCGAGGTATTCCATGGCGAGTGGGAAGTTCAGTTTGGGCGCGGGTGCAGGCGAAGGACAGGAGGAGAGACCGCCTGTGCCCGAGTTGGATGGCAGCAGACCGAGTTTGGATGCTCGACCCAGCCTGGACGGTGTTCCAGGGAGATCCAGCTTTGAGAGCGCGACGCGGCCTCCACCCTTTACGAGACGCGTGTCGAAATTGAAAGAGCACGATAGGACGATGTCGGTCGATTCGGACGCGAGTGTTTATACGCAGAATAGTAGGCTTTCGACGTTGAGTCAGGATTTGATGGGTATGGGAGCTGGGTCTGTGTCTGGTGGCAACACGCCAACGCCGCCTCAGCAGCAGCAGCACCAACAACAGCATGAATACCAGAACCATCGACCTGCGCCTCTCAATCTCGCACAACATCAACCTCAGCACCAACAACAACCGCACAGCGAGGACCAACACCAGCCGCTGCTCAACACGACCTGGGGCTCGCCGCTCTCTTCGCCTGGTATTGACTCGCCCAAGTCGTCTTCGGCGATGTATACACCTCTGCCGGGTACGGTGGCTAGAGGAAACGCGAGGGATTCAGTATCGTTCAGTGGCGGTGCGAATGGGGCGATGGCTATGGTCTCGCCTACGTTTGGCGGGTTCGCGAGTGCGATGCGGATGAGGTTGGAAGAGGAGGGTAAGCAGGGGCGGGCAGGTGCGAGTGGGGACGAGAGTCAGAGCCGGACGGGAGGTGAGGACGAGACAGGGGCGGAGGAGAGTATGGTTTCTGGCGCTGGGCTGGGGAATAGGATCGTGGTGGAGGATGAGGATGAGCTGCCATCGAGGGTTGGTATGGATTCGACGTTTTTGAGCACGACGTCCATGACGAATACGGAGGATGGGATGCGGACACCTGGGTCGGAGGTTAGTGCTGAGGGTGAGAGGGAGAGGGATGGGATATTGGTGATGGGTGGGTTGGTACAGCCGGCGGCGACGGAGGAAGAGGAGAATTCGAATTCGACTTCGACTTCAACTTCTGAAGCGAATCAAGAACAAGCTCAGCCAACAGCTTCTCCTCCCGCACCTTCTCATCTTCGACCAGCACCTTCGCCTTTACTCGCCCAGCTGCGCGAAGGCGCAGGCGAGCTCGTGCCTGGTACGAACCAACGCAGGAGTTTGTTCCTCCCACACCCGAACGCGCCAAAGTCGCCTCCGGCTGGTGTGAGCACGCAGGGACCGATGTTCATCGCTGCGCAGAATCCACAGCAGGTACAGATGCAGCTGCGGCCGCCGATGATGATGCAGGGTCAAGGGCAGTATCAAGGCCAGCCGATGCAGGTGCAGCCTGGGCAGGTTATGCCGCCTCATCTCCAACAACAGCAACAGCAGCAACCACGACCACAGAGACCACATCTGTTCGCCGTCATCCACCAAGCTCTCTCTCGCCCCCCTCCTCATGCAGCGCCGCCGCCGCCAGTAGCAGCCAGTGGTAAACCCCCAGCACCTCCGCTCCAGCGCGGACCTACGATTTACGGACGCACAGAAGGCGATCTCGCCAGCGCGAGTGGGCCGATTCCTATCGTATGGAGCGTGGACCCGCCTGTGAGAGGTGCGACTGCGCCGGCTGGGCAGGTATTGCATGGGATCGGAGAGCCTGTGCCTGGTGGTGGTGCGGGTAATCCAGGAGCAGGAGGAGGGGTAGGGCCGAAGATGATGATGGGGCCGCCGAAGAGGACTATGACTTTGCCGCCTGGGATGAGTCCTGGCCAGCAAGGACTGGGACAAGGACAAGGACAGCAGATGGGACAGATGGGCCCGATGAGGAGTGTTTCGTTGGGAGCAGGCGCTGCTGCTGCTGCTGCACAATCATCGACTTCAAACGCGCCGCCGCCGCCTCCACTCGCTGCGCCTCCATCAAACCAGACTAGCATCCCAGAATCGCGAGCCAGCATCGACGTCATCCAACCACCAAACCCCCTCAAAGCAGCTACGGAGCACAGGGCGTCGGGAAGTAACCTTTTGCCGTTGCCACGAGCCAACTTTACCCCCAGAGCGGGTGGTGTGAGGCCCCGCTCGAGGAGCTTTTCTGGGTTCAATACTGGGGGGAAAGGGACGACGGCGGAGGTGGTTGTGCCGGTTGTTGCTGGGTCTTCTGGGTGAGTATTTGGTGTCTTTTTCTGTTTTTTTTTTTTTTTTTGGTCAGTTTGTTAGTTTGGTCTGGTTTCTGGCTCATATTTAGTTTGTCGCGTACCGTTCTTTCGTTTCTACTTCGGAAGAAGTTCATGTCGTTGGTCAAGTTTTCGACCCTTTTTACTTTTTATATGTCTTACTCTTCATCTTTCTTTTATCAAAATCTCGTTGGATTGATACTTACTCTTCTTCCGCTTTAGCAGCAGCTCCGAAGAACCCATCCTTTCCTCGCGAGACATCAAACGATCGCTTACAACCCATTCTTCGTCTTCCGCCTCCCTCTCAGCTTTGAACTCGCCCTCTCCTTTGTCCAACTCCACCTCTGCCTCGACATCCAATTCTAATTCACTTTCAACTTCGAATGCGCCTAAGCCAAAACCATCGCCGCTGCGCAGACCGTCTCCGCTCTCATCGTCTTCTCTCGAGAACCTCAAGCCGCCGCCCTCGCCTTTGGGGATGAAAGTGCCGAGTAGTCCTTTGGCGAAGGCTGTATTTGTCGCTGGTGGTGCGGATAAAGAAGGAAATGAAGGCAAGGAGAAAGACGTGGAAAGGGGGAAAGATGGAGCGTTGAAAGATGGAGAGACAAACGCGCTAGCATCGCCGCCTTCTCCACCCGCCGAGTCGTCGTTCTCACTTGGGCAGGCTAGACAGCCGATGCGCGTCGCTTCGTTGCAGGTCGGTTCGAGGCCTGACTTGACCAACCTCCGTCCTCGAGACAATATGGACAACATCTCGATTCTGAGCACGCGCTCGCATCAGCTCCCTCTAGTCGGTTCGCCTCCTCAAGGTTCCGCTCTGGCTTCCACTTCAACACCAAATTCACAGCCCGTGACGAGGCAAACCTCCTTAAGGTCCAAACTATCCCTTCCTAATCTGCGGAGAAAACCACAACATCCAACGCGATCCGCGACGGACGATGAACATTTCCATGGGCTGCGTAGCCCCAGCTCACCTTCAACTCCAAGCCATTCGCCGTCGCAATTTACTCACCAGAACCCGCCAGCGAGTGCAGCGTCAACCGCGTTTGACTCAGAGTTGTTGTTGCAAGTCCAAGATATGGCGTTCGAGCTGGTCAGACCGAATCTGTCATATTTCCAGGCGGGCGCGGCACGGACGAGTGAGGATTCAGGGGTGTTGCCGTTTGGCGGCAAGGGCTCGATGGACGTTTATTCAAGGGGTTCCTTGGACGTTCGAGGTGGACTGGGTGCTGCTGCTGGAGATAAAGCAGGAGAGAGAATGCAGGAAAGGCCAGAGAGTCCAGCGATGAGTGTCCTCTCTGGTAGCGGTGCGCAGGCAAGGTTTTCCGAACAGCGCTCGCCCGTAGCAGAAAGCGCTTCAGTCTCCTGGCCTCCTTCGCGTGTAGGCACCGACACCGAGAACTTGAGTTCGACATCTAACACAGGCACGATCGAAGCCCATCGGAACCGCGAGTTGAAATGGATGTCTCTCCTCCAATCATCGCCCGCTTCGCAAGCTCGTAAATCGAAGAAAGTGAGGAAGTTGCTCGTGGAAGGTGTGCCGAACTCGGTGAGATACCTCGTGTGGTCGCACCTTACCGATGGGAAGGCGAGGTTCGTGGAGGGTGTGTATGAGCAGTTGGCTGTGCGGAGCAAATCTGGAGGAGTAGGGGGAGGGCACGATAAAGAGGAGATGCAGAGGGATATTAGGGAGTTGTTTGCGGATCAACCGCACCTCCAGGGCACGCAGGGCCCAGTGGTGGGATTGTTGCAGGCGTATTTGAGCATGGTGCCTGATGTGCGGTATTCCAAAGGTAAAACTTTATTCTTTTTGCCCAGCTAGTGATATTAATGTTGTTTTTGCGCAGGTCTAACCCTGATAGTGGGACAACTGCTCCTCCTTGCGCCGGAAGAAGACGCTTTTTGGATATTCGTATCTATCATGGACACGCATATCCGGGCGTACTTTTCGCCCAGCGCATCCTCGGTGTACGCATCCCAGCAGATGGAGGTGGATGCGGCGCTGTTTGGGAAGGCGCTGGAAGCGAATGATAGCGCGGTTGCGAGAAAGTTGGGAGATGTCGGTGTGCATGTTATGGATGTTTGTGCGCCTTGGTATGTGTCGTCGTTTACTTCTGGTTTTCCATGTTCTGATCACTTTTTTTCCATGTAACCATTGTAGGTTCTCCTCGCTTTTCGTGGGCGTTCTACCACCTGAATACCTAAACCGTGTGTGGGACATGTTCCTCTACGAAGGCGTCCCCTTCCTCATCCGCGTTGGACTTGCCCTGCTCACCGTCTGCTGCAAGCGCACCATCCTCTCCTCCCCTTCCTCTGCCGACCTCAAGCCCCTCCTCGTGCACCCACCACAAGCATGGCTGCCATCCACGCCCGAGGCGTTCCTGTCGCTGGCGTTCGGGGTGAAGTTGAAAGATGAGGATATAAAAAAGATAAGGGTGAAGATGAAGTTGGAGAAGGAGAAGGAGAAAGTGAAGAGGCCGACAGGTGGTGCGGGGTTGGCGGGTGGTGGGATTTCGTTGCCTAGGTCGTCGTAGGCGGTTTTCTGAAGCTTTTTTTTGTTCTTTTTTTTTTGTTCTTTTGCAGCTGCGATTTTGCGATTTGCGATTGCTTTATACCGCCAAGGGGTATGCCGTTTTTCATACCATGGACTTATCATCTATTTGTCGTTTTTTCTTTCTTTTCCTTCTTTGCTTTTTACGTTTTACGTTCACATTGCTTATACACATGCCACATACATGCTCTATTATCCACTACTACTATCACTATTACTTACTACTTATTTGCTTACGTTCTTCCCTTTTCTTTTCTGACGTCTTCCTCCCCTCTATTTTTCCGGTTTATTTTTGCTGTCTCATACACTTGCATGTTTGCTATATAATGACTGATTCATGATCCACGGTTTTATATTCCAACCTTCAGGATCTGCCCACTGCCCAGGGGTTGTCCTGATAATTCGGATCAAGCCGACAGAAAAAAATACCAAGCACAAAGACATGTACAGCAGCGTCTTGGTTCTTTGTTGGGCACTCTTGTTCTGCATGGATCCCGAAGACGCGTCTACATCGGCTGCTTATCTCCAAGAGGTACTATGTCGTAGTGGATCGTCTCCACTACACCTATTGATGAAGCTTTCAGGAGGTAACAGGCTCGTCAGCCCAAAGGAAGCATTGGCCCGGATTTCTCTATTCTTCTCGATAATGCATGCGCATTGGAATAGGGTTTCTTGCCTTCATTTAACAATGAACATGGATATCAGCCTTCCGCCTCATGGATCTGTCGGGAGAAAAGAGAGATGGGCCTTTATTAGTCAACCGGCTCCCCAGCTAGCACTTTTTGTCGTGAACATTCAAGGCGATAGAAACAAGCGCGACTTCCGTCGAGCAATGCCCATGCCTTTATTTTTCAACAGGGCACCCCTCATGAAACATTTCGATGCTCCCACCTTCCGTCTCGGATTCTCCGCACCATGGATCCAAAACCTAACCGTCTTCCGTGTGACGGAACAAATTATCCAGCCATCTGGAGCGGAAGTACACTTCCCTTTGTTACGCGCGCTACGATGTATGCACTCACTTCAAGAATTGCGTTTGGTCCAGCTCTGTGAACTTGTTGGCGGAATATCGGTTCTGGACGACGGCAATGATCGTATGGCAATACGTCTGCCCAACCTGAGGATACTTACTGTCCATGGTCACCTCCAGCCTTGCGCCTTAATAGCAAGCTTGATTGAAGGTTCAGCGACCAGTTGTAGCATGAATATTCAGGTCGCTGGCCTAAATCCTCCAGCGTGGCACACATCAGGCTTTCCAACGTTAGCCAAAGACTTCCATCGTTATGTCGATAGGTCGATCAAATCAGGAGGCAATCCATCAGTCCATTTGATACTCTCTGGGATGAAAGTCACTATCGAGAATTGGACATTGTCAACATCGTCCCCGTTGCAAAACGCCGGGAATCAGACAAGATACTTTCTGTCCTTGGGGGCTGTCCAGAAATCAAGGTGTTCTTCGAGATAAAGTGGCCATAGCAGATACATTATGTCGCTGCCCTCACTTCCTCGGTGGCGTGAAGACTGTTATAGTGGATGTACAGCGTCCGGATAACCAGACCCAAGCCTATGTAGCAACATGGCATCTCTATTTCCTCCTTCGCTTTTGCTCTCTTGACACTCTGTCTACCAACGTCTGTAGCCTCCCCGAGCTCATCACATTTTGCATCAACGAGGACCTCAGTGATCCAATTTGGACTCTAAAAAAACAAGATGTCCCATTCGACTTATTTCGTCCTGGCATCCGCCGGATTCGCCTGGTGGGAGCGGAAAGAGATAGAGCCCATGCCCTTAATCACATCTTGATTCTGCGCAAGTTCCTGATAACCCGCATCCACCTCAGTCAGGCGCATTTGACCGCTGTGGAGGGTAGTTGATCAATCCACCAACGTCGAAGAATCTCGCTGGTTGCTTTCCCAGTACGTTTCATCGCTTCAAGTGATCAGAGGACTCAGTTTCAGTTTCGAGGGGTAGAGTAGGTAACATGATACTGAAATTTGGACGTATTTTTGGGCAAGTAGAGAGTCAGCAACACAGCAGTGGCAGTGGTACGACGACAACTACGTAGTACAAAACAGGTGTATGTTCCGTTACCAAAAAGCGAGTTCGCGATGAAGTAGAAGAATCTAGATCATGGACACATCAATATGAATGAACTATTCAAGCTACAACTTGCCAGTTGCAGCTAAATTCGGAGATTGGAGCGGGCTTCGAAGCAAATATCATACCGGTTGATTTCTACTATTTGTCGTGATAACCCATCCTTTATTCTTTTCTTATGCAATACGTTCGAAAGAAGATCACGGTCTACGATCTCAACGAAGACGTCCTGTGGGCTATCTTCAGTATCAACTCAAGGGATACGACAGAATCAGCAGCTTCGCGATTGACGGTGACGAAGCGGAGTTCGCAAGTCTGCAGTACCTGGCGAAGAATTTTGCTTGCGTCCTCGACGACATGGGGTCTATTGATTGGCATGGACGAACAAAACCGATCCACCTCCGCAAAGTATCTCAACATGGTCCTAGAAAGAAGCCTCTCATCGCCGTTGCACGTAGGCATCTCACTAACTGGAAGCAACGGCTCCATCTCCTTGTTCGAAGCAAAGGCTCGACACGTTTTCTTCTTCAAAGCTATGCACGCTCATTGGGAACGTGTCGTTTCGTTCAAAGTCACCATAAAACCTAGTCCATTCACCAATGGGATCTCGTGGGATCCGAGCCCCACAATATGGAATAGCGATCGGTGGGCTTTTCTTTGCCAACCTGCGCCCAAGCTACACAGGTTCGACCTATCGTTCAAAACAAAATTAGACGAACTCAGGATTTGCATGCTTCTCCCACCCTTCTTCAATCGCGCACCTTTTTTGGAAGATTTCAGCAACCCCTTATTCGTTCATGGATATTCTGCACCTTGGCTTTCGAACGTCCGCAGATTCCGCGCGGAACGTATACATTTCGAAGACGACCTTCCAGTGGACCCATCTCCTCACGTACAGATGCTGGATGTGCTCCGATCTTTACCGTCTGTTGAACACCTCGCCATACCAGCGCTGCCTTTTGGGGAAGAGACCTTCTCTGCACTTGACGAAGCAGGCGCGCTTCCGGTGGTTCACCTTCCCAGACTCAATTTCATTTCTCTTAAAGGGCCTCTTTCGAGCTGCCTCTCCCTTCTTTACGCTGTCAAAGGTTCTACCGCAGGGTGGAGCGTCCACATCTGCTCTGATATTAACCAAAATGATCCACTGTACACTCCGTCACTCGACCACCTCTCCGACTATCTCCAGGACATTTCTCGTCGCAGCGCCTCCGAATTGATTACTGACAAAACCTCCTTACCAGCCGATGCCGTCGCCATCCACCTCACAGGGAACAAAGTGCATCTCACAAACTGTCCCTCCCGAAACCTCACGAACTGCATCGCTTCTCCGCATTACCACCTCGAGCTGACCATGACGGGCGACGACCAAGACGAAAGAGACGTCATGGACATCGCGTTCGTGTACCAGACGCGGTACTTCCGATTCGACGTTACCACTCTTCGTATCTCTGCGCGGAACGTGGAAGGGTCGCCTCCCATACGCGAACGGAATTTACACCTATTCTCTCCTTTCTACTCAATACACACCATCGAAACGGACCTTAGATCCCTAGCCATCCTCACAAACATCCCAACAAACCGTGGAGCTGAATATGGCCAGGATAGAATCACACGGCAAGGTATAGCTGCTGACACCTTCTTTCCGGACGTACAAACGCTCCGCATATTTCCTCTGGATGAAGGTGGCCCGCCTACAACATGGGACCACGTCGTGGCTTTGCACACTTATCTGTTGGCGCGAAGGGATGCAGGAATTCCGATCAAAGTCCTGGATGTGATCGGAGAGCCGTTTGATGTCTGGAAGGGAATAAAGACTATGTTCTCCGGTTTGATGGATCTTCTCGTTACCTGCCGCGACGATGGACGGGAGAGGAGGTATATCTGTGGGAAGGATGTTTTACTAGTCGGCTGAGGACACGTTAAGCACAGACCTTCCGTTACTTTGTATCGGGTATCTGACATAGGCATCATCTCGTTGTTGTGCCTAGACGCTAGGGGGACGAGCGGTGGAAGCCTACCCTCCAGATCTAGCGCTAGCACCGTGAATCAACACAATTCTCATTTTATCGCTTTGAATTGGAATAATTCCAGTTCCCAAATAATTATTTCGAGTCAACGACCGTAAAACGACGACTACAGACGAAGGTAGTAGCTGGTTTAAGAATACATGCACAATAAGCAAAGCAAGCTAAGCAGAATTTGGCGGATAAATACAATGTCCCTGGAGTCGCAGCGATAACCTTGAACCCATTATAATAATCGGATCCCAAAAACCCAATGCCGAATCTTGAAAGAGAGAAAGAGAGAGAGAAAAAGATCTAATTGAACCACCTATCAACCCAACCATCACGTCAGCACACAAGAAAAGGAAAAGAAAAGCCTATTACTCACGCATGTGCGTTATCATGGAAATCTGCTCAAGCCGTCGAAGTTAGCACGAAAATACGAAAATACGAAGTACGCGCAAAAATAATGCTCACCTTCGGACGCGCCGTCTTTGACACAAGCGCAGCGCGGGAGGCTGGGACATTCGTAGTCCCATGATTGATGCTGATAGCTATGACAGAAAGTCAACAATTAAAGACCGAGGATATTTCATAGGCGACGGGCAACGCACCCCATATCACCAAATTGCATCACTTGATCTTTCCGCAGCGACATGGCGAGCCCGTAGGAGTGAACAGGTGAATCACCCCATCGCTCATAGAAAAAGCCTAGATAGTATTCAAGTAATGTCCAGAAACGATGAGAGAAGAAGTAACACACCTCCAGCACGTTCGAGATAATCAAAGAATTTAGTGTACACCTCGTTCTCCCATACACTCCTGTGCGAGATCTCGAAGTTGTTCTGAAAATACGTGAATTTGCGTTATTACGACCGCTTGCTCCCAAACGCCGTGAGCCACTAAGGTACTCACATAAAAACATGCAGCGGACCAGTCATCGTTCCCCGCAACGCCCGCCATGGCTCGAGACACGCTCACTTGATCCTTCCACACGAACCTGAGGTTGGCATCGGCAGGGATGAGGGAGCGGTGCTCGTGCATGAAAGAAGAGACGTTCGACGCGAGAGAAGGCTGGACCCAGGTAACGTCATAATTGATTTGGACGAATCCTGGGGTTTTAAAAGGAAGTTAGATAGGGAGTAGGCGGAGATGAATACGGAGGAGGTAGGTACCATATAGAGCTTTGGCTTCGATGAGCCTTTGGATGGGGTCGTAAGGCTGTTTAAAGACCGGAGCGCCGATTAGTACGCGTCCACCCATCAGAATCAAACCGGAAAAAGAACAGAGAACTTTCAGACATAAATGTGGTGTCTTTCAGCGTCTTTCCTCCGCGTTCAGAGGGCAAGGTTCCCATAGAAAGATCGAGAATAAAAGAAGATAAAGAGACTGACAATGTCGCAGTGAAATTGTATGTCGGTGTCCAACCGCCACAACCAATCGAATTTAGCGAGAGCGGGGTGTTTCCAGAAGAAACCTATAGTTATGAAAAGCGTAAACATTGCCCTGAAGGACTATGAAGGGTAGAATGTACCTGAATAGTATCGGCACATAGCGCGGTATCCAAACGAGAATCTTCGAAATTAATTCGAATCGTCAGTTAATCAGTGACGCAACGAACGTTGACTGACATACCCAATGTTCTCCATCGAGGCTCGAACCTGCGACTCGTCCATCCAAGAGGGAACTTCCCAAGACTCCTTCGTTGTTGTTTCTGGAATATAAAGAGTTATAATTTGGTTAGAAGTCATGATTACGGTGAACCGCGTCATGAGACGTACCAAAGGAAACCTTGCCATCCGTAATCCAACTCGCCTTGGCTCTGACCTCATCCGTAATATACTTCACCTCGTCTTCCGCCGTGAACAAAATGATTGGGTACTTGAGCCTCCTGTTAAACCTATCTTCAATGTTCTGCAGCGCGACGAGGGCTTGCGTAATACGAGAGGGAGCGAGAAGGATGAAAATAGCCGCGTTTGGTCGCGCATTTTTCGCGTTTAGAGGGTTGTACACGGTGTACCCGTGACCTGATATTTTCGCCCAGAATCCAAAGAGGAAGAGGAGGAAGAGACTGGATACAAGTAACCGAACTCGAGCGGTGGCAAGGATGGTCGCCATGCTGTTGGGAAGAGGAGAGATGGGGGAGAATGAGAGGAAGCGTGAAGGAGCGGGGTGGGCTTTCAGACCTCAAATCGAAGTGAGAATCATGGTGATCCTGGTGGCGAAGTGGATAGGGCGGAGATGAGTTTGTGGCTGTCTAGCGTTGAGTTTGAGCGAAGGATGGCAATCATCAGGAATTGTTCGGGTCCAGAGCGGTGTGCTATTTATAAATAAAACATTTGTATTTGTCATAAAATGAAGGACGTGCGAAGATCTGTTGCGATTCAAATGTATTGACCCCTTTTGCTTGTTTCGTAACAACAGAACGGAATGATTCCCGTACGTCCTTCAAGCTTTCCGTCTCTCTCGTCTTGACTTCCATCACCCTCTCTGCTTTTTAGGTCTCTTCCTCACACTCTTTTCCTCTTACGCTCTTTTGCACATACCACAATGGCAGTCTCAATGCAAGTGGTAGCGGTCATCGCATTCTACATGGTGGCCGCTCTAGTGGTATGTCCATTCATTCCACAACGAATGAGCAATTCTGAGAGGTATCCAGATGGTTTTCGTGAACAAAATCGTCCTCAACACCGCGCCCAACCTCCCCATCTTCCTATGCCTCTTCCAATCCATCGCGACAGTCGTTTTATTAACCATAACATCACTGTTCACTTCCAAAGTTGACATTCCCAAGGTTGAACTAGCCACCGCACAAAAACTCGCACCGCTCATCTTCATCGATACCGCTGGATTCCTGTTCAACACTCTCTGCCTGCGGGACGTCGAAGCGGCTTACTACAACATCGCCAGGGGTCTCGTCCTGCCCCTGACCATCCTCGTCGTGTCCATGCACAGCTTCACCCGACCATCGCTCAAGGTCGTCGGATGCGCCTCCGTCGTGACCTTTGGTTTCTTCATCGGCACATCTTTCAAAGAAGCCATCCCCGAGAAAGCCGTCCCTGGTCCGCTGGCCCTCTTCTACGGATTCCTCGCTTCGCTCTCCATCGCGGTCCATGCGGTGCTGGTCAAGTCGTCCCTGACCCATGTGAACGGGAGCGCGACTAAACTCTCATACTGGTCTAACCTTGGCACAGCAGTTTTGCTGAGTTTCACAGCCGTTTTCAGTGGGGAGTTGAGGGAGTTTATCAGTATGACAGGCAGGAGCGACTGGGATTGGACGACATTCTTGTGGGGAAATGTCGTTACGGGTGTTTTTGGTTTCCTTATTAGTGTTGCGGGCATCTTGAGTGTGAAGATTACAAGTCCGGTGACCCACATGTTCTCGAGTGTAAGTCTTATTTCTGCTATTCAGACTTTCCACTGACGTTCGTGCAGGCTTCGCGGAGCGTGTTGCAGATTGTGCTTGGTGTCAAGCTGTTCGGAGATGTCATCACAAAGTGAGTTTTACTTTCTCGTTTCTTCATCTCTTCATTCAAACCTTCCCGCCCATTGAATTCGTTTGTTTCACTCCGACGTATCCTAACCCTTATTTTTTCCCACCTACAACAGGCAACGTATCGTGTCCGCATTCATCATCATGTTCGGCACCCTGCTCTACACATGGGTTAAAGCTCAGGAACCTGCCAAACCTGTTCAAGCTCCAGAACCAGTCTCCCCAGTCCCGAAGGATGTCGAGGCCCAAGCGCTTTTGCATGACAGAGAGAGGGAGAAAGAAGGGCTTAACGAAAAGTCCTAATTACCTTTCTCCTCGCTTTGCTCGCATATCTTTCGTTCTGTGTGGTTTTTGTTGTCATGGATTTTGGGCTCTCTCTTGCTGTTACATAGGACAATCACGTTTACACTCACTAGCTTCTGTATAGTTTTGCCATCTTCCTTCCTTTCGGGTTGGAACTATTTCTGCTGCAAATTCGCATACCAGCTCCGTCTCATCCCTTTGTTTCCCTCCTCTGCTCGTTTGCTGTTATTTACCCGATTCAGACACCCAAAGTATTTCTGGGATTGTACTGTATGTATGTATAGTACCATTTGTGCGAATGAAAGATAGAATCCCTTCGTTCCTTCAAAGTCTTCCCTGTGCCTGCCGGCACTCGCTGTTTGTCCCAGTAAAACTTCGGCACGCCGCTGCATGTCAAGCAAATGGGACGAAGCAATTTCCGACCATCAAGGCCACTCGAAGGGACGCACATAATTCCGAGAGTCCCAGCCCTCTTAAACACGTCTGTTCTCTTGGAATTCGCATGTCATCCCTATTCCAATCACAACAGTGGGAATCACTGTCGGTGAGTTTTCACAGGTCTTGTCCTCCCTATAACCGTCCTTTCATCAGCATCAGGACTTGGTATATACCTGCCGAGGTATTCTCCGAGATATCTGCTTTCCAGAACGAAGTAAATATCTCTCGTATCCTCTCGTATCTATGATGGACAGGCATTGTTGGTCGTCTGTTTGCGAGTCGTGACGCTGCTAGATGGTCATGATAGATAGATGGAAGTAGGAAGGACATTGGAGATGCCGATGGGGGCACTTCGATCCCGTCGTCTAACCACCGCGTCTATCTATCACTCTTGGAATACTCCTCAGACGAACGAGAACAAAATCTGACCAGAACAAGGTCAATTGACGCTGATTTGGGCAGCGGTCTCGTGCGGCTGAGGTAGTAACTGCTGGTAGCTATGTACTGGCTATCTCCTGGTACGATAAATGCATGTTCAACAGTGGCTGGATAGTGACAGTACTATACACTTTTCTGATTTGATTGCGACCCGGCAGCGCTGCGGGCTCGGACGCACGGCATCAGGCGGCCATTCAAGGCGTACAGCCCTAAGCCAGTGTACCTAAAAGAAGAGCAAAGTGGAGATGGCAAGTATAACGACGTCGTCGTTATGTACAGTACAACGACTTCCTCGGCACGGCAGCTTAACTTAGCTCTGCTACGTTCCTTACTATTATAAGTACAACTATAACCCAATAAGTAAGAAGTAAATCATCACACACTTCCGGACGTTGTTAATGAAGGCCCCAAGCACTTGCTCGAGTAAGAATAGGTTCAATTACATATATGTTCAGTGGAGTACGAAGTCGGTAGTTAGCTTTTTAATACTCGTATTCATCTCGGGTCGGTAACCGACCGCGCGGAGTAATGCGCACAGGACTGAATTTAGAATTCGTAGGCAGTAGAGATTCAAACGTGAGGCATTTGATTGCACAGCGGGAAAAGAGTGGTATATACAGCCAGGATGTAAAGAGGGGGTAAATGAGAGTGATTTACGAAACGAGAGACTAATAATAATTACTCCTCCTCCTCCTGCACCAAATACAGAATAGTGCCCCAGAATGTTAGTTACATGGTTAGTTAGGTTGTCCAGTTGAAGAAATTAATACCAATGAAAAAATGGTCCTGCATGGAATGGAGAGCGAAAGCGGGCCCTTGAAAACAGACGAGAAAGAAAGGCAGCGAGCAGAGAGATAGAAAAAGGGAATAACCAAAGCGCCCAAAATCTTGCAGAACGCAGCAGAAGGGCATCAAGTATCAGCAGCCGACCTGCCTACGACGTTGAAGACCCATTAGCGAATAACCACAGCCAAACGAGGGCAAAACCCATCCCGACGCCCCATAAACGCCAATATCGCCATGATCGAGCCTGCGTGCTCGTTGGCCGTGGAGGGAAATAGCCTGGACTTGAATTCGGGTTTGAAGAAGAGACAGATTTATCTTTTTCTGATGATTTCTTCTCGGGCGTCAGAAGAGGCGTTCCCGGGGCCGAATAGGGTGGGATCGGTGTTGAAGGGGTGGATGGGTTTGAGTACAAACCTGGAGAAGGGAGGGAGAGCGTCATCGACGAAGACGAAGAGCTGTGAGGTGTTAGCAGCCTCCTTCCACCTCGCCCCGCCTCCGCCTCGAGCTCGCGTTCGGCCATCGCCCTCAACTTCCGTTTATCGACCTTTCCGTTAGACGTCAGCGGGAACTCTTCCATCGCGTGGTAGTAAGATGGTACAGCGTATGATGGTTGGATTTTGGCCACGGTTTGGCGGAGTAAAGAAAGGTCGACTGATGAAGGGGTAACAAAGGCGTGGAGGTGGGTTTTGTTGATGAGGAGGGTGACGGCGCTTTGGACTGGTGGGTAAGTCTGTTTTTAAGTGGTCAGTACCGGTATGAATAAATTACAGAATGGATACGCACCCGCATCGCAGCCGACACCCCATCCAACTCGACTCTAAATCCCTTGACCTTCACCTGGTCGTCCGCCCGGCCCATATGGTCCAATTGCCCATCCTCCCTCCACCGCCCAAGATCACCCGTGTTAAACATCATCCCTGTTCCGTCGCCTACAAACGGATCTCGCTTCCACCGCTCTGAAGTCTTTTCTGGTAAATTCAGATACCCTCTGCTCACACCCACCCCTCCTACCCACATGCACCCGACCTCGCCGATGGGCACAGGCGTCGTACAAGTTGGGTCGCGAGAGAGGATGTACACGTTAGTGTTGGGTATGGGTGTGCCAATGGAGAGTGGGTAGCCTGGTGTGTGTCGGGGAAGGACTGTGTTGCAGATGGATATCTCGGTGGGACCGCAGCAGTTGGAGAAGTTGGTGCATTTGGCCCATTTGTCTGCTAGCGCTGCGTAGGTAAAAAGATTAGATTTAAGGAGACAGCAAACCGAAAGCGAGATTGCTGTTACACACCTTGCGGACACGGTTCGCCGCCGACAATGACATGCTTGATAGTTGGATACATCTCCGGCTCGTGAGGGATCAACATGCTGGGGGTGGCTATAACAACGTGCACGGTCTTCAACAACGCAACCCAGTCCTTTGACGTGTTGCCTCGTAGACATAGCGTGCACCCGTTGTAGAGCGAACCGAGGATCTCCCATGCGCCCATGTCGAATGCGATGTTGAGCAGTTGGGCGACGCGCAGCCCAGGACGCATGGATACGTTACCCGGGGAATCGGAGATGACTGGGGGGAGCAAGGCATCAATGAGGCGTGAATCCGCAGGGAGGCAAGGAAGACGTACCGTTGGTCACACCTCGGTGGCGGACGTCGACGCCTTTTGGCCGGCCTAGGAAAAGTAGAATATGATTATCTGCAAATAATAGAGAAAGGAAGTGAGCGTGCCTGTAGTCCCAGAAGTATAGATCACATAGGCGCCGTCGTCAGGAGAGGAGAGGTCAGGCATGATAGGAACCTTCTCGTCCTGCCCGTTTACTTGTCTTCTCCTTGTCAAATAAGGCCGAACCACATCCTCCAGCACCACAACCGGCACACTTCCCCTGACCAATCCTTCAACGCGCCCTCTATATTCCTCCATAACCAACACCACGCTTGGTTCTGCATCTCCCAACACGAAGCCGAGGGTCTCATCCGTGATCGTCTGCGCGTCCAGTGGGACGTACTGCCCGCCGCTCTTCAACACCCCGACGATACCAACGATCAGCTCGACCGAGCGCCGGGCGAGGATGCATACCCTCTTTCCGGGGACGACGGAGTGTTTGGTTCGCAATAGGTAGGCCAGGTGTGTGGATAGAGCTCCGAGGGTGTGATACGTCAATGTTCGGGTCGCCGGGGAGGAGGAAGAGAGGTGTTCGACGGCAATGGAGTTGGGGCGGTTCAAGACGTGTTGCTCGATTGCGTGGTGAATGATTGGAATAGGCACGGGGCGCGAGCTTCCGAGCCCGTATTTATAAAAGAGGGTCTGGTCTTCTGGAGAAAGCATGGAAAGAGGGGAAGGGGACTGGGTGGAGGTTGAGGTTACCGAGGTCGACGAGGTCGACGAGGAGTAGGAGGATGAGGAGGAGGGGGAGGAGGAGGTGGACAACATCTAGGACGACGTTGGAGAACAAGGTGTGGGTGTTGTTTCGTTGTTACCCCTGTAGAAAGCAGGGCCCATGTTATAATTCTTTCGGCTTCCGTTCGTTATGTACATCGCATCAAAAATCAGACCTGTCATGGTCACAGTTCGAACACGGAAAAAATATGTTGGGCCGTCATATCACCATTTGGTCATCTGAACAAGGGCCTGTTAGCCGATCGTGATGTGCGCACTGCACCGAATTGGGACCTGTCCGGCTGTTTCGATCCCGACGCCTGCATACCAAGCCATGCCGACGAGGAAAGGGAATAAAGGGGCTGAAAGGTTGTGTCCCGTCTGACTTCTGCCAGATTGCTGCCAGGCTAGCTGCCTTACTACAAATTCATGGTCGTTGTCTTGTCTAAGGCGTCACCGAACCTACTTGAGTATAAGTGATGCCGCAAATAACTCATCGGCCGGGACCCGGCAACTTAATCAACAAGAATTCGCATCAATCTGCATCGTGAGGGTAAAAGTCTAGACAAAGTGTGCGAACGCTTCTTACTCTGTACTTAACCGGTACCTCGACGCTTACTTCTGACTTCCATAATCAACGAAGGTATAGGATGAACGCCAGGATCAGCAGCTCTCCACGCCCAGCGAAGTACGTAACATCGTCGATGCAGGTCAGCACGTAATGAAGGAAGGAAAGGAGGAAGAGAAGTGCAATGAGCTTCTGCGTCTTCAGCATCTCGGATTCGGATTCGTAAGAGTTCGTCGTGCCGAGATCGGCCCCCAAGTTCCCCAAGTTCGCGGGTGCGCTTCTGGGGTTTAAAGCCTTTAATCTTGAACCTAGATCCACCTTCCGCTCAGCTCAGAAGCCACTATCTCATAGATGAGTCTAAAGAGGAGGTAAAGAGGCACCCCAATCATGATCATACTGCTCATTGTTAAACCTTATGGAGTATAACAGCTCGGTGGTGGTGGTTCATGTAGCTGATTTCCATGGGCCTCCGTTCGGGATGAGGACAGCCTTCTCCGCTCATCCTCCACCCTAATAGAGGGATTCACGTTTGAGTTTGACTTTCAAGGCTTAGCAGCAATTATGCTTATTTTGGTCCTGAATCCATAATCACCCGCCAATCGTCTCAACGACTCATAAATGATAACGACCTTTGGTATTCCCCTCCATTTCGCACCTGTGCTCCGCGGTGATGTTGTAAAAACTTGCAAAGTACAGGTAGACCCTAAGACGATGGACGAGCGCTAATCACAATCTCACAAACGAAAGGTTATTTATCATTCAAAGCCATAGGTAATTTAGTCCGTAGAAAGAATCCAGGGATATAAAGTCCTCATGTACAGTATCGTCTACTCCCAAGCACTCCAAGCCACCCGCCAGACCCAATTTACTCCTTTATCTTATAGCTTAATCGTCAGGATCGTACTCCCTGATAAGTTTCTCACAATCCTTCAAAACCTGCCGTCCCAGGCTGGTTATCACAAAATTACATCCCACTCCCCGATTACACTTTTTCTCCCACTGAAGCAAGCGGAACCGGTTCTCGGGCGTATTGTCGTACACAGGCCCCGGTGTATCCTGCGTCTGCCCGACGAAGTAGCCTGCTAGATTGATGAGCTGGTAATCATCATTGCCTACGCGCTGGATGGGCAACAATTTAGATTTAGACTCTTGTGAAAGAGAAGACACGGGCTGGGGCGTAACTCACATCACACAGAGCTGGCACCCATTCGCTGCTCGGTATTACCCTTCCTTGCTCGTCGCGATACTCAGAAGGGTAGAAAGACTGGTGCAGGACTACTTGCTATGAACACAACCCAGCCAAGTAAGTAAGCAATCCCGATACCTCATCCATACCTAGAACGACTAGAACTCACCCATTGGAATCTACGATCCGGCTTGCCGAGACTTTGCTCCTTCGCCCTTTTATGCAAGTCGAAATAAGGCTCGTACTCGTCCTTTCCAGAGTTGTATCCCGGGAACTTGGGAACGTATGGGGTGCTTTCCTGGTCGAACTCGAATACCTCTACAAGCTCCCTTCCACTACCAAGCGAATGTGGCGTCGCGATACGGTCATAATGGGTTTCGATATGCGAGCTTCGTTGTGAGTGCGGGGAGTGCGAGTAGTACCCCAAAGGCTGAGTGCCACTGGCGGGTGTGCTATGCAAGCTTCTGTGAGGAGACCTAGGAGGGGCGTGGTACAACCCTAAGCCCGAGGGCGGCGTAGGTGTAGTGGATGGTGCATAGTTGTAGCCTCCATTATCAGAGTCACAGAGAGTGGCAGAGCTCGCAGAGCTCGGAGCTGGTGAGGGGGCGTTGCGTATCATGAAACGAGAATGAGAATGAGCATCGTAGTACTGCTCATGAGCAGCACGGCTAGGAGAGCGTGGATGGGCCGGCGTCTGTGGACGATGGTGGTACCGAACAGGTGTTTGAGGTCGATGGTGGTAAGAAGATGGCATTGCGGGATTGGAGACGGAAAGTGGTATGCAGAACAGGGATTGTTCAGGCTTATTTCAAATTTATACAGCACGTCCAAGCAGAGCGTGCTATGTATACAGAGCAAGCAGCCTGAGCCACAAACCATTGTTTTTCGACTTGACCGCATTGAAGCTATGTTTCGTGACTCGTTTGGCCATTATCAGAAATTACTACTGCATAGTGCTGTGGCATTTCTGCAATGCATAATTAACGGCAATCTCGGCCGTGCCAGGCAGAAACAGCCTTGTGTGCATTGATGGTAGGATTAGCGCCGGGAGCTACTATAAGGACTAGGGGAAGTCCTTTCTCAGCGTTATAATATGAGAAAACGCAGTCCACAATTATATTTCATGCTGCTGCATCATCGTTTGAACGTTACTATGGAGAGGAGACAGAGAACGCTCTGCCTGTACGATAGCCTTTCCCAATGGCATCCGCAGGATTTAAATACAATTAACACATAACATTAAGTTCATACTTTACAAAAAGAGATCTTCGAAGTCCAGTCATGGTTGGAGCCTTAAGTCCAGATTTCAACTTCTCGCCTCGAGAGACCGCTATTAGAGCCATATCGTCCATGTTGATTTCAAGACCAAGATAGCCAACATGTGAGCCACCAACGTTTTCCTAGAATGATTTTGGAATGATTTCTTAAGAACGAAAAAAGGGGTATCATTTTTATGACAAGTTGCAGGACCTATTCCATTCCCTTTTCCTAATGATGCTGGGCTAGGTTTGGAAATTTGATTTACTTGATTCCGGTGTAGAAGATGACACGGTCAGAAACGGAAGGTAACTTGTTCAGAAAATTTTGCTTTCGATATTTTGGCTGTTTTAATTAGGGAAGAATTCGGCATTGACAGGTATTGTGGGGCACTCGTTCCGATTGGGTGTGTGTCGGCTTATGCTTTTCGTCGGTCAAACAGTGCCTGTTGGAGGTGTGGTACCTCGGGAGCTACCTTCAGCCTCTTGGTTGGCACATGTTATCCTTGTTTGAGTTTCGTTTCGCAGAATCCACGCGCTCCAGATAATTTGCGATAGACTTCATTGTCTCGAGAGGAAGTCGTGCGAATATGGCTGGGTGCGCCGCCAGCAGAGTTCCGATTGAACTGGTTAGTGTGGGTGTAGCTTCTGCGCGGGTGAGTAAATCTGGTAGAAGAGTCGCTAATCCTGAGCGCCACTGTGTGCCCTCTGTTTCTGCGGACATGATATGCTGCAGACAGAAGTCTGCCGCTCTTGCCTGCCTGGATTTATCAAGAAGAATGGACATGGTTGCGGGAAGGTTCAAACGAGCGAAGCGAGCCTCGTTGCAGAGTCCCCGCAGAGAGTCTGGCCCCACCAGTTTGAAATCAAGCCGGGTATCGACCTCGTCCCATTTGGATGATGTAGTCAGTGGGCATATATCTGAAGCGTCACAAATGCCCCTTGCCATGTCGGTACCTGGTTCGGAGGTGTTTACCCAATGCTTACGGCCCTTTACAACGCTCTCAAATATGGGAGAGTTTTTTTTGGAGTCGCACTCGACAAGTGGTGTGGAGTCATGATCAGAGCTATTGGCGGATACTTTTTCTTCGTGCGTCATCCGATGCAGCGTGTCTTTGGACTCGCTCTTGTGACACGAGTTGCTGAACTCTTTACCCTGTCGAAATATCTCATATTTCCAATTCCCGCTGGGAAGAAAATGTGCGTAGTTGGTGTCGAAATAAGCCTTCATGTCTTCGTAATTGTCGTGAGGCTTGAGAATAGCACATATAAGCAAAACAGAAATAATTGCATCCGAAGGAACTTACAATGTATTTTCCAAGAAGACGTAACAGAGATATCAGAAAATATGAACCTGGAGGTGTGTTACCAAAAGGCCTTTTGAATATTTCGTCAGGTTTCATGTGATTGAGGATACGCCGCAGGTCCTGCGTAGGAGATGCGTTCTCCAGAAGAAGACAGAATGAACGGTAAGGCAGATCTAGCAGAAAAATAAAGCAAAGTAAGATGCATGCCAGTTAAGACCATAGGTTTCGTACCTTCTGGATCTCTTCCTAGTCTCAAATTTCCGCATAGGATGTCTGCGGCGATGGAACCTATAGGACAGTGTAAATCGAGTGACCGCGACATGTCAAAAAGATAATCGCCAAAAGAAGCATGAAAGGGTCGTATGCTGCTCTCGCTACTATCCAAAAGGGACGCAAGTCCGAAGAGAATTGCCCAAGTCTCGTCCAAATCGACTTGTAGCACAGCGGAGAGATTTACAGGAGTGATGTTGTTGAAGTATCTGGGATACTCATGCGAGACTGCTATGGCTTTCACCGCCATATCAACATTGTCGCGGGTGGTAAGTATTAGGGAGTACAAAGCATCGAGGTCTGCGAAGGGATGCTTCTTTCTAATACCATCCTCTGGGGTGGGACGCGATTGAGCGAGGTTCAGGACATGCTTCAAACGCTTGACAGCGTGATGCCTGTGGGTAGGGGAGCCCACATATTTCTCGACTGTTGCTGCAAAGATGAATTGACCAGATGACTTCGACACAAGATAATCGATATCCGCAGGCGTTGGCCACTCTTCCTTTGGTGGATGCGGCAGCAGCTTCCGAATTCTCGCGAATTTCTCCTCTAGAAACCTTCTGATGTCTGCATCGCATTCCTCGTCGGTGTTGATGGAAACGGTGGCTGAAATCGCATGCAACCGTGAGTCGGGATCATTGAAAGAGGTGACAATTGCTGGCTCGTCACGAGAGCATACGAGGACGCGGAGAGACGTGTTATGCGGGTATACCTTTTGGGAAACGATGTCAAGAACCAGTTGCTGGTCTTCGGGTGATAATGTTTCGTCTAGACCATCGAAGACGATGACATGCGGTAAGATTCCGCATGGAGCGACGACGTCAAATGGCTCTAACACCAGCGCCTTGAGCTGCTGTGAGAGCGGTGCAGAAAAAATGTGTGGGTCTCGTGTTATCGCGTCTGATATTGCTAACTTGGCCTCCTTAAAATCTTTGAGGGTATGGACGGCCATTCGATAGGCAAGGGTAGGAGCAAGACTGGAAATCTGGTCTCCGACTCCATCTGAGCGCGAGAAGAAGAATTCAGTGAGTAGGATTCCCTCCTCTTCATCGCACCATTTAGCAATAGTCCTCGCAATGGCCGTCTTTCCACCTCCAGCGGCTCCGTGCAGCCACATAATGCACTTCTCCTTCTCCGTTTTACGAAGTGCCCAACTCTTAATCCTCTCCAAGATCTTCGTTCGCGTGTTTGTGTAGCATGTAGAGTGGGATGGGTCGGAGTCGGCTAGATGGAATGCCCTTGGAAATGCTTTGGCAGCTAGCCTATCGAAACCTTGTCGAAGGAACATGGCCGGTAAGGAACGATGATGCATAGATTGATTAGGGCAAATAAACTCACTAATACTCGACTGTGTCTTCCCAACGCATTGGTTAAACGTCCCCCCGCTGATCAAGATGTTACCGCTCAACATTGGATCAGGCATCACTTATGACTTTTGGGGGGAAACGGGAGATGACGAGGGACAGCAAACGAAGTCGAGTTTATTTTTATGACACAAATAACAAATGTTAATCAGCCCGTGCCTGTCGCTGAATATCCACCATGTTCTAATGCTCAACGCAATTCTACTTTTTAACTGTTGAGATTCTTTTACTCGGTTCCTAATTTGCAAAATACGACTAAATCCTCCAGTTTCAGATTTGAATTTGTTCGTCCAGAGAGGACTATCAATCTTGCATCGCATCTTACAAAAATCCTACTTCCATTACTCCTAAATAGGTTCTTTGTAAATTAACAAGGACCATACTTCGCCGCTGCGACGTGAGCGGCCAGCCCACTCGCGCTCGTCTTTGGGGTGAATATGGACCCGCCCTATACGAAGTAAAGTTATAAGGTCCAAGATCATCCGGTAAAATGATCAACTTACCTGGTTCGGGGCATACCAGACAGAACCGACGTCGTCGTCAGAGTTGGTACCGAAGTGGAATACGGCGGAGGTCTGAGAGCCGAGGAAGGCCTGATATTTGCCTACGCGTGAAGGACCGGCCCAGTCGAGGTAGTATTGGAGGTGTTTCGTCCATATTCCCTGGTGGTTTGGATCATTATGAGTCTAGAGGTATCGCTTCAGCGAATTTACTGTACTAACTTTGAAAATTTGCTAACCGGATAAAAATTGTGTCAGCGATGAAATAATAGACAGTGCTAGAAGTTCGACTGACCTGATCCTGATTGCAGACCGGACCACCAGACTGCGCATCATCGCATGATTCCTTTAGGATGTCGGTGCCGGCGGTGAGATGAGCCATCGTAGCATCCAGAGTTATCTCTGCTTGATCGAGCAGTGTTTGATTGCCAGTTGCTACGAACAGCGCTGCGAGGCCGGAGGCGATGACACCCTGGTAGCGTAGCACATTAATAATAATGTCACGAAGCAGTGATAATGATCAGTCAGTCAGTCAGCCGGGACCCAGAGTTAGTCGGGGGATGTTTTTGGATGGTACTTGCCTGGTTGTATGTCCACGTTGTCTTAAGACTCGGGTTAGTATTGATCAACAGCGGAGGTGAGGTGGGATGAGGCATACCTGACCGTTGTTCTTGCAGGTGCTGCTGTCCAACCCGTCGTTGAAAAGACCCTGCGAGTTTCGCATGCCCGAAGATTCGACTAAACAGAACCAGTCAACCTTGCAGCCTGGCAAAATCGGAATCAAACCATTCCGACGTACTCCATGCCCAGGTCTGCGTAATACCAACTACGTGAGTGATATAAAACACAAGATAATCGTCAATGACGTACCTTCTTCGCATTCGCGAGGTAAGTCGGGTCCTTGAACCTCAAGTATCCCTCTGCCGAGAGACGGAGGAACAGCTCGTTCGTCACTGCGTTCTTGTACGTGTGTGCAGTGGACCACCATACTCCTCCACCACATGTATCATCCCATTGCGTTGCGATGAAGTCGTATATTTGGCTCGCGGCGTTCTATACGCATGTTTGGGTTGGGTTTAGAATGTGATTTGGTTAGACTGCGGTACACATCAGGGTGATGAATCAATTGAAGTTGGGACGTACCAGGAACGCGGTGTTGGATTGTCCCCTGTTGGCTTTGTAGTCCGCCATTTTCCAGAGGGAAAGGACGAGCCACTGAAAAGTGGTTAGCACGCGATCTAGTTGCTGACCAGGGACAACACTCACTCCTGCATCGTCGTTGCTTCCGTTAAGAATGCTCTGCCAGTTCGTGCTCGGGTTGTTCGCGTTTCTGCCTATGAAGGATTGATCTGCTACTGCTGCGAATGGGTCGGTGCCAGTTGCCAACATCAGGTTGTGAAGGTCCTCCAACGTGTTCTGCCAGTGAAAAGTTAGTCGAGCGGGAAAGGCGTAGGCAGCTACGCACAGCGTCTGTCCAGAGAGATCCGCCTGTGTATTGACCGTTTGCAGTGTTGAAGTAGTGCGACTGGAGTCGGTTGGCAACGCCCTTTTGGATGAAAAACGCGTCAGTTTCCATCGGGTGTGGACTGCGAAAGGAAAGGTACGAACCAGGGCGATGTTCAGCGTGTTCTGGCATTGTGCTGCACTGACGCCGGATGGTGTAAAGAAAGTAGCCAAAAGCACAGCGGCGGAAGCGATGGATTTCAAGGACTTCATGTTAAGTCTGTTAAGAGGCGGGCACTGGCAGGCTGGTGACGCTCAAAATCGGTACTTATACCGAGTCTATTTTATAGACGGACATAACTGCTTCTCAAGAAGCACCCGCCATGAAGTCATCATGATCTAGTCCATGCTCAGAGCGCTGAAACGTCCGCTGACCCGCTTCGAATTTGTTGAAACCATGCACTCCGAGGCTCTCATGAGGAGTACTGTGCTTATAATATAAAAGACGTGAATAAATCTCAGTAGGTAGTCATGGAGGCGCGTGCTTACTCAGTCATATGCCCTGGATTCCCTTCTGGAAGTTGAGATGGAATGTATGCTTTTATAACAACTATTGGAAGACCCGAAGTGTAGTCAGCCATATGAATAAGTTGGAGCGACGCATCAGAGATGCAGTTTCAAAATAGCGCTGAATCCGGGCCCTGGGGATCATGTTATTTGAAGCGCCGTCTTAAATGTCTTAAATAAGTCGCGTGAGGACGAAGTGAAATTTCTTGTTCGGAACAAAACCAAGGCGTCTCTCTTTCGTTTCCCAAAGATGCAATATCATCATAGCTGGCTTCTTCAATTTAACACCCATATCTTTCCATGTTTCATGGCCTGCGAAGTAAATTGATGAAGGACTGAGGTCGGGCGTCGAAACCCCTCGTCCGGAGACCATCCAAAATAGTCACAGCACTCTCGGCAACTGCCGGCATGTTTAAATTTGTTGTGGCAAGTGCGACGATACTTTCGTCTGTAGGCTCTTGTTCTACTGCTGCACCTACCACCTTCTCTCACACTAAGTAAAAAATTCTCTCATGAAGTCAAGGACAGTCACTCCTGCTACAACTAAAGAGGCTCAATCAGCACTGGTACTTCTACAATTCTGTTCACCTTCTCCCTCCCATCGTGTCATGTCGCGCCTTTTTCCCCTCTTTATATTGTTAGGCATACCAGCCTTTGCACCCGCTTCACTCTGCAGAGCTACACAAAATCTGGCCTGCCGACATGCGCATACCGACTGTTCAATCTAGGCGAGCATGGGCAGCTGCGCGGAACCTCAACCCAGCGACCGTCAATGCTTGGTGGTACAGACGTCGTGCTATCGCGAAAAAGTTCAGGATGGTAATTCCAAAGGAGGAATACGAGCTTGAGGTCGGAAATCCCCCTTTTATTCCTACTGAAATTCCAGAATCCTGGACTCCGGCTTCGAGTCCTTACCCTGGAACATCTCCTACGCTCGAGGATCTTTCGTCTGGTCCGACTATATGCTACCCTTCCTCTCCGCGGCGTTGTTTATGCTCCGACACCCATAACTTCATCTTAGGACTGGACAACGAGGACCAGAAAGGCGCATATAGTCACTTTCCAGTTTCCTCGTATGCTATTTCTTTTTATCTCGTCGTTTTTCGTGATGCTACCTGCATATATGCGCCCTTGTTTCTTCATGCCTCATCTAGGGATGCGGCTTCTGCTTCTCTGTGCGACCGCTGTGGCTTGGAAAGCTACTCCCGCCCAGAATCACCACACTTTGAGCCGCTGTCTTTGCCGGATGCTGCCATCGTATCTGCCTGGCCGGACCCTAACGAGCAGCTGCTTTCTGAACTTCGTCCCCTCTCATCTGGTGCGCATAGCTTTTCTACTAGCGCATATATCCACTCAATACTCAACCTCGTCTTTCAATTTCCCTTTTCCCTTTTCTCTTTTCTCTTTTCCCTTTTTTTTTCCCGCACGACCTGGGCCTTTGTTATTACTCTCGCCTAATCTTTAACAGTCGATCCAGACCTATTTCCTCGCCTTACAGGCGATTATTATCCTTCACTGTTCACTGCTTCACCTGCTTTCGAATCTCTTATGCCTAGCGCTTCCTGCTGTGCGGATACGCATGTCATAGCAATTTCCTGGCCAGATTCTTTGCCAGACTTCGAAGGTACGTACGAGCAACCCTTGCGCCAATCATCACTGTTAACTTCCATGTCTTCGAACATAAAAATACAGAGAAAGCTAGTTCACCTACTAACACTAGGTTTTCTGATGGAAGGGCGTGGAACGAAGGGCTACTTAAACTGAACGTCGTCGCTCCTTGGTGTATCGGTGGCTACAGATTTTCGGTGGACGGGAGCTTGCTGGGAGTGTGTTCGTGGTGCGTGGACCTCTCGGTGCAGCAAAAGGGAGAGGAAGCGGTTGAGGCGATCCGAGAAAGCAAATGAGGTGGCGGAGGCACACTGGACGCAACTGGCGGTGAGACGTGTCAGCCGCCTTCCTCGTGCCGTATAGCTGTATTGGATGCACTGACCTCGTCTCTTCGTTGTTGACAGCAAATCTTGTTGCCAGCCAAACTTCGTTTCCTACGTCTGTTAGGTTTGCTTTTCACTTCCAATTTCCGAGCAACACTCTTTATATCCTAGACAGGCTTAAATATTGCTATTGGGAGGATGGAATAGGGATACAGGTGTTATAATGATATGAACTGTCTAACGAGTGCCTCCCGCCAACCAGTATTTTAGGAAATGGACCGGTTCGAGTTCGTTTGGGGGTATATCAGGTACAAGAAGCTCGAATGTTCCGGTGTTGCGAGGTTTGTCTAATTGTCTGGCTTTCGAACGAAGCGATGCCATATTGCCATCTATAACGCTTCCTGCGCGGTTTGCTCCATCTGCAAGGGATGACTGGAGACCTGGTTGGCCACGTATAACAAACCGACGGAGCTTAGGCGGAAAGCGGGCAGGGAAGAGATCATCGTCGTATGCGCTGGTCTCGTTTTTGCCGTCCTCTTCGTTCCCATTATTTCTGCTAGTCGTTGTCCCCGCAGAAGAAAGCGCCCCTTCCAACGCACACTCGACTTCTTTGACGAAACCCTTTTTGGCGAGGTTGATCCCGGATAACGTTAAATAAGCGAGAGAAGGGAATGAGTCGCTCAGGCAGCCGGTTTGGAGGATTCCAGTAGGGTTTGGGTTGCCGTTTAGATGTAGAGTGGTTAAAGAAGGGAAGTTGGTCGGCGGTAGCGGAGGAGGAAAACAAGTTGAGGCTTGACCAGAAAGGGGAGATGGCGAGCGTGACCGGAATGGCCGAGATGGGAAGGGATAATATCCGGATATGGTTAGGTACTCTAAGCAGGGAAAGTAGGTGCGGTATACCCGACCGATTAAGGAGGTGGATGAGAGGTTTGGGTTTGTGGATGAGGAAGGGGAGAAGATGAGCGTGAGGGAGTAAAGGGTTGGGCTGGTGAGCGTGAGGAGGCGGGGTATGATTTTGGTGCTTGAAGAGCTGGATGAGTCGGGTGTGGAGGAGGAGGAAGGGAGAAGGGCGGTGTCGCTGATGAATAGGTGCCGGATGATGATCTCCCTCCTCCTTTGTCCGTCGATGGCAGAGGAAGAGGCAGACGATGTGTCCGACTCCAGCTTTTCGAGCAGCCGAGCGGCTTGCTCGAGCCCACTGGTTATACATACCGTGGTGTACAAGTATGGTTGGGAGATGTGGTAGAAGTAGCGGGAGACGGAGTTGAGGGCGCGGATGGTACTTCCTGGAAAGTCTTTCATCAAGTCATGCTCCGTCGGAGAATGGGGAGCCCGTGTAGAAGACGACGAGGAAGGTAAAGATGCGAAGTGGCATATGAGGGAGTGCAGCTCTGGTGGGAGGGTGTCCATTTTCTTCTTCAATCACGACGGGGGATTCTACTCGGGCAAGGAGTGAGATGCGAGAACTTGAAAGTGAGTAGCCTTTAAGTCTGCAGACAGACAGGCAGAAGATTCCAGGGCTGGACCACGGTAGGGAACAAGAAGGAAGGAAGCAGATGAACTTCTATGATGACCTTTTGAGTTTTCCGGAGTTCACAGACGACTTTCGCAGAAGTATAGTCCGACGAGCAGGTCGTCGTCGTCGTTGCTTGACAAAGACAAGTTACAAGTACAAGCCAATCCCTGGCACACACCACGAATACACATTAATCCGCGCGCTCAGCTGCGTCATCCTCATCCTGCGCACGCCATAATTATCCTAGGTAAGCCAACGGAAAAAGGAAAGAGGGCATAAAATTGGATACGATGATGCGCGTAAGTATGGCGACATCTCGCGCCATGCTCGCCACGCGATGATCGTCATGTGATTAGTATGATAGGCGAGCGTTGTGGTGGTTTGATTGGTTTGGGCGTTACGGGCCGCTACTCCCGAGGAATGTGTGGAAGGAAATAAACGCAACCACGAAGAAGGTTATTCTTGGACGTGTACTTTACCCGGGTGTAAACGGAACCACCCTTCGCTCCTACAACATCGCTCGCTCATTCGTGGGGAATTAAATCCTTCTTTATTCCAACTTGGTCGCTATCTATCATGAAGCTGTGGCGTGTATTGGATTGAAGCACTCGTTCGATGTTTCGAGGAGGATGAGAGGGGAAATCCGTGTTTGGCGGTTCCGATATTCGTGGTATCTGTGGGATTTGCAGAGTGTGTTTTTCTTTGTGAGGCCGGCCATGAGTCAGGAGAAGAAGAACAAGGGTGTGCGGTCGGGAGCGAGCAACAAGATACGGGACGTACTTAGCTCGTTCGGTGGAGGTTTATAAAGGCCACACTCTCCAACTCGTTAGCCCATCAACGACACTCAACAGACCCAGCCTTTCCTACAACCCAAGCGCAAGTATAACCGCACAATGCCAGCTCTGGAACCTCACTCCGGAACCGTGCTCATCACAGGTGCAAACGGATACCTCGCCCTATGGGCCGTCCAGAAACACCTCGAAAGCAGGTACACCGTCCGCGCGACTGTGCGTTCGGCGTCGAAGAAGGCGTGGTTGGAGGACGAGGTGTTCAAGAGTTTCAATGCCTCTGATTCGGAGAGGAAGTTGGAGGTTGTGGTTGTTGAGGATATGACAAAGGTGGGTTTCAAAGATGACGAGAAGGGTGGGCTGAGTTGACTGGCACATGATATTGATAGCCAGGAGCGTTTGACGAAGCGGTGAAAGGCGTCGATGCGATTCAACATGTGGCTAGTCCGACTGACGTCGACACGGACGATCCAGATGGTACGTCGTTTGTTCTCTTCTTGACAAATATCTTTCTCTTACTGATTGTTAACCATTCAATTTATTCACAGTTTATATCAAACCGGCAGTTGATGGTACATTAGGCCTCTTAAAGTCTGCTCTCGTTCATGGGTACGCGGCTTCGTCCCTTATACACGCCGTGTCACCTTTCCTAACCCCCTATGCGATAGATCCTCCCTAAAAAGGGTGGTATACACCTCCTCGACAGGCGCAGTGTTCACTCCCGGGATGACAGCTCCTACTACATTTACCGAACGAGACTGGAATAACAAGTCGATTGAAATCGTCAAAGAGCAAGGCAAGAACGCGCCAAAACATACGTGGTACCTGGCATCCAAATCTCTGGCGGAGAAAGGTGAGCAAATCTGAACGTTCGATTTTTGGAAGTTTCAGAGCTAAATGAGATGTGGCTTCGTAGCTGCATGGGACTTTTACGAAAAGCACAAGAAAGAAGTGAACTGGGACTTTTCTGTCGTCTGCGCTCCTTGGGTAGGCCTTTCTCACTTCCGTCTTCAAACCCAAAGACTCATTTACATTGCTTATTTAGCTTCTCGGCGTAAATCAATCCTCCTTTAGCCCCATTTCTACTACCGCTCATCCTTTTTCTTTGACGAATATAGCCCGGTCTCAAACCCGTTCCACACCCACAAGACCTCAACGCGTCTATCAAGATATACTACGAAACATGTATTCTCGACACCCCGAAGACTGCAGACCAGATGGCAGCAGCAAACACGTTCATCGACGTGAGGGACTTGGCTGACATGTATGTGAAAATGTTGGAAGTAGAGGAAGCAGGTGGGGAGAGGTTCATCATCGCGAAAGGTACGTCCTTTGCTCTCAGTCTTTAAGGAGTCTGGCGCTGAGGTTGTCATGGTTTTCTTTCCGCTTTGTCGTTCTAGGAATAGCATCATGGCAGGAATGGGGTGCGTCCATATTTTAGCCCCTTTCAAAAGATAGAAATGCTTATCCCGACATTTTTCCTCGTCCACAGTTGACCTCATGAACGACCCGTCGTTCGCTGCCTCCCTTCCTCCGTCCTCAAGCCAAGGCCAAAACCAAAGGTCAAACACGAAAGGAATTCCCGGGACCAAGGGCAACTATATCAATCTATACGACGTCTCAAAAGCAGAAAGAATATTGGCGCCTGTTTCTATGTTCCGGAGTATGGAAGAGACAGCGAGGGATATGGTGGCACAATGGGTCCAGGCGGGGTATTGACGCGCTACGGGGTGGGAACGCTGACCGGGTCTAGGCGGAGTCGAGCTGGTATCGTGGGTGACGCGGATTGTGTGCGTGGTGAAGGAGAGTGTGTGGAGACTGTAGGAGTCGAGGATATTGCGGTACCTGTTAATTATTGTTTGTTTCTTCTAGGATTTGCATGGTGTTTGAACTTTTGGTGGGAAATGTGGATGTAGAAATCTATTATCATTTTATCCGTCTTTCCGCGTCATGTTCAGATTGAGTAAGGCTCCAACCGTACAGTATACACTACGGTATATATACGGTAGTTTCCATATTCATATAGCTATATGTATACATGAAAATCGGCCAGGTCAGTAGATAGTAAAAATACAGTATAGGGTTCCATATACCATTTCTAAAAGTGAGTCCTTTCTGGGCGGAATCATAATAGGAATCATTGTATATAATGCAATAATCAATGCACTCATTATTCCGGACATTTTGGACATAAGAATAATGGTGTGCCACTGCACACATTTACAAGCCATATAATCATCGAAAACACATTGTTTACCTGCATAATATATACACGTAGACAGCCTTCTGCAACGACTAAAAATTCGCTTTCCACATCCCCCGCTCCTTACTGAATCCTGATACTACACTCTACCACTTGACCCTGCCACTATGCCTGCTAGTAAATCTAATGCTTTCTCTATCTTTAAGGCAAAGGTAGACGAGCTTAAAAGCATCACACCGATGGTCCCCACAAGCCTCCCCGCCGCGACCAAGAAGGACAAGATTTACGAGGTTTTTGAGAAGATTCCCACCAGTACCGATGTGACTGTCCAGTGGGAAATATTCAACCGACGGATGGATGCTTTATTCAGTGCTGAACTCCGTGACCCACAATCTGGCCGACTTCTCCACTTAAAGCGAGGAAAGTTTGGTCTAGATTATGTGTTGGAATACTTTGTGGACAGTGTCGAGAACGGGAATCTTAACTGGGACCTGGCGGCGATCAAAGTTGATCGCCTGATTCAGGAATGTAAAGCACTGATGTGAGTATCGTTATCCCTTTACCATCATCTCGAGCACTCACTGCCACACTATGCCTTGTATAACATAGTCAATCCCAAAAAGCAAAGTCTACGTCGACTGGCAAGGCAGCAAAAAAGAAGGTTCCTACGGAAGCCACTGGAAGCAAAGACACGGATGACGACGATGACAGCGCCGAAGGGTCCGATGAAGACTGGGTTCCAGCAAAGAAGGCACGCACCGAGCCAGAGGGACCGACACAAATATTCGACACAGACGATGAAGAGGTCGTTGAATTGACGGAGGCTGGTGAACATCGTGTAAGTACTACTAGAATCTATCTATATTTTCGCGTTCTAATGACTGTACTAGGAGCAGAAGCGACGTTTGAAGAAGAAGAAAAAGGCTGCTTCAAATGCAAAGCAGAGCTCAAGCCAACAGAAGCTGAAGGAGGCCGCCATCGAGATACTCGACTCTGGCGATGAATCCGATGGGCTCACAGCGTTGAAGAAGGTGGAGCAAGCTGCAGCGAAGACACAAGCTGCGCGTCGTGGGCCTGCAAATACGAGCATGCAGCATTTTCTCGATCCAGTCCCTGTCATCGACTCACATACGGGTGCGAAGAGGTGGGAGTTTGCCTGCAAGTATTGTGATAAGTGAGTCATTCATTATCTTGACCATTCCGAGAACATACTAAGGGAGGTATATCATAGAATTCGCACCTTTGAGCGCACCGTCGATGGCACCGATATCACATTCGATAGCGAGCCTGTCCTTCCCAAACTCAACAACCTCGCAACCCACGTCAAAGACTGCAAGCGGACGAAAGGCTTTAACAACGATAACCCTACCATACCGGCGTCCGAGCAGTTCAACCTCAAACGCTCAGCAGATCTCATGGCTGAGTTCTTGAAGAACGGCGAGCTCAATCCTGCTATCATTCCTACCCAGGCAGGGTTCTTGCGACTATTCGCAGCGTGGATCTTAGATGAAAGCCTCCCTTGGACGACAGGAGAGTCCCCGACACTGAAGAAGCTCTTCACCTACCTCAGACTGCAGTACACCCTCCCTTCCGATACCACCGTCCGCAATCAACTCGCAAAGATATTCGCTGAGCTGCATGGAAAGGTCACTCGAGAATTTTCGGTAAGCAAATCATATGATATCATTCAACATCCGACTTACCGTCGATTGCAGAACGTCAAGTCCAAAGTGGCATACGCCACAGATACATGGACTACCCGTCAGATGGTCTACACGTTTGCGTGCACCATTGGCTCGTTCATCGACGACGACTGGAAACTGATCGAGCGTGTTGTTGACTTCAAGCCCCTGGACGTCGAAGACCATAAAGGCCCTGCTGCAGCTGAAGAGTTTGTCAAGGGTGCCGCAGCCGTAGGCGGTCTGAAAAACATGAGTACTTTCTATTGTCTTTTATCTTCTATGTACTTACCTTTCTTGTGATCTCTACTTCATTAGCCTGACGACCGACAACGCCTCCGTTAACGATGTTCTTGTCGCTACAACTGGCCGTCTTCTCCTCGCACGATACGGAATCCCATTTACACCGGACATGCATATACGGTGCATAGCCCACGTCATCAACCTAGTTGTCCAATCCTTCCTCCACGCCCTCGATGAAGCTGCTGATCCCGAGACCGAGGACTGGTATGATTTGAACAAAAGTGCGCCGTTGCACTACGACATCACGAAGGACCCGGACCAGATCGCGCTCGACACGGAGGTCTTTACTGCCGGAAGTACATTGGTTGACAACTCGGAGGATCCGGTTGATGTTGTCGTTAACGATGATGAGAGAGAGCTGAACGCGACATCTAACAGCGGCGCTATTGCACGTGTAAGTTGTGTCATCGTTTCTACTGTGCAGTGCGTGGACTTATATTCATCGTTAACAGCTGCGCTTTATTGTAACGAAGATTGTCTCTTCGCCACAGAGACGGCAGCATTTCCGGAACATCTCTGAGAAGGAGTATGGCGACGATCCTTCAACCAAGCATATAGCCAAACTCATGGTTATGAGGGATGTCCGTACACGGTGGAACTACACTCATGCGATGATCCGCCGTGCACTTCTCCAGAAAGATGTAAGTGCTTGTCAAGTTATTTAGTGTATTCCAGCCCATCTGACTCGTGATTAGGCCATAGATACTTGGGTTTTCAAGATGAAAGATCTTCGCGACATCATGTTGTCCGCCGCTGACTGGACTTACCTTGGCGAAGTCGCAGATGTGCTCGAAGTGTTCACCAAAGCCACACTGAAGATGTCGCAGTCTTCAGTTCCTACCATCCCTTATGTCCTCCCCATCTACGAATCCATGCGTTCTCGCTTCAATCAGTTGCTTAGCAACCCCAAAGCTCCCTTACGAATCCGATTAGCTGCAAAGCCCGCCTTGGCTAAGCTGGAGAAGTACCGTGCAAAGGCCACGGAGAACCAATTCTACAAGCTAGGAACAGGTACTTCAACCTATTACCGTGTGAGAACCTACTAATTTGGCGAATTTCCTAGTTCTCCATCCTTCACTTCGCACGGAATGGTTTCGACACATGGCCAACGATGCGAGCGCACAGCAACACGAGGTCGACAAAGCCAAAGCCCTGTTCCGCCACGTCGCCACACTGTACCACCGTGAACAGCCAGAACCCTCACAACGCGATACCGCTAACGATCCGCTGCCATCCCAACAGCCCTCCACTAGTAACAACGACCATGACGACTTCCTAGACTCGATGTTGCGAGTTGAGATTGCCCACACCATTCAGGCCGATGCGCAAACGCCAGAAGAGAAGTTCGAGGATGAACTTCGACGATATCTGAGGTTTGAGGGTGGTTTGGGCGATAAAAAGGATCCCCTTGGCTGGTGGAAGGTAAGTTAATTGGCTATTGTTGATTTATATCTCATCTCATTGCTGTTTTTTTCTTCTCTTCCTCCCAGATACACGCACCATCCTTTCCCACTGTTGCGCGCATGGCTCGAGACTTCTTAGCCATCCCTGCTACGAGTGTCGCAGTTGAGCGTACCTTCTCCAAATCCCGTCATATCTGTGCCGATTTGCGCATGTCTCTGAAGGCCGAGACTGCACGCGAAGCCCTGCTCTCGAAGACATGGATTGGTAGTGGGCTTTTGGAGATGAATCCCCCTGTTGTACGCAAGAGAAAACACGGAGAAATTGAGAAATAGACTTATTGTATATAGAATCATATATTCCTATATATACAGATAATATAGAGTAAACTAATGTATCCGTATATTTACGCCCCGGACCCTATACATATAGTGTACGGTTGGAGCCTTAAGATTGAGAGAACCCTAGTCAGCGATCGAGTATGAGTTTTTTGTATCTTCGGGCATCGGGCATAACACACGCCAATCAAAATCAAATTTTGTTTTGATGTCGAATTGAATCTTCGTCGCGAACATCCACTTACACCTGGATTGCCTCAATCTCTTTCGTTTATTCCTTCCTCCACAGTATTCTAATGTGCTCATATGCACAAATATCAGTCTTCTCAGACTCGATGCTTCAGAGAGGGACGTAGCCTTAATGCCTTGGCTCTGGAGGCCACTCATCACGGAAATAGTACCCCCTGGCTTTGTAAATCCCGAACCACTCGGTATATGTGTGTACGTCTTTCCAAGGCTTCGTATCCTGGGACATCACGATGGCACCGCCCTGATTTTCTTGGTTCCTTCGTCGCTGTGGGCATTCAACAAGTCGGCCTTTTCACACTTCCGAGTACTGAATCCTACTACATACTCGAAAATTTCTCAGGATTGGGACGAGGAGTAGCGAAATGCTGGGAAATATACTCTTTACTACAGATTCGACAGGGTATTTGGTGGGGAGAATAACAGGAATTTATCCCTGGGATGGGAAAAGACGGAACATTGGGCTGTACATTCACTGAAAACTCGCTTTAGTAAGCCAGTGGGTCGACGCTCAAAGGGCGCCTCCTTTAATCACAATTTTGAATTTCTTTTCGCGCTTAGATCGACTCGTAATCGCGTTCTCCTTGGACTCAACACTTGCACATACGCGCAGAGGTTACTGTGTAACACTGTTTCATGCCTGCGTCAATTACTCCGCGCCGTAACGTTAATTGCGCTTTGGCTTACTCTTCCTCAGTGATTGACTGGTTAATGTACGTATTATGCGTGGACGCGTTTGCGGTCGTTGGGTTGGTTGGTTGGTGACTTATGCACTGCTGAGGAAGTATATAAACTACGTCGCTCAGTTTCAACTTTTCCACCACCACCTCACCATCTGTTCTACTTTACTTTCCTTTACTTTATACGATGATCAAAAACTTCGTCCCACTAGTCCTCATTACAGCCCTTGGTGCGTGCTCTTCTGAAGATTCTGTCTCAAACCCGGTGCTAACCATGTTCACCAGGCTCTAATCTCGTCGCTGCGGCCAACCTCGCGAACTGGGAAGGGTCCCATATCGACGTCAGCGAGACAAACCGTGCCATTGACTGGTGGTACACGCAGATTGTCGCTCAGACTCCTGCTCCCAATGGCATCCCACCTTCAATTGAGATTGTCATGAAGCGTGGTAAGCTTTAACTTATTCCTTTTGCGCCCCACACATTCAATAACCCTTGTTAATGAAGGCAACACCTTCCAATTCGGAACATCCAACACCCCACTTTACTCTGTTGACATCAACGGCTTCGATCAGGATGGCCAGCGTTTCGCTCAGTCCTTCCAGTTCAACACCTCCTCTGTTGGTCCCGTCTCCTCCAACAGCCTGCAGACCGTTGGAGTCTGGGGAAACAATGAAGTGTCGTTCACCGCCAGCTCTGATTTGAAGAAGTTCACCGTGAACTTGAACACCGCTACTGTCACCGGATCCATCGTGATTAACAGCGAGAGCCACTTCCGCACTGGGTGCGGTGGAACCTCCGTTACAGACTCCCCTTTCTTCGACAAACTCGTCGCGGACGGTCGCCCTCTTACTGCCGCTGAGACTATCCTATACAAGAAGACTGGCTGGCGTATTACAGCACCTGGTACGCATCTCTTTTCACAGTACTGAAATAGTCACTAACGCGTCGAACCTAAATAGCTGGGCCTTCGACATCCAATGTCGTTATCGCCGGAAAGAAGGTCCAATTCAGCGGGGCGGGCTACAAGGACTCCAACTGGGGACCCAACGCGATGAACGACTTCGTCAAGTCGTGGTACGTCCTCATCGCCCAGGTCGGACCTTGGTCCTTCGTCACCTTCAGTGGCGTCCCTGTCAACGGCACCAACCTCATCAACAGTGCCCATCTCAGCTACAAAGGCCAATTCGTCACCAGCCAGTGCAACATCATCGGCGAGCGCACCACCGATATCTCCATCATCACGCCCAGCGGAGAGGTGTTGGACGGAGGCGTGACCGCACCCACCCAGTTCGATGTTACCTTCGTCTTGCCTAATGCTAAGAAGGTATCCTTCCATGCGACGAACATCGATGTTAACCCCAGCGTCAGTGTCTATCACCGATGGGTGGCAAAGTATACTGGAGGTGCTCCTGGGGAGAACTACACTTCCTATGGTATTACTGAGTGGATGAACCCTGCTGCTCTTCCTCACTGGCCTACCATTCCTTAAATCATATACTCTCATCAAACGTATAGTAGTATTACAGCCACTCCATTCTTTATACACCTATTTATTTTCCTTCGCTCCGAATAAATCACATTTTAATGAGAACATGAATTTCAATGATGCTAATTCTACTCTTTCTCTCCTTATCTCCTTATCTGCACGCTCATCAGCCAAAATAAAAACTTATTCATGCAGACATGCACCCTCCTTGGTCGCCTGTCTATCAACTCCTCTTGCCAATGCCTCGACATCCGGAAGCGGCTTAATTACTCAGAACCCTGCTCAGGTCCCTCTGGCTTCTGCCAAGTCTATGTAATTATGTCATAAAGGTCGAAAGAGAATGATGCCAAGCTTCCTTTCCCCAACTGGCCTTAGGCGCCTATCACGGGCAAGGGCAATCGCTAACTCTAAAATACAGACGCTCGCATTATCGCTGAAAGCGTTTCTTGGAGGTAAACACCTATTTCCAGATCAACGAGTCCACGGTAGGGGACCCATCTTATGAGCTTTCTATGACCTAATGGTTGCCCGGTGTTCCGGGTAATTTAAGTCCTGCAGAGCGGTTCCGACTCGCACACTTTCAATTTCCTGACTCAACAAAAGCTGCTGCAGATGATAAGACCCATTAAGGCGCCATAATTTCGAATCAATTCGTATCACAAGAGGCCCGAGTCTCTAGTCCGAGATCGCATCATCGTAAACACGTTCTGATAATCTGCAATATGACTCTCCGCTACGCGGTTTGCTAAATGTATATTTAGCAGCATTCAACGTGTTTGTCTCTCGGAGTGAGAAGGTATCGCTGTGGCACATCTATCAAGAAGTTGCAAGCCGTTAAGATAAGGCCACGCACCATATTGCCAGCGAGATGAAGAAGCACTTCGAAACTGTAAAATGCACGTCAGTGGGAGCTATTTAAAGAAACGAGTCAGAAATAACTAACCTCCCGCATGGGGAAGATTTATTATTAGAAACAAAGCGAAGTAGCTTTTCGGCTACGAGACCATGTGGGTTCGGGAACATTCACGCTAGAGAAAGTTGGGGTGAGTAAGTACTTTTCAATGAATATACTACCTAGCCATATTATATCTCTAAATGTACTCTATTTCATGCTTGGAATCAACACGGCATCATTTGATTTCTCCTCTTTTTCTGGAATGCTTTGATCTCTCATTAGAGGTTCGTAACAAAAAACCATCGCTGAGCTGTCAAGGACAAGTCACACCTTATCTTAGACGTATAGCATTGTGCACATGACGCTATAGTAATCATTTCGTTGGAGTGCTTTATTAATAGTCTGCTATACATGACTTTCCCAGCAACGCTCGTGCTCGACCGGTATTCTCTTTTGCCTACCGTGAGGGCCACCTGAGCTGAAAACGGCGGTCACAGGCTTTTTGGTTACGCTGTATCCTTCTTAGAGCATCCCGTTATCAAGAACTGAAATAACCACGTTGTATGACCATACGTATATCATTTCAAGAAGGATGTAAATCATGCGGGTGACGCTCGTATGTATGCACATACAGCTGTGTTCCAACAAATCAATCGCGACCAAACCATATGTAGGAGAAGAAGTTCTTGTTGTTGAGTATTAAAATAGATCATTCTCCATGATATGAGTTTTGAATATGCAATACGCGTATGTAGAAAGCTCAGGCCTTGGGATATAAAATGCTGCCCCGCAGACTGCGTTTCCCCAGTACTCCTCGAGTAACATCCCCTTCGTGACAGCTTAGCAACACCACCATGGTCTTCGCCTCCGCCATCCTCGCCAACCTTCTCTTGGCCACTGCTGCCTTTGCTGCTCCCTCCCGCTCAGAGGAGCGCATTGCTCGTCGCCGTGCTGGCCGTCAGTCCAACCCCAACTTCCGTTTGGGCGGTGAGAGCCAAGGTGCTCTGTCCACCAATGCCTCCCACGTAGAGTTCAGCTCTAACTGGGCCGGCGCTGTCTGGGACACCCAACCTGCTGTATGTGCAGTTATCTCTAACAAGCCCGATCTTTCCTGATCTGTTCAACAGGGTACCTTCAAATCCGTCACTGGTACCTTCGTCGTCCCCACGCCCACCGGATCGAACGGTGCTGCCTCGGCATGGGTCGGCATTGACGGTGATACCTGCGGAAGCGCCATCCTCCAGACCGGTGTTGACTTCACCATCAGCAACGGCCGTGTTTCTTACGATGGTGAGTACTCTGATATTCTCGAAACACAGGATATGTCTCTAACATAGTGTGAATACAGCCTGGTTCGAGTGGTTCCCCGCTGCTGCCGTGGACTTCTCTGGCATCACCATCAGAGCCGGCGACACCATCACCGTCACCGTCACTGCCTCTACCACCAAGTCCGGCACCGCCGTGATCCAGAACAAGTCCAACGGTCAGACCGTTTCCAAGTCGCTCTCCTCCTCCTCTGCGCTGTGCGAGCAAAACGCAGAATGGATCGTCGAGGACTTCGAGGAGGGTGGTTCCCTCGTCACCTTTGCCAACTTCGGCACCGTCACCTTCACCAATGCTGTCGCTACCACCTTCTCCGGCTCTACTTTCACCCCCGCCGGCGCCACCCTCATCGAAATCGAGCAGGGCAGCACGGTCCTCACCACCGTCTCGACCAGCGGAAACAACCTCATCGTCAAGCACAACTAAGAGGGATCACTGGGACTCTGAGTAGTCACGTTCAATCATGTTTTATGTTCTGCAATCATGTACTGTTTTTATCCAAATCACGAACTTGCTTTTATCTCTCAGATTATTTGATCCGTCTGTGAGCCGCAAGATGTTTTCCCATACAATCCCTATAGAAAACGGTAGATAGTTCTAATCAACCTGTCAACCTGGCAGATTGTAAAGATGAAGATGACGGTCCTGCATATCACGAAGCTTTCCAATCATGTACGGCATGAACGCGGAAGATAGCAGGGTATTCACCTGTCCTGCGATGGCTTCCATTCCGCCACCCAAGTGACTGATGAGTGACAGATCAACACTTTTCGTAGACACTTATAGCACTGGGAAAGGTATTGTGTACATGGCTCGCAGGTCACGGTATATATTCTCATGCAAGCTTTCGGCTGGGAGGATCGTGCTGATTTATGCCTTACAGTATATAGAATCTACGCCGATCGTACGCCTTGAGCGCTGGTGATCATTTACCATGATTAATGACCTTTAGAGTCTGGCGCAGTGATCTGTGATGTGTCCTTTCACCGCTGGAAGACGTCCTTTCAACTAAGAGGCAGGTATGGATCATTGATCGACGCCTGTCATATTTTGTCGCTTTATTCTTAACAGTGGGAGTGAAACCTGCGCTCAGGAACGCTGGGTACTTTTTTTTCCAATAATCGATGTAACTTGGAAGTATAAGAAGGTTGACGCGACATACACCACTCTTCAGTCCTTACACTGCCCACTGGCCCCTAGATATAATGGCTCCTACTGCACTTGTACCAAGGGTACTGACCATACCTAAATCATTTGTCGATGCTGTGATTGACATCGCTCTCAACTCAACTGTATTCTTGACATTTCTTATGGGTTCGCCTCACCCTTTCTTCGCAGCTGCACTAATCGACGCTGACAACCATTGATATTTCTAGGAATATACACGGTAGTGTACTTTGGGAGTGTATACATCTACCGTAAGTTGTATTTGCCTTAGGAGGAACTTCGCCGGGTGATTGACTGTGTGTATAGTCACCAGGAGGTCCAGCGACAGGCAGCGGTTGCCTATCATCGGTGCAATCACCATCCTATACATGCTATGCATCGCATGGTTTGCCACCCAGTGGTTCATACTCAGAAGGCAGTTCGTTTTTAACGTGGCTACAGAGAGCACAATTTTCACGGCCATATACAATTTCCCAAACTGGATTCAGATAGTATTGGACGTGACGACCTTCTTAATGTACATTATTGCAGATGGTCTTCTGGTAAGTTTAATAGACACGGTTTGAATACGAATCTCATTAGATGCTTTAGGTATGGCGCTGCTATAGAGTCTGGGATTGCTCCTTCCGAATGACTGCTGCCCCTATGTTCTTCTTCGTCGGTGAAATTGGTAATTGAATGCCTCATTTTTTAAGACAGATACTTAACTGACATCTTGTACCGTGCAAGTGCTCTACATGGCAACACTTGGATACCAGCAGCTACCACAGCCATTGACTTCAAAACAACAAGTCATAGGTGATGCGATCCTATCTTCTGCATACTTCGCATCCTTTGCTTCCAGCATCATCGCCACGCTCCTCATAGCTTACAGAATCTATTCAGTATCAAAGCAAGAGACCCGCTACGCCCAAAGGTTTAGAAATGTTCTTGAAATGGTCGTACAGTCTGCTGCATTTTACTCCATGGCCTTGTTCGTGACAGCGGTGATAGAAACTTTACCTCCGGACGCGGCACTGGAAGTATCAACTGTCGCATCTCAAAGTTGGACCATCACTCTTTTGGTACCTATTACGGTATGTATCTCAGCGACTATTCTCTTATGATTGGGTTCAAGCTTAATTGACATTTCCCCGAAGGGTATTGCACCGACTTTGATGATGGCCCGTGTGGCTATGGCTGCCGATGACACACGACCTCCACCGGAGGATACGAGCCTTCACCTGTCTCAACTCCGCTTTGATAATGGGACGAAAAGCGGACACAACGAAACTCTCAATATCGGCTTGCGGAATGAGGAGGAGAAAGATAATAATTCATCTTCAAGTAGTGCTTGAAAATACCAAGATATGGGATGATTACGTCTGGTTACGCTATTTATTGTGATGCCCAATATTTTGATTTACATTAGCTTGATTTAGAGGAATAATTATGGGCTATCGAAGTCAAACCCCGTTCGAAAAGTAAATTGTGCTGTTACAATTTCTAGATCTTATCTTATCTCCTTAGTATCATACACCGGCTGACGGGACCTTACCGAGATCGGCCAAGCTGCCGGCGGCACTGTTGGTGTCCGAAGCGATGATCCTTGGACGACATCTCTCTCCTTTCAACTTAGCAGACTGGCGGCGTCCACCTTATTCGATAGCAATGGCCGACTGCGCGACGTATATTCAGATTCTGACATGACTCACCATCACTCGAGGCACCGTTTCGTGTTCATAGGATGGGTCTAGCAGGCAAAGAGCTGGGTACGGATTTGGGTCATGATTTAGGTCTAATGCGACTGAGACTGCGACTGCTATAAGGTATTTTTCATCCTTTCATAATGTGCTCTTTGCTCACGCTATATATACCCCATGCAGGACATTAACCACCGCCTTCCGTGCATTCGGTCTCTCCGTTGCCGTCGCGGTTGACAGCACGCGGTATCAGAACCAAGTGTTCGCTGCATCGCATGGAGAGACGACGAGTCGGTCGTCGGGGAGGCAGCATGGTATGACGTGGGCGATACGCATGTTATGTTGTTTTAGGGGATTAGGCTTGGGATTGAGGGTTTCAATCCGATTTATTATGATACGATACAGGTGGGTGCTTGTTTCCAGTTTCTTTTCTTTGTTTTACCTTGTCGAATGTCGCGCTGGCTTTCACTTCTACATTTTGTCGCGTTATTCTCATTTTCTTGAAGACAAACCCGTACTGATACTGGTCTTTTTCAAGCCAGCTTTTTGACACTTCCCGGAATCTGTGGGCTTCGCTGGCGACTGGCCTAGCTTGGCATATTATTTCTAGGGCTCGCAGGTGGAAAACCTATTTTATCTCGACTCATGAAACCCACAGCCTCCAATTCTACTTCTTCCACCGCGTCAAGATGGCATCTATGAAGGCCGCATTCATGAAGCAGATAACTACCGGATTGGGAAGAAGAAAGTTACGGAGAAGGACAGAGACAGAGGGAGAAAGGAGTCCGACGCATCATTATCGCGTGCCGACTTCGCCTTCCACCACTGGGATGAGGTCGATCAATTTCACTTACCATGCACCTGGCACCAGTGTTACGTAGCCCGTTCAGCAATACGCGGGTTCGAGCGCGGATTCTTCCAGGCGGAGTTAGCAGGAGAAGAGGTTGGGTGGGTGATGAAGAGAGTGAAGAGGAGGTGGAGGAATGGGAAATCGCTGCCTCCTGCTATCAGCAAGCCTTGTCGTCATCGTCGGCGACGGCGAAGACGTTGGGTAGAAGAGCTATCCGAAGTGAAGCTCAGGCCTCCCAAAGCCCTTATTGGGCACGGGTCACCAGCAACAACAGCAACACATTAGCACCGGAAGATGGTGCTCGGCGTCTGCAAGCCGGCTAGTCTCGCGCGTCCAGGTTGCCGGAATCCAATTCGACAGCTGGTTCCTCTTCACACCGTTCGAAGTAATCGAGCTCTGTGGACCACCACCATCACCAGAAGTATGGACTAGTGCTCGCCACCCCGTTCGACGTTGACTCAAGCAGTCGGATTCACGCTCCATCCTCTGCTGCTTCTGGGTCTGGGAATGATTTGCATCCGACCAAGCCGCACTATGCTGCACGGTGTATTCTGCAACGAAGCTCAAGGGTCAGTGGACTGAATCTGGGCATGTCGATTGGGTTTTTGGTGTGAGATGAGACAGATTGGAGGGATTTTAAGAGGGTCGGGGAGGTAGGTTTCATGATTAGTCGATCGATGGATCCCTCTAGGAGGACACTAAATATTGTTCTTTCTAGTTGCCGAGGTCGATATTTTCCGTGCAGGATGAGGCGCCGACATGGCCTTGTGACTCGGAGGCGCCTGGCCGAAGATATGATTTCGCCACTGCGGAGGCATAAAGGCAAAGAGGATGGAGAGGAAGATTGTGAGCTCCATGCGGAGGATGTTGATGGATTCGGAGAGGATGGTAAAGAGGGGGATAGTAATATCGAGGATTATTGGGTGGACTCGTCGTTTCTGACGCCTTTGCCGACTCTGCCATAGCCACCGCCAGCGACAGCGCTGAGCCAGAAACCGAAGAAAGAATAGTAATATGCTGCCTCTTCGGTATCGTCTCCACCGTCGTCGTCGAACCTGCCTCCTTTATCCACAGGCAAAGGATCTTTTCCCTCCGCTATCGCGTCGGGTGCATCCTTGTCGGCGACAACGACGAAGGCACTAGTAGCAGGAAGGGCAAGCAGCAGGTTCCCGTCCTTATGCCTTCTGTTCGGTTACCTTCTCCACCACACGAACAATATCCATTCCCCGTGACAGCGGCGTCATCGGATGATAATGATGATTATCAGTTCACTTTGAACTCGGAAGCGATGGAAGAAGAACGCAGAGCGGAGGTGTCAAGGGAATTCTGACGGATAGTTGAGGGGTAATGAGGTAGTGAGGGTATTGCTTTTTCGTCTGTATGGACTGTTTCACGTTGTTTTCTTCTTTTTTTATGTTCGAGGCTGTTAGATTTTGTATATTACCCACCCCTAGCTGTAGTTTTTTACCGACACGGAGCGGTACTAGTGTGTGCCATACCATACCTTCTGGCTTGTGTACCGTTTTTGTCTTTCCTTTTCTCTTGTGGTATTGTCCCTTTTCCTATGTGTCTACATATTACACGCCTGTTGTTCTCATTATGTGCATTAGTTTGTCGTCTAGTCTCCGTTTGAGCTTAGTCCACCCTTGGGATCGGGCTCTTGTATTTCCTAGCCTCATGTGTGTTCTCGATTTCTTCTTGTCCAGCTTATGCTTGCTCCGGTATTGAGATGGGCAGGTATGTTCGAAGATCATCCTATTCTTACATTAGCCAACCTCAGTACAGCGTCTCAATTGCCTCTATGAAGACTTAAGAGTACAAAACTGTAGACATGTGCTCCACAGGAGAGCTCATCTCGACCGCATAAGGCTACATAGCAGTACTTAATGGACTAGCGCCTGTCGGTAAATCTAGCACGTCAACCCTGCAATGCAAGCTCCACACTCCGCAGTGATGTAAAGCTGTAGAGATGCTTCAATAGCTTGCGCCGTCGTCTTAGTCGCGGATTTGTAGGACCATAAACTCGATTGCCCTGCCACAGGCCTCGTCATATAAAAGCTTTCTCGCAGGTGAGATTTGAAGAACAATACAGTATTCCCAAACATGTCCACCCCAGACGATTTCCCTGTAGCTATGCAAAAAGCAGTGATCAGTGCTAACTTGAACTCAACCCTGATGCTTCAATTCCTGTTTGGTTCGTCGTTAAAAACCTGGTTCATTCGATGTCGAATGTACTGACCCTGCGCTTATTAGGGATCTATACTGGTTTTTTCCTCGCTACCTTGTATATCTATAGTACGTCTAGGACCACACAACCAATTTTCTGAATGTTCAAGGTGTTTACATAGTCCACAAGCAGAATCGCACGCGATCAAGGGATATGATTATCATTGGAAGCATCACAGCATTGTACTTCATAACAGCTCTGAATACCCTGCTGAACTGGCTCGGCATAAGCACCCTATGCACCACAGACAGTGGAACCAGAGTCGAGATGTTTATAGAAAGTGTAAGCCCGAATATGCCTAAAGGGGTTGCCATTCTAGGCGACATTACGATATATATTGGATTCGCTTTGGCTGATGGTCTTCTGGTCAGTGCTGAAGGTGTTATCTTTGCTTTACCCCACACCCATTATAGACATTTAATCAGGTCTGGAGATGCTTTCACGCATGTGGGCGGTCCTTTCGAAGATCTTTACTGCCAATTGCACTGCTCATAGTGGAGACAGGTACGCTGGATGAGTTTTATTCACAGAAAATGCATGTTCATCAGCCTCTGCAGTCCTGGTCCTTAGTTCCATGGCTTACCATTTCTTGCTCGACGCAAAGCCTGGCTTTAAAACAGTCCAAACCAATGAAATTTTTAACCATCTCTCCGCCGCCACATTCGTTGCAGTCGCAGCAACCAGTGTTCTTTCCACTGGTGCGATATGTCTGCAGATATGGCGACAAACTACGCTCAGCTCTCGGTCAAGGAAGCACTACCGAATCATTATCAATGCTTTAATCGAATCTTCGGCATTATACACAGTTACCGTCCTATTACTAGCAATTTTGGACTTCAACTTAACAGGGAATATTGGCAAAAGCTCCTATAAAGTCTTTCTCGTTATCAATTTCATCGATGCGGCTACCCAGATTATATCCGTAAGTGACAAGGTTTCTGGCCTTTTATTTTACTGATGATGTACATAGGGATTGGCACCCACACTCATGATTGTTCGATTGGTTGTGTCCTCCAGTCAAGAAGATACCGAGGTTTCCTCTGCACGTCTTCCTTCCGAGCTGATCAGTCACGCATCCCATGCAAACGGGGCCAATATAATGAACGTGGGATCTGACCTCGAAATGCAACAGAGCAGATTCATGGGGTTGGGCGAACAGGAGAGCGAGGAAATTCAGGTGGTACCTAGGACTGAATACCATGGCCAACCCGAAGATGAGCTCGAGGACAGAGTTAAAACCGTTGTCTAAACCAAACCACGCTACGGCTCCCAACTCCTTAGTGTCAAAGGTACGTCTCGTCAGCCTTTTTGGTCCTTTTGCCATGTTGAACATGTGAGATTCTAACTGTTTTCAGGGCCCAACCTTTTTTTCATCCTTGAATTTCGATGAAATATGTATTATAAACATATCTGTGGACTTAGTATTTATTGTACCACTGTGTACTTTAATTATACGGGACATGGCGAGGACGATCAATAACATATACGATGTGTTGGAAAAGTAGCTATGAAGGTCCATAACATAAATCCGGGGAGACAGTCACCTACTTAGTATGAAGCATTGGCCTGTTAGGATACACAGCTCCTTCGCACTGGCCACCATCTTTCGATGCACGGAACAGTGTTCCTTGCGTTGTCCAAGGCCCACGAAACTTCGGACAGGGCTAATCAGTTGTTTGCATTGTTCGAGATGTGCAAGTACAGCAGCCTGTTTCGAATGATTATTAGCATACAATACAAGGAGCAGCAAGATTCCGATAAGTACACCACACCCTCGAACTAGGATATAGGTAGAAACCAATCCTAATTCGGAGAAAGATCTTGTCTATGTTGGCCTATAGACGTCGCCGAAGCCGAGTGGGAAGGCGGCACTTCAGGCCTTGGTAGCGGTGGATGCAATCGCGGAAATTGATGAGCTCATCTTGTCGCTCATCCGCTGTTTTTGCTCCTGGGGCGGGTTGGGCGGGGACTCATAGTCTGGATGTTGCACCACAAGCAGCTAAATCGCGTCCGTACACTTGTCAGGCACTGCGGCACTGTCCAAACAATATCTGATCACATTTTCCAAATCACCCTTTCCATGCTTCACGCCATCAAACAACACAGATGCCCCTCCACCTCAACCTGAGGCCTGATTTCCTAGGCGACTAGCCTGCTATGCCAGCACACTTGGTAGCAATAAGTCCGTTGTGGATGATGTGCCGGATGTTTCTAGGAACCAGCATTATAAGCGGGTGGATACGTTCCCGATACGCGATGTGGACGATGGAGAGGAATAAAGAGTCGAAACGCTTGAGCGAGTTCAAACCACCTCCCGCGCCTGGCCCGAAATCCGTCACAGACTTCGATCTGTCGCGCACTGCCTTGTTTTACAAGAATCATGGAAGGTTCGATGACGACGCTTAATGTAGAGGTGGAGAAGACGGGGACGAGATGGAGTTACAAGAGCGTGTTGGGCGTTGAAGAGGCCGGCAACGAAGGGAAACTGTCGGTCACTTGGTATGGACCGTCGATTGTACTTTCGGCACGTCGCTCCGACATTATCGACGCGAAAATATTTCCAGGGGTAGTCTGGACGCCAGCTCATCACCGTGATAGTGTGGTCGTACAACGACAAGAAGACCGGTAAGGAGTTGGTAAAGAGCCACAGAGTGGACCAAAGATGGGAGTTGGTCGTTTTCGGTACCTGATTGTTTAGCTTACATAACTTTCTATATTTGTTTCTTTGTGCTTGGCACTTGCGATAATCCTTCCTTCGATGATCATCAATCTGTCCAGCCATGTCCCCCGTCAACATTTGTTGCTCAACCACCATATTCACCGACACTACGTCCCAACCAGACTAGCCGTCGCTGGTTTACATTCGTTTAGCACCCACCGGAACACCTTGAACTAGGACAATGGCAGCCCAACTAACGCCTTCGAAACGGTCTGACCAATGGAACTGGAATGCATCTGCAGGAGGATACGAACGTTCATTTGGAGCCAGTGAGGAAGCTTTTTATCCAGCTTCACAGTCAGGATTAGGAGATATGTGAGTTTACTCATTCTCGGGAGCCTGGTTCAGCGTTAACCTTAACGAAGGTTCCTGCACATTGCCTTTACGGCCCCTATGACTTCCATGGATCCTGAACGCGTTGCTCGGGCATGGGCTATAATACGCAAACGACACCCGCTTCTCCTTTGCAAGGTCGCTCGCGAAGGACTCCAAAAGATGCCTTATTTCCTGTAAGTGCATAATCCGGAATAATTCATCCATTGGCTGATGTTTCTCCAGCTTCGTTCCGCCAAAGGATGTTGACCAAGCCGTACAAGAGGCTCGCAACTCGTTGATCTTGAACTCGAAAAGCAAAAACGGTAAGATTCATGATGGCTCAACTATTTCGACACTGGCTTAATCGAGCAACAGAACTCATTTTCGAGTACATGAACGGACCTCGCTCTCTTTCCGACAACTTCATTTCCTCCCTCACAATCGCCACCTCAGGCAATCATGTATCCACCTTGCAAGCACAATACGACCTCCTTATGTGCGCGCCACACTTCCTAGGCGACGGTACATCCCTTCACATCGCAACACACGACTTGTTAACCTTACTTGCCCGGCCACTATCGAACGCTGAGCTGGAGAAAGAATTAGCAGAGGAGGTCGATTGGGTACGTTACACCGACAATCACAACACTTCCTTTACTGAAAGATGTATCGAAAGCTGTCAGTCCTCCCGCCGGAATTCGAAAGCAGGCTAGACGTGCCGTTCTCTCGCTTTTCACAAGCAGCGGTTAAAGTGGACTTCGCAAGGATGCTCCAGCGGGAAATCGTCAGTTGATTTCTGCCCAATTCGTTCAGAATTTTTAACTCGAATTTTAGGGAGGACATACTCTGCCACGCAACCAACGCGGCCCGCAAAAGACAGTCATGTACGAAGTATCATTCTCGGAGAGCGAGACCGAGATAATCCTGAAGAAATGTAAATCGAAGGGCGTTACAGTGAACCATGCTCTCGTGGCTGTGTGCAACCTTGTATGGGCGAGGAATTTCATCCAAGGAAAGCAGAAAGAACTCCCTCTGTACGTATCTATCCTATCTAGTCCTTCATCTCGCCGTCTTACCTCCCCCTCCGCAGAATGATGTACACAGCTATCAACCTCCGCCCTTTCCTCTCATCCCACCCAACGAACACATACTGGTTCGTCGCTTTAACTTACTTCAACATCGTCCTCCCCTCCTTCCTTCCCTCCACGCAAGAAGTCCTCTGGCACCGCGCACGCGAGGTGAAAAAACAACTTCGAAAGATGGTCGATTCACCATTTTTGAAATCCCGAGCACTGAACATGGCGAATATCCGAATCGCGCGTTCGAGAGGGGAGAAAGTGGAGGTCCCAACGCTCAGCGCGATAGTTGATGATTCGTCATCGGCGGCGGCAGCAGCAGCGCCGAGCGCTGCTCTCCTTGGTCTTTCGCTAATCGGAAACCTCGATGCCATATACACTCGCCCTTCGTATCCCTCGTTTACGCTTCACTCGGTGACGACCGCGAGCAGGCAGAAAGCTTCAGGACTTCTGCTTTTGGAACACACTTTCGGCAAAAAGTTGTGGCTTAATTTATGTTGGGATGAAAATGGTTTCGAAGAGGGTGTGATTGAGAAGTTTTGGAAGGGGTTGGAGGATGGAGTGCGTGAGCTGGTTGGGTAGAGGGTGGCTGGCATATTCCGGTGTATGATCTTTAGTGCGCTCTATGTCCTTATTACAAAATCAAGATTGGAGTCTTGGACTACTCGTTCCACTGCGCGATCTGAAGGAAAAGAGGGCCAGTTGTGTCGTTAAGGGGTCATGTGTTGCTGCATTGTAAAACGCGTGTCCTTGTTGTGAAGTTGCATGACGAGGTTTTTGTCCCTCCATCATACGTGGTTAGACTTTCGTCTGGGAAATGTAAGTCCAGCATATCACGTTGATGTAAAACCCTAGTCATACCCTTTTCATATCGTTGGGCTCAGCAGCTTATGCTAAAGATATCTAGCTGCGCAGTTGCCTTCCTCGCGGATGATGGCACATTTACGATCTCGGCTTGACACCGTCAAAACTAAGAATGCTGAGGGCTTAATCTGTTAAAGAAAAGCGATGTCCTGAAGCAGGGCTCTTCTTCGGAGGTCTGAAGACCTGAGGTGCGAGGCCCTGACCCTGACTTCAGCTCTGACGTTCTGATCTGAAAAGCACTGTTGTGCTGCGCATGACTTCATGTCGATTAAAGGACTCGCAATACTTAGGTATACACTGCCTTCAAATAATGGACTTCGTAACGATGGAAGATTACGGCACACATATGACTGGCCAATCATCGACGCAGGACAACGTGTAACGGTCTTTGAAGTTTAGAAAAAGGAGACCTTCAAGTCTACTTGAAACCTTGAGCCCATCGCACATGCCCTTCAAATGAGCAATACAACCTGCCTTTGCCAATCTGCACTTCTCAATGACTCGAGCATATTCGACCAACGCACAACATGGGATATAACCCAAGGGTGTCTAGCGACTTTGTTCGCCTGTACCTGGCTATCTGTTCATCCCAATATGTCTGGGACGAGCGACAGTCGCCTTCGCACCATACTGGTACGATTGGAGCTCATGTTCTGGGCTCTGGTCGTACCAGAAATGGTCATATTTTGGGCACTCAGGCAGTGGCTCGGTGCGCGTGCGCTATCTCAAGAATACAAGGAAGGCGAGTTCTATCCATGATATAATTGATTTCCTCGGTTACTGAAAGAAACGAACGACATTCCAGATTCTCACTGGACCCAAGCCCATGGTTTCTTCGCGCAAATGGGCGGATTCACAATGAAAGCCGCCAACGGAAGAGTAGCAGTCCTTTTCCCATATCATCTCGAACAATTATACAGGGACGGGTACATCGAATTTCCTGAAGTATCCGAGGATGAAATTACCGGCCGAAGCAAAGGTGACGCGTTCTCCAAGATACTCGTACTTGGCCAAACCTCCTGGTTCATCGCCCAGTGCGTCGCTCGCCGCGTTATTGGGCTGTCAACTACCCAGCTCGAAGTAGCGACGCTATCTTTCTGCGCTCTGAACGGTGTGATGTATTTTCTCTGGTGGAACAAGCCGTTGGACCCAACGGTCCCGGTATCTGTCCACGTTAAGCGTGATGTACCTCCTTGGATGCTTGAACTGGATGGTAATGCACGCACATATTCCCCCTCATAACCACTCAATCTAATTTCTTGCATTTTTCAGCCTTCAAGGAGATGCCAGAGACTGAACTGGTGTCTGAGTACACCCAATGGACCACTATCTCCTCTGACTCAAGCCCATCATCATCTTCGTACGGACACGAAATCCCAAGGCGCGAAGAATGGGTATTGAGAGATATGTATCCTCTTCCTCCTCCATCCAGACCCAGCAGCTCTGTGGAATCATTTAAATTTAACGATAATTACCTCCAAGGAACACGACTCTCCCCTATTGCAGAAATGGATTATATCGAGCCAGATACTCCGTCGACGTCGCCCGAGTCGCTTCATGCACGCTCTGTTATGGGGTCTTCAACTCCCAGCAGCAGCAGTGTCTCTGAACCACGACCATTCCGTATCGCTGAAGTCTCTGATCTCAAACCAGATACTCCCGCGATGTCGGTTGACTCTCTCCATGCCCGCTCTTTCATGAGTTCCACAACTTCCAGCAGCAGCAGCAGCAGCGTATCAGCTCAATCGATTTCATCCGACAGCACCTGCTCCCCAAAAATCGTCAGATCAAACGTGGACAGTCCTACCAGTGGAAGATATAGCAATCCCCCGAGCTCGCCTAACCCGCCTTATCACCCGAAATTCATTTGCTATCCCAAAGTCATCTATGTGAGCCATTCCGATCGGAATTTCTTGAAGAACGCAGCTCTATTCCTCTACCGACGACTCAAGGAAATGAGCGACCCCTGCTCATATGTTACCGCCGAAGAGATCCAAATGTCACGAATGCCCGCTTTCTATGCATACCCTAGGAAGACCACCAGCTTAATCCAAGATCATCTGCTCTGCCACATCGTTGTCCTGCTCATCAGCAGCGGGTTTGGTGCGATTCACCTTGCGGCTTGGTCCAGCAACTTTCCTACGTTCAAGGAAGCATGGCTATGGCGAGTAGCAACCATAACGATTATCGCAGCCCCCGTCATGTATGCCGTGCCTGCGATCCTGGCGGCTTTCCTATATCAAGCTCGAGCATGGACTGTCATAAAGAATATTCAGCTCATACCGCTTCTCGCCGCATCCAGATTGATAGTACCAGCCGTTTACATTACCGCAAGGCTGGTTTTACTCATCGAATCCGTAGTTTCACTCCGTGCTCTGCCTGTGTCAGCGCTTCACGCTATCCCGTGGACAACTTATGTACCCCATATCTAATTCCCAAGTTGGGCTGGTTTGTCTGTTTTCCGTCGCAATCTGCTAGACGTGGATTGGCTTTCTGAGTAACGAAGTCCGCTGGTGTGACGTGGTAGTCGTACATTGTGTTGCGTAGAAAGCACACTAATTCCTGTCATTCTATCTGCCTGGTCGCAATATCTTGAACAAAAAAGACGCATACTGGAACCAGAAGGGACCTGCTAGGTCGTGGAAGACAATAGCCGCAGCCTTCAGCGGTCCATGGACAAAGTACAGGGTAAAGTTCGAGAGTTGAACGTTTTGAACGTTGAAACGTTGATAATTCATGTGGCATAACAGGGAAAGCAACGAAAGCGATGATTCTGGTGTAAGTTTTTGGATTTACAGTGGCTCGTCGGCCGAAATATACAGTACTGGATGACAAGGATCAGTTACTGCGTTCACATAGAGAAACATAGCTAGACGTACCATTATTTCCTCTAACAAAGGTATCCCCGTACCGGTTCGTGATCCTTCCATTTACATGCTCCTCTGTCTGTTCTAACGCGATGTTCATGAATCCATCCAGACATGAAAGCAGCCCTGTAAAGGTTAAGCATTAAAAATGTGTATAATTAAGAGGATCTCACCCTTGTAATCCACCCCAGACACTAAGCGTACCACCACTCTTTTACCGACAACGCCTTTCAGGAAATCGGTCGGCGTGCCCGTCTGGGATTGCGGCTGGGGCGGTGGTGGTGGTGGCGATTGTTCATTTGAGGGAGGTCGAGGGCTGTCATCCATTTTATGTGTTTGGAACTTCTGTGCTCAGTGGCCAGTAGCGGAGAATTGGTTCTGTTCAGTGTTTTCTGGTCGTCAGTTTCAACATTAGGCAATTGTTGTTCAATGTTAGGATATCAGGCCAACGACATTATAGTTCCGGCATCTCCGGCCGTAGAATCTAAAGTGATGTGGCAACCCAGGTTCTCAACTTTCACGTGTAGTCGAGAACCATCACAAGCTCCTTGCGCTTTTACCCAACTTTTACCTAACCTTCGCGCGTTATCAGCTTTCATTTAGTCCTGAACTGACTCAAATGCCATGATGCGCGCCTGTATTACTTAACACTTCTTCAATATCTGTTTGGTACGTACGCTGCATCATACGCTACGTCCCGGAAATCTTGAAACACAGTTACACGCCTCTGCCCATGATATTTTGGGTCCAGTTTTGGTCCATTTACAATGCTCCCTGCAGAACAGGATCGGATGTATTCACTGCGTCAGATGATATGAAGACTGATACACTATCAAATGCTTTATTCTCACTGGTGTGCGACGAAGTTCCTTGAAGTTCCTCTTGAGGAGGCCCCGCTATCCTTCGTGGCGTTTCAGATCAAACATTTTGAGCAGGATTCCCTGATTGTGAGAAGCACTAATGAGGAGTGTGGGGATTAAGCCGTCTCGTTGGCCAGGTCTTAGTGATATGCATAAGGAATTCTGGTCCGAAAAAGATCCGATTATGATGATCCTACAGGAGATCTCTCAATAAAGACACATGGTATGCTAATCGCATTCGCATGTAGACTAATTTAAGTCTATGATAGACTCTAGTATACTTATTTATGGGCTGTAAGTGATGTTCCCGCTAATTGGGTCTAAATATGGCTTTACAGTGATACCCGTGCCTTATAATACCATCCCATCGTACCCGATGCTTCCATTTTGAAGGTGATTTTGTCGGTTAATCTCGTTGTTTGCGTAAGTATAAAAACAGGGCATGTAAATTGCATGTAGACAAGATATTACCATCGACGATTCACAAAGCTTCGTCACCATGTCAACCACCTTCGCTCTGCCGTTTTCCGTCGATCAGCAAAAGGCAAACATAAACGCTAACTTGAACTCGACTTTGTTGTTCCAGTTTGTTACTGGTCTGTCTTTTACAACAATGGTTAATTTAGCTTCCTGAGTGTGCATCTAGGCATTTATACCGGAGTCTTTCCCGCTACCCTTTACATCTATTGTACGTCCAGGCCGACACCGGCTGTATACATTATTGCTCAATTTGTCTTTTTAGTTCAGAAGGAGAGCCGTACGGTTACAAAGAACAGAATTGTCAGCAGCAGCCTGACGGGGTTATACCTTGGAATAGCTCTTTACACCGCAACCAACTGGCTATATACAAACAACATGCTCTGCACACACGGAGGAACGAGAGCTGAAATATTTTATTACAGTGGACTTGGGGTTAAGGCTCCAACCGTACACTATATGTATAGGGTCCGGGGCGTAAATATACGGATACATTAGTTTACTCTATATTATCTGTATATATAGGAATATATGATTCTATATACAATAAGTCTATTTCTCAATTTCTCCGTGTTTTCTCTTGCGTACAACAGGGGGATTCATCTCCAAAAGCCCACTACCAATCCATGTCTTCGAGAGCAGGGCTTCGCGTGCAGTCTCGGCCTTCAGAGACATGCGCAAATCGGCACAGATATGACGGGATTTGGAGAAGGTACGCTCAACTGCGACACTCGTAGCAGGGATGGCTAAGAAGTCTCGAGCCATGCGCGCAACAGTGGGAAAGGATGGTGCGTGTATCTGGGAGGAAGAGAAGAAAAAAACAGCAATGAGATGAGATATAAATCAACAATAGCCAATTAACTTACCTTCCACCAGCCAAGGGGATCCTTTTTATCGCCCAAACCACCCTCAAACCTCAGATATCGTCGAAGTTCATCCTCGAACTTCTCTTCTGGCGTTTGCGCATCGGCCTGAATGGTGTGGGCAATCTCAACTCGCAACATCGAGTCTAGGAAGTCGTCATGGTCGTTGTTACTAGTGGAGGGCTGTTGGGATGGCAGCGGATCGTTAGCGGTATCGCGTTGTGAGGGTTCTGGCTGTTCACGGTGGTACAGTGTGGCGACGTGGCGGAACAGGGCTTTGGCTTTGTCGACCTCGTGTTGCTGTGCGCTCGCATCGTTGGCCATGTGTCGAAACCATTCCGTGCGAAGTGAAGGATGGAGAACTAGGAAATTCGCCAAATTAGTAGGTTCTCACACGGTAATAGGTTGAAGTACCTGTTCCTAGCTTGTAGAATTGGTTCTCCGTGGCCTTTGCACGGTACTTCTCCAGCTTAGCCAAGGCGGGCTTTGCAGCTAATCGGATTCGTAAGGGAGCTTTGGGGTTGCTAAGCAACTGATTGAAGCGAGAACGCATGGATTCGTAGATGGGGAGGACATAAGGGATGGTAGGAACTGAAGACTGCGACATCTTCAGTGTGGCTTTGGTGAACACTTCGAGCACATCTGCGACTTCGCCAAGGTAAGTCCAGTCAGCGGCGGACAACATGATGTCGCGAAGATCTTTCATCTTGAAAACCCAAGTATCTATGGCCTAATCACGAGTCAGATGGGCTGGAATACACTAAATAACTTGACAAGCACTTACATCTTTCTGGAGAAGTGCACGGCGGATCATCGCATGAGTGTAGTTCCACCGTGTACGGACATCCCTCATAACCATGAGTTTGGCTATATGCTTGGTTGAAGGATCGTCGCCATACTCCTTCTCAGAGATGTTCCGGAAATGCTGCCGTCTCTGTGGCGAAGAGACAATCTTCGTTACAATAAAGCGCAGCTGTTAACGATGAATATAAGTCCACGCACTGCACAGTAGAAACGATGACACAACTTACACGTGCAATAGCGCCGCTGTTAGATGTCGCGTTCAGCTCTCTCTCATCATCGTTAACGACAACATCAACCGGATCCTCCGAGTTGTCAACCAATGTACTTCCGGCAGTAAAGACCTCCGTGTCGAGCGCGATCTGGTCCGGGTCCTTCGTGATGTCGTAGTGCAACGGCGCACTTTTGTTCAAATCATACCAGTCCTCGGTCTCGGGATCAGCAGCTTCATCGAGGGCGTGGAGGAAGGATTGGACAACTAGGTTGATGACGTGGGCTATGCACCGTATATGCATGTCCGGTGTAAATGGGATTCCGTATCGTGCGAGGAGAAGACGGCCAGTTGTAGCGACAAGAACATCGTTAACGGAGGCGTTGTCGGTCGTCAGGCTAATGAAGTAGAGATCACAAGAAAGGTAAGTACATAGAAGATAAAAGACAATAGAAAGTACTCATGTTTTTCAGACCGCCTACGGCTGCGGCACCCTTGACAAACTCTTCAGCTGCAGCAGGGCCTTTATGGTCTTCGACGTCCAGGGGCTTGAAGTCAACAACACGCTCGATCAGTTTCCAGTCGTCGTCGATGAACGAGCCAATGGTGCACGCAAACGTGTAGACCATCTGACGGGTAGTCCATGTATCTGTGGCGTATGCCACTTTGGACTTGACGTTCTGCAATCGACGGTAAGTCGGATGTTGAATGATATCATATGATTTGCTTACCGAAAATTCTCGAGTGACCTTTCCATGCAGCTCAGCGAATATCTTTGCGAGTTGATTGCGGACGGTGGTATCGGAAGGGAGGGTGTACTGCAGTCTGAGGTAGGTGAAGAGCTTCTTCAGTGTCGGGGACTCTCCTGTCGTCCAAGGGAGGCTTTCATCTAAGATCCACGCTGCGAATAGTCGCAAGAACCCTGCCTGGGTAGGAATGATAGCAGGATTGAGCTCGCCGTTCTTCAAGAACTCAGCCATGAGATCTGCTGAGCGTTTGAGGTTGAACTGCTCGGACGCCGGTATGGTAGGGTTATCGTTGTTAAAGCCTTTCGTCCGCTTGCAGTCTTTGACGTGGGTTGCGAGGTTGTTGAGTTTGGGAAGGACAGGCTCGCTATCGAATGTGATATCGGTGCCATCGACGGTGCGCTCAAAGGTGCGAATTCTATGATATACCTCCCTTAGTATGTTCTCGGAATGGTCAAGATAATGAATGACTCACTTATCACAATACTTGCAGGCAAACTCCCACCTCTTCGCACCCGTATGTGAGTCGATGACAGGGACTGGATCGAGAAAATGCTGCATGCTCGTATTTGCAGGCCCACGACGCGCAGCTTGTGTCTTCGCTGCAGCTTGCTCCACCTTCTTCAACGCTGTGAGCCCATCGGATTCATCGCCAGAGTCGAGTATCTCGATGGCGGCCTCCTTCAGCTTCTGTTGGCTTGAGCTCTGCTTTGCATTTGAAGCAGCCTTTTTCTTCTTCTTCAAACGTCGCTTCTGCTCCTAGTACAGTCATTAGAACGCGAAAATATAGATAGATTCTAGTAGTACTTACACGATGTTCACCAGCCTCCGTCAATTCAACGACCTCTTCATCGTCTGTGTCGAATATTTGTGTCGGTCCCTCTGGCTCGGTGCGTGCCTTCTTTGCTGGAACCCAGTCTTCATCGGACCCTTCGGCGCTGTCATCGTCGTCATCCGTGTCTTTGCTTCCAGTGGCTTCCGTAGGAACCTTCTTTTTTGCTGCCTTGCCAGTCGACGTAGACTTTGCTTTTTGGGATTGACTATGTTATACAAGGCATAGTGTGGCAGTGAGTGCTCGAGATGATGGTAAAGGGATAACGATACTCACATCAGTGCTTTACATTCCTGAATCAGGCGATCAACTTTGATCGCCGCCAGGTCCCAGTTAAGATTCCCGTTCTCGACACTGTCCACAAAGTATTCCAACACATAATCTAGACCAAACTTTCCTCGCTTTAAGTGGAGAAGTCGGCCAGATTGTGGGTCACGGAGTTCAGCACTGAATAAAGCATCCATCCGTCGGTTGAATATTTCCCACTGGACAGTCACATCGGTACTGGTGGGAATCTTCTCAAAAACCTCGTAAATCTTGTCCTTCTTGGTCGCGGCGGGGAGGCTTGTGGGGACCATCGGTGTGATGCTTTTAAGCTCGTCTACCTTTGCCTTAAAGATAGAGAAAGCATTAGATTTACTAGCAGGCATAGTGGCAGGGTCAAGTGGTAGAGTGTAGTATCAGGATTCAGTAAGGAGCGGGGGATGTGGAAAGCGAATTTTTAGTCGTTGCAGAAGGCTGTCTACGTGTATATATTATGCAGGTAAACAATGTGTTTTCGATGATTATATGGCTTGTAAATGTGTGCAGTGGCACACCATTATTCTTATGTCCAAAATGTCCGGAATAATGAGTGCATTGATTATTGCATTATATACAATGATTCCTATTATGATTCCGCCCAGAAAGGACTCACTTTTAGAAATGGTATATGGAACCCTATACTGTATTTTTACTATCTACTGACCTGGCCGATTTTCATGTATACATATAGCTATATGAATATGGAAACTACCGTATATATACCGTAGTGTATACTGTACGGTTGGAGCCTTACTTGGGGTTGAGTCAAAAGGAGTCGACATTCTAACTGACATTGTGACAAGATTTCTGATTTTCTTTCTGGCTGACGGCCTGCTGGTCAGAGTTTCCCTAATCGAATTTTTTAGTAACCTATTCTCATCGTATCCGATCTTTGTTCAGGTGTGGAGATGCTTCTATGCATGCGGCGGGTCCTTTCGAAGATGTTCAATGCCAATCGGTCTGTTTGCAGTGGAGACAGGTATGTTACCGCCGCCTATGCTGAAAACTCCTGCTTATCTTGGGCGCTATACAGGACTTCTCCTCACAGGGACTGTATACCAAATCATGCTCGATACCAAGCCTGAGTTTTCCACGGCCCATAATAATCAAATTGAAGCCCGCATCACCGTTGCTATGTACGTGTCGGTGGCGATGACCAGTCTCGTCTCAACGTTCGAGATATGTCGTCAAATATACACGCGTACAATGCCTGGTTCTCGGCCGAGGAAGCGCTATCGGGCTCTCATCATGGCTTTAATTGATTCATCGGCGTGCTATTCGGCTATGGTTATATTTGAAGCAATTTTATACTCCTTGGACACGGGAAAGCTCCAGAGTTCATTCACAATTATTCTCATCGAACAATTCGTCAATCCTATTTCGGAACTCCTTGCTGTAAGTTCATTCGTTTCAAATTATCACTCTACTATTGAGCTATACACCGATACAGGGATTAGCACCCACGCTTATGGTTGCTATGTTAACTTTTTCGTCCGGCCAAGAAAACACAGAAGTAATCTCTACCCGTCTTCCTTCCGAGCTCATGAGTCCTGTGGCAGCTCTTGTCACGAGAGACGACATTCCCCGTGCCTTTCAACAAGACATTGAGATGCAGCCCGTTGAACCGTCAGCTGTTGAAAAGGAGAAGGGAGATAATGAGATAATGGTGCTGAGTAGGACAGGGTACATTCAGTCCTGAAGCCTACTACTCCGAGTCGAATGTACCAGTCGTAGACCAAGCTGAGGAGGAGATTGTTCATTCGAGGGGAGGTCGAGGACTGTCATCCATTGTATGGTGTTTGGAACGCGGTGGTTAGCAGCTAGAAGTGTGGCTTGCTACTACAGTTGCGGACAATCAAAGGCATCCAGTTTGCCGAACCTTATAGGGTAGCTTCCAGAATAGTAAAACATCGTCGGAAATCGCATAAATACAAACTATAGGACCCAATTGATTTTTTGGCACGAGCCAATTTTTCTCTCTCGAAGTTTTAACTTGTTCAAGCTAAAAAATTTGGCGGTACCCAAAAAAATCGCTAAATTCTCGGAAAAATCATTTTTAGATAGCTTTTAATAAACTGAACTCATGGCCGACATATGGAAAGATTCTAACGGCGGGATCCCTTGTAATAAATTCAACAAAATGCCCCCCAAAAAGCGTCCTTCCAAGAAGAAAAGAAACATTTATGGCCTGAAGAACCAAGGACAAGCAGTCCAACCCATCCTGGCATCATACAGTGTTATCAACACAGCTCATCCTTCATCAGATCTCGAGGAACCCTTTAGTACCAAGGGTCTTCGAGCAAAATGCTCGCCTGTTTGCCCAATCGAGAACCAAAATTGCTGCCTAGCACGCCTCCTCAGACAGCAAGATGGTTTCAAGAATCAGCCATCAAGATTGGAAACTTGCATTAAAGAGCGAGGGCACGAGTGTATCTTTCTGCCTAAATTTCACTGTGAGCTCAATCCGGGCATAGGAGAAAACCCGTGGCACGGGTGCATGGTGCGTGGCGCTGCGTGCAGATGCGTGCAAAGCCTACGTAGATGCGTGCATGGGTAAGGCAGATGCGTGCATGGGTAAGGCAGATGCGTGCAGGTAACTGGCGTGTGCGTGCAAGTGCGTGCAAAGGCCAGGAAGGTGCGTGCAAGGAGAAAGTTGAGTCCCAGAGATGTGTGCCGATGGCCATGCAGGTGAATTCTGTTTTTTTCACCCTTCTTGCAAGTGTAGTAGTCACTCGTAATACATTGAATAAGCATAAGAGTATGGTATAATGTTGATAGAGACTGAGTACACCTGGTGGTTAAGCCGCCTTTTCTTTCTCGTTGGCGGCATAGCAGCGCCCGTCTCAACTTCCCTCCGATTATTAGGAAAAGTCATCGGTTGTGCTTAGGCTTCGGTTTTTTGGTAGTGTGAGGTTCCCCCTATGGCTGCGCTCGCAAACGAGCAATCTAATCCGATTTACGACACCCCGACGCGTACCTTGACGCGGATCAGAACTAGTGCCGTATCACGATCACGCAATTTAGACTTTACCATATTCTGCTCGCCTTGTCATTGTTTGCTCTAAACCCTCGCTTTTCCTTTCATTTCCGCTTTTTCTCTCTAGAAAATCATTGCCACAGGGTCTGATATTCGTCTCCTAGCTACTGTGGTACGATTTTTCAATGTTTCATATTTTTTCTTTACCTAGAATCAGGCTACAGAGTAAATAGGTAGAATTACATTTATACCTACTATACCCTCCTGTAGCTCGTCAGCAACCTCCCAGCAATCTAATAGCACGAAGCTAGTTCGCTCACCCTCGTTCCCAATGCGTCCGTAACGCTCAGAAGTCGCTCTCGTCGTCCCAAATCTTTTTTATTTCGTTCTCTATTCCCTCTACATACCAACTACACCCCACACTCACACTCACCTCGGTTTAGAACCCCGAGACGATTCCGCCTCGTCTCACCCTTTCACTCACGAACTCACACAAGTTCACCTCGTTTCAGTAGGTGTACCACCCTGTACATTGTTAGGGAACTTCATGGGTCACCCATGGGTGTTTGGCCGCTGACCCCCACCCATACCCATGGAATACCCATACCCATGACCCATGGGTTTTGCACTCATGGGTCATGGGTTACATACATAATGTGTAGGTTGTTGTAGATAAAGGGCAATATTTTTACACTAGTAGTGTTTTTACACATTACTAAGAAGTTTATGCTGATCTAGTATTGTGAAACCTTACTTACAGAATATATTAGTACAAAAAAAATTTTTTTTTGCATGGGTTTGGTGGGTCATGGGTGTCTCCAGCGTGACCTACACCCATACCCATGGACACCCATACCCATGACCCACGTGGGTTTGGTTGACCCCTGATATTCCCTATACATTGTCTTCCGCGCCTACCTTCTTGAATGCGATATATTTGGTGCCCACCTGGGTATATCAAATTATGAGTACGGTACAGAAGAGAGCTTCATTACTATTAGTCACCCTGTCAGTCTTCATCGTTTCAATATTGCGCTAGATTACCGGAAGGATTCCAGTTGTCTTGATGATGTCCTGCATCGAGTTCCCACTCGTAATAGCCAGTGATTATTCCATAATCCTGCTTCCTTCAAATTCTTTAACATCTATTCTTCGAGTATCAATACACTCGTCCCATATCAACGATTCAACCCTAATAACAGTGTCTATTAGCACTTCTCCACAGCGAACTGCTCCCCATGCATTGGTGAGGAGATTGAAAATGTTGATTGAGTTACTATTCCATGCCATGGTGCGCCGAAATTGTGCCGAAAGATACAATGTGTAGGCATACCTCATACGCTGCCTCCGGAGTCATCTGAATACCAGTTAAATTGCCTGTGTCCCGAGAGGAATTTTAATTTCAACCCGGACAACCCGTTAACAGAGAAATGAGCTTCAGAAAAAATTTAAAATCAGACCCCTAACATGCTCAAAATCATTGAAAGACGAAAGCTATATGCGCTGTTTTTACAGAGTCCAAAATTTACTGCCTTCGACGCTTTCGACAGTGCGTGCAGATGCGTGCAGTATATTTCGAGATGCGTGCCGGTGCGTGTCAGGTGCGTGCCGATGCGTGCTAATTCCTACTGATGCGTGGCAGTGCGTGGCGGTGCGTGGCAGGTGCGTGCAGATGCGTGCCGGGCATGCGTGCTGGTGCCAAGGTGCGTGCAGGTGCGTGTCAGAGATTTCCGAAGCCGCCTTTGTGGTTCCAACTTTATAAATGAGTTTGATTGGGCAGTAGTAGTGTATATATTCGGCAACCTCAGAGATTTTCTTAGCCCTGAGAGCAGTTAAAAATTGAAATGAAATACGAGCCATATCAGAGGCTTGCATTGGACTTACTAGTATGTCGGATGTCCAGAGTCTTGGCTTATATCGCGCTATTAGTATACATTTTTTATTTTAGGAGTCTACAATCTATACCACCCGTTAGCGCTCTGTGGTGAAGTCTGTGAGCCAGACAACTGCCATATTCTCACTTGATTCTCACGGCTCGCACGAATGTCGACAAGTGCACAAACTGTCTGGCCAAGTGGATGATTCTAAATCTTGGTAAACTTGGTTTATTAGTTTACTAGTGTCCCCAGAAACTGTTTTCGGACCTATGCCTGTCTAGGAGAAGGCGAAATAAAGCAATACATTTGATGTTCTCACTTTCTCATGGTTTCAAGTAGTCGCACATGCACACTTCTGCTCACTACCTCACTCAATCAACTTGAACCACGTAAGTTGGCAAATTATATCAATTTTATAGCAGTATTATACTACCTACATGAAGTAGAATACATAAATTTTACTATATGAGCCCCTTGCGTGCATGCGTGCAGAACCGTGCAGATGCGTGCAAGTGCGTGCAAGTGCGTGCAAGTGCATGCAAGTGCGTGCAAGTGCATGCAAGTGCGTGCAATGCGTGAAAATGGCTGCACACATGCGTGCACCCTGCCACGGGTTTTTCTACTTGCCCCTCAATCCAATTGAGATGGTGAGTCAACTTATGCATGTGTCTTCTACAATTTGAGATAACAATATCTACTACTTTTCTACAGTACTGGGAATGGTGCAAGTACCGTTACCGTGAAGTCGAGAAGAAAACCTTTCAGGATGCCAAGGATGCTGTTAAGCAGTATCTTGAAGCATGTTCGACGGCTGTTATATGCCGTTTCATGAATCGGACATGGCGCTTTATGGATGCGTACGAGAAGGGACTGACGGGTGCGGCTGCGGCGTGAGCTGTGAAGCAGCAGAAACAACACCGCGCAGCCTCAAAGACTGCATTGAACGCGCTGGAGGCCTCTAGATCTGCGGCGTGAAATTGATAAGATCGGCCCGGGTACCTCAGATGACGCAATCTCGTCACTCAGAAGCCTAAAATAGACACTATAAATCCATTCAAATGGCCAAAAAATTTGGCGGAGCCAATTTCTCGTGGGAAAATTCCCAAAAACTCGTTTTTAGCTCTATTTCGCAAGCTGAGTCTGAATCCGTCGTCAGATTTCCACAAAAATAGCTAGTTCCGGAGATATAAAACTGGATGCCTTTGAATGTCCGCAACTGTAGGATATCACGCCAATGGTATTCAAGTACCCGGCATTCCCGCCGCCCGGACAGTTGCCACCTTGGCACGGCAGGTCCTTTCTGGGAGTTCAAGCTTTCAAGCCAGGCGATATAATTCTGTGGATCATTTGACTTGATTTGTCGATAAAAACGACATCTAGGTACATGTCCGTCCATAGAAGCCACACCCGTGCTCGCCGCTGGAAGCTCATTGCCTGCGAGCGCTCAAGTATAACCGGGGTCGGGTTCCTTATACTCGTCGATATCATTCATCAAATGCTGCGGTTTAGAGTTTGTGAGAACTTGACCAACTTGGCGGCATTTCCTGCGGTCCCCATATACATTAGCGCCAGTACCTCTGGTATATTAACCCTTCCGATGTACTCTGGAAACCCTGTTAACCTCCCCATGATGTCTGGCACCTCCTCGACGATGATCGTCCTTTACCAGGACGCTCTATATGAGCGCTACGTTCATTGTCAGTCTTCTAAGTTCTTCGCGCAACTAGAGCCTATCCTTATGCTAACCACCTCGCCAGTATCAGCTGGTAGCGTCATTATCTTCGAATACGGTGTGTCTATCAATTGCACTACGAGCTGTTAATCGAGCCTTAATTTTCCATTGGGCTCATCAGTCATTACGCTGGGCCAGGAAGTGGACCTTATTTGGGTAAGACCCGCACAGGACGCTGTGTCAGGAGCAGCGAGCTGATCGAATGATTTTAGGTCGAGAGGTGGTCAGCTGTCAAGATCCTGTTCCTTATAGTGAGCAAATAAGCGCCGTATCAGTCGGGTTCGGCGTTAAACTCTTTCAAACTCTGCAAAGAGTCGCTATTATGGTCTTGCATCAGTAATGTGAGCACGGGATGCACATCCTCCACAATATTCTTCAAATATCCTAATCCCTCTCCTTCGGTCAAAATCAAGGTTTGATTTCTACGGTGAGGCAGGCGTTTTATAAGTGGAATTGCTCACCCACAAAATCAATAGGAATTTTATCTCTCTCTTACGGTCAAGAAGTACGTGTCTCTTCCCACTTTTTGGCCTAATGTTGTCTAAGCCTTCATGAGTAGTTGTAAGTTGATCTTCTTAAGTACTGGCTTCAAAAGGGGAGGGCTATATTAGTAACATGACGCGAGCTAACGCGTCTTCAAAAATCCTCTACTAGCTGTGAGTGCGAGTTCTACAGGTACTCAGCACTCATATCTCTATGCTAATTCACCCTAATTTAGGCCGGCACCTTCCTGTATGGATGGTAGGGACGGACATGATAATAAACTTCGTCGCTCAAGGTTGTAACCATTTCCTCGTGAAACAGACTATCCTGCTATAATATGACTCTGATGCTCGAATACATGGCCTACATAGGAATCCTACAACTTAGGATATACGCCCTATACATGAATAACAAACTCATCTTAAGGTGGATGATAGCCTTATTCATAGCATCTTGGGCGGCGTCTTCCGTGTTTATGGGGCTGCTTCTAGAAAACGTGAAAGGTTCGTATCGACCATTTTGGACCACCAATGCTGTCCTGCTCACGCACTACCGGATCTAGTTCAACTTTTTACCCTCCCACACGACCAATTCTGCGCAGTTACACGAAGACTCGAAGTCGGTGAAGCGATCTGGATCCCAATGTTCCTCTTCGAAGTCTTTCTGTGTGCTTTGGTAGTGCTCAAGAGGTATCATGCACAAAAGCCCTTCGGCCCTTTCTCGTTTCGTAGAGGTTGCAAGCGGCTGGTGGACATCATACATCGCGACTCAATAATGTATTTTGCTGGGTAGGCTCTTCTTGCTGTTTTCGCGAGACAATAACGTTTAGTATGACTGACTCTTGGTCAGTATTGGCGCTATTCACATGGCTTGTTTCCTCATTTGGACCATCGACAAAGTGAGTGTTAACACTGGATTTACAAGATGACTACTGACGCATGGGAAATTGCTTGAGTAGCGTCTTGCCATGATACCCATTGGGTATGCAATTGCCGTCCCATGCGTCTTGGCCAACAGACTCGTCCTCAACCTTCGCGCAGCAGGACGCGCTCGAACGGAGATTGTGATAGTTGATGGAATAACCCAGGAAGTGCCAGGCGTCGGTGAGACCGTCATAACAGGACCAATCGTCTTTGCGATGGGACTTGATTCATCTTAATGGCCTCGTTCACGTGTACCTACTATGCACCATTTCCAAGTAGTATACTCGGAGAACAGGAACCCAGTAGAAGTGTAGTCAATTAATCAGCTTCCATTCAGTCCTGGACTGATGTTGTGATGCGCCCATGTAACGATGATTGTTAACTGGGTCCTATCAATTCATTCGAGTTCGAACATGCTCCAAACTATTTTTGGATCAAGCCTCGAGTAAGCATGCAGGCACATAAGTGGTGGTATTTGCCGTTTACTTACGCTGCTGTAGAAGCCCCTATACTGCCTCTCGGATGTAGCTGTCCGTGTCCCGTACGCACCTCAGCCGCATCGGCGAGCCCAGAACAGAAGACCTTGCATAAGCGTCAAATCCTTCATCCTTTCAGCCAATATAGCGCGAAGTATAATCGTGGCGTTCAGAAGTTGTGCCAAGAGTCCAAGACCGCTATCAAATAAGAAGCTGCGCTTGAATGCGACTCACGTATATGCTGGGGTCCATTTCTTCCTGTTCAGGCGTCATTACAGCAACGTATAGCCTGAGTAATGACTAGATAAGCTTTCATTGAGAATTGTAACAGCCTTTATAAGTGTCAGGCCATCTCAAAGGTACCCTTAATTCCACCCTCCATGTCCTCTCCCCACCAGTTTCCCATTCCCGTGTCCATCCAAAGGGCATACATAAGCGCCGACCTGAACTCGACGCTTCTTCTTCAATATCTGTTCGGTACGTACGCTGCGTCATACGCCACGTCCCAGAAGTAGAGTCCTGAAAGACATCATCATAGGCATATACACCGCCGTGTTCGGTGCAGGGATCTACGTCTACCGTATGTGATTTCCTTGACAGTCACTTTCTCAGCAAACCAGAAGACTTGCCAGTCCATAAAGAGCATCCTCGCTCGAAGCAGAACCGAATATTGATGGCTAGCATGACGGCATTGTACGGCGTAACGACTCTCGAGTTCGCAATTAACTGGTACTACACGAACAATATCTTCGGGAAATTGAACGAAGGCACAACAAGAGTGACTATATTCATACATATGGTAACGGGTGCTCTTCCTGTAGCTCTGCGACTTCTGAACAACATCTCCCAACTGGCTGGATTTCTTCTCGCGGATGGCCTGTTGGTACGTATGTGCTTTGAACCCCCAAGCCTACACATCTATTGACGATTCAGCGCAGGTTTGGAGATGCTTTAACGCATGTGGTGGCTCCGGTCGCCGCTGCTTAATCCCGTTGGGCCTCTTTACGCTCGAGATCGGTGAGGACCACAGCATCCTTTTATTCGGGATTCAGTGAAATACTCATAAAATCCCAGCGCTTTTCATCTCTTCGACTACCCTCGACTGTATTTTAATGGCTAAACCTGGATTCGAGAACGCACAAAGAGATCGAATGGCGAATCGTCTATCCGGTGCAGCATTGATCTCAGCTGTTTTGACTAGCGCCAGCGCCACTTTCTTCATCTGCCTCCAAATCTGGAGGCTGACGCCTGAAGGGTCTCCCGCACGAAGGCGCTATTCATACATTGTGGACGCGCTGGTACAGTCCTCGGCGATGTACACAGCTACAGTAATCTTCCAGGCAGTCATGTCGTTCTTGATCACTGGCGACGCGATAAGTTCCCTCAAATTCGATAACGTCGATGATTACGCAATAGCCCTTGCCATAACTGCAACGGTGTGTGCTCTCTTTGAAGACATACTGAGACTTGCCATGAGTACTGATTGGATCCCTGACGCAGGGTCTAGCACCTACGCTGATGGTTGCACGGTTAGCAACATCAACATCTCGAGAAGAACCAGATATGACCTTCGACGCTACTCTTCCTCCCGAATCCTACCACAAATCTGATCCAGATCTGGTAGCCAGGGCACTGCCTCATGAAGATGATCAACAAGCCGTGGACGGGAGAAGACAAGAACCCTTCGAAATAAAGGAGATGGCCAGAAATGCGCAAGGAGTCTTTCCAAATTGTTAAGTCTGTATCAGTTTAACATCTGGTTGAAGAATCGATCTCCTGTTTAGCAAATGGCTTGTTACACCGATGTATTACGAATTCTTCTATGCCCTTATACGTGCTGAATTCCTTTGCTGGAGCGGTACAGTCATTTATAATTGGTTAAATAAATATATGCACTGAAAGGAATGCCGTCTTTCTCGGATCAAAATCAGAGAGTGCGGCACACTCGGCTTGTCCATCACCTGCGCAGCACAAGCGCAGCACGCTGTATCTCGAAGAGAGAATAGCCAGTTCTAAATGATAATGTGGAGTTCAAATAACGGAAGATGGAACTCGCCGGTCATCGGGCTAAGGATCCAGAGGTATAAAAGAAACACTCGTAGCTGCAGGTTAGGCTGGCGATCTTAGGAATCGATGATATGTCTTTAAACGGAACTTCTCACTACACCGTCGCCCAGCAAAAGGAAGTCATAGACTCCTACTTAAACCCAACGCTTTGCAACCAGTTTCTATGTGGTATGTACTTATCACTCACTCAGAAAATATATGAAAAAGTTTGCTGACAAGACATAGGCATATATACTTGATATATACCGGTCTTCTGGCCGTAACCATCTACGCATATAGTGTGTATCTTTCCAAAATTTGAGCTTGTTTAAATGCCGTTTCAAACATTTCCGTACATATAGGTCATCAAGAGGGCCGCTCTGCATCGCGCACGAGGCTCATCCTTTCATGTATGGTGCTGTTATAGGTTATGACGATGTACACCCTTGGCACAGTCTGGTACACTGCAAGTATACTGTTCAGCAAGCGGGGAAGTACAAGGGAGAAATTATTTGTTTATGGCCTGATCGGTGTACTTCCCATGGGAGTGAATACCCTAACGATCGTAGCACAGATGTTGGGCTTCCTGGTTGCAGATGGCCTTTTGGTATTCTCACTTCAATTGTCGTCTCCGCAATATTTTCTTCGACGACTTAGTCTCGTTTTACAGGTCTGGAGGTGCTTCCATGCATGTGGAGGCTCCTCTTCCAGTACTTCTTTTGTGCCAGTGGGACTCTTCGTTATCGAAATAGGTTGGAAAAGACTAACTCGTCGGCCAATACGCATAGATACTGACGGATAGTGGAAGCGCTGGGCGTTTCTACCACTGCTTACGGCTGTACAATGCACCCTAAACCGGGATTCGAAAACCAGGACACTATTGCCAATCAGCTCTGCGCTGCCACGGGGGTTTCTCTGGCAGTGACAAGTGTGGGGGCCACATCCATGATATGCCACTAAATCTATTCTCATATCTCGCGCGTTCCATCCAGCGCAAGGAGGCGCTATACCCGCATCATCACTGCTTTGGTGGAATCGTGTGGCCTTTATACTGCTGTTACCCTTTTACAGGTAGTCGTGGGTTTCGCAAACAACTCCGCTAATGTGTCAGCAACTTCTGTAAGCCTCTTTGTCCTTTTTGACTGGACTCTCGGCATCGGTCAAACCATAACTGTGAGTATTAAGTAAACTAATGCTCGAGGCGTACGTCTGAGTTAATCACGTTATCTCGATGCCAAGGGTCTAGCGCCGACGCTCATGGTTGCTCAACTGGCCATACCGGTAACATTGGACGACAGTGAGGTCTCAGTGGCCAGCGTCCCGTATGACCTTGTTGCTGCACCGCCCCTTGCGTGTGGGATTGCCTTCCCAAAGGATCCCGAGTCACACTTGATCAGGGTGGCGAGTGGCGAAGAATCTATCGAACGAGCTGAGGACATGAACAACCAAACGTCATATGATTCGGATATCACGGAGCTCTGTAGGACCGGGAGCCACACCAGTGTCAGTAACCCAAATGTGTAGCCTACCCACTTATCAACGTTAAGACAAGCTACGTCTCTGACCGTGGGCTGTTGAACAATTAACGTAGTGGGAAACGTCCTTCGATCTGTTTTTTGCTTACCTAGTTCACATATATTCCTCGAGAAAGTCTCATGAGGGGCTTCCTCCATTTTATCCAGTCGCACGCTGAAAAAAAGTGCAACTTGGACTTTCTTAAAATTTTGAAACTTAAATACAAATACATTAAATGGTCAATACGTCATACTCGTACATATTCGGAAATACAAGCGAACCAAACCAGTTCAAAACCCCCCATCATGCGAAAAAATCAGAAGTCAAAAAAGCAAACAAAGCAATGAGAATGGGGGGTGAAAACGCGAAAAAGCAGGACGAAGTGAACAAATCAGCATCCTAAATTCTCTTTCGAGTTCGGCTGGAAATAAGCCTGCGAAGGGGACTGCAGATGTGGCTGTTGCTGACTCGTCATCCACCGATCTTGTTCTTCTTTGGACGTGTTGAGCGGGCTGACGCTGTGTATCGATGGCGAATACGGTAGCTAAATGAGAATACAATTAGTCGAAACACAGATAGTAAACGGTCGAAAGACATACCGCGTAATAAGGACCCACTTCGGGGTCGTTTTCAATCATTGTCGTCGTCTTCATCTCGATGGATATGGGCTGGTTGTAGAACTGGTTAAAAAGCATGTCAGAAGCCGAGGAAAAGCGATGACAGGATGATGCTTACCGAGCCTCTACGAGAAGGATCCATCGTGACTCGTCGCTCAGGCCCCTTCACCCGCGTTGGCGGAGCCTCGCAGGAAGTTGATTTTGATAAGCTATCTCTCGACTTGGCGCGAGAGTTGAGGGCAGACAGCAAAGAGTTCGAGTAAACTAGAGATATTGCATCCGCATCAGCACAACAGCCACTTGAGAGGGGAAGGAAAGCGAAACGCACGCTTAGCAAGACAAGTATATGCCGCAAGGTACAAAACTTCATTAAAGTCAGCATATTTCTCACAGACTTCCGGATTGCCCAAATACGTACGGGTGTGTGGTTTAGTCCGGAACTAGAATAGAACGTAAATAAGGAGTTCCGCCAGCGAATATCACAGAGAAAACTTACAAGAATCAATACGAGTGTTGCTCCGATACTTCACCCCATAGTCAGCCACATGCAACTCTCCATACTCCGAAGCAGCGTACCTTGTGATTAATCCAGTGCCTGAGCAACGAGTAAGTCACACCATTACAATGGCACGCGCGAAGAAAAATGACTCACGAATAGTGTATCCAATAAGTCTATCGATGAGTCTGGGATGTCTAGCTTCAGCACTGGCTGCTAATGGGGAAAGAAGAAAGAATCAACGACCCACTTCGTGATATTCCCCTCCCTCTTCTTGACCAAAAAGTACAACATAGCCGCAGCGATAACAATATCAATGACAGCGCCCATAACCAACAGGACAGTGATAATGGTCTTGAAGTCCGCCTCAAATTGCGCCATTCGCTTTTGCAAAACCGCGTGGACCCCAGCATAGAAGCTAATCCCACAACGAGTGACGGTAGCCACGCCACAGACCATGCCGATGAACTTCCATGGCTTAGGAAGGACTCTAAACAGCCGATACGAGAAGAACCCCTGTATATCCCAGGATCCACGTAAGCAAGGCGCAATGCAAGAGGCAAGGAACAGGTCTCACCTGCACGAGCATCGTGATGAAACCTCCTAACACAGTGACCACTCCAAAAGCGGGGTACCGAGCTCCAGCGTCAGGCCTCCCATACGCAAAGTCGATCCCAGTTTTGTACACCTCGTATGCAGACCCGACCGTATGGCCCAGCTCGAGAAGCCTTCAAGAACAGAGAGGTCAGCCGCTGAAACGCACAAATATTAAAGCAAGTCATCCGCACCATACGAGCCCAACCTAGCCACGACTGAAATCAGCCCTTCTCCCATATCAAAATGGCGATACACAAGACTTACCAAACCCTTGAACGAGATATGGTCCTCCTCGTACTTATCAAAGTACATATAACACTGCACTGTCACGATCCCGAACAGACACACCGCGATGATGCATCCAATAAGGATAGCACCAAACGTATTCTCAATCGTAGTCCCCATAGCGGAGGGCGATGACGATGACGACAAAGGCGAAGGCGAAGACAATCTTCAGAGGCGGAAGAAGAATAGAGATGAAGCAGGCGCGATCCGCACTTCGTGATGCGTAGCCGACGATTCCGACGAGAAAACCCTTGGTCTTCCCCGCTAAGAGAAATTTCAGCTACGCGAAGCAAGGGAAAGGCGAAGTTGAAACCGTACAAATCTTTGGAGAGGGGAGAGCGAGAGGGAGAAAGAGAACGTCGAGGTGGTGAACGAAAGTGTTAAAAAGCAGTCGAGAGCAAAGAGCCGATAAAAACGAAAGTGGGCGCCCAGTCGAACAGGGTTTAGGATCGGGGGGCTGGCAACGAGTCAACAACGAACGACAAGTCAGAGTCTGGATAATATAAGCCCCGACGACCCACTCAACGCGCACGCCATTGGCCAAAACCAGGAAAAAAGGGATAATCAAGATTCCCTCTTTTTCCAAGATTATCCATCCACATCAACCCCACTATGGTGCACAGCATTTGATTTACCCGCGGCAAAATTTGATTTGGAACAGCGCGCGGATGTAAACGCAATTTACGATTCGATCGAGCCTTGGGGCGCCCGCCCGCCGCATGTGACATGCGCTCATCTCCCTCGTTACGGTTGCAATATGTGCATATTTATTCAGCCGGCCGGAAATTGATAAATCCAGCTCTCCAACCAGAACCAACACTAGAAAAGGAGAAAAAGACACCGTTAGCACTTCACAAGACTTCAAAACTCCACTGATGGAAATTCAAATATTGGTAATTACCAATTCCTGCGAACTTCTAGCATTGATCCTCCCACAAAAACTAGCACAAACTCGTATACCATTTCAAAGAGAATGAGGGCAGAATCGCAAACCACCGTTAATTAAAACGCAAAATTTGAAAACACAGTGTATACAAAGCCAACGCTAATCCAGTCAGCTGGTTGATGGTGTCGCAAACAAGTCGGTCAGTCGGCATTATCCGAGTCTGCGCTTCCCAAAAAAAGCATAGAACGAGAAACGTAAAACGTAAAAACAAAGACGAAGTCACGAAAATCACAGAAATCAGAAAATCCAGTGCGTTTAGTAGCCGGGCGGCGTAGAAAGAAATGGAACCTTCAAAGCCTAGAATTAAAATACAAGGGCATGGCATCAATAAAAAAGCAATCACCCGGTTATTATTATCCGAAATCACGCACTCGCCCGTCGCCATGTGCATCAACCCTCCAACAGATTCCAGCAAAGAAAAACGCAACACACTACACTTGGCCATGCCCCGGAGGCTCAAAATGCACCGTGTTCGTCCTAGACCCCATCGGCACGCCGCCTCCGCCTCCGCCTCCAACACCAGCGCCCGACGCCCTTTGTGTATTACCATACACATTCCTCAGCGTCCCAACGCCATGTATATGATACTGCTCTCCCACAATCTCTTTCACAGCAATCATCAGCCTATCCAGACGACTAATAATCCCAAACGCCGTAGATATCCCGACGCAAAACATTCTAGAATTACCCCAAACTCAGTTATTACGCGCACTCTATAAGAAAAAGGGAAAAAAGACCCACAGATACTGCTCATTCTTCAACGTCTCCACAGACAGCGTACGCGGAAGTCCATAATCCTCCTCCGCATCCTTATGGATCACGTCCAACCCATGATATTTGAGCATGAACCTGTCAATCAACGGACACGGCGTGATCTGCGGCAGCGGGTTTCCCGTCCGCAAAGAGAACGAAATCATAGCTACAATAACAAAGGACCATCACACTTCTGTCAGCGCTCGTCGTGCCTAACTAAAGAACCAAGCAAAAAAAAAAAAATCGAGGAAAATAGGAACGTACAAACGACAGCCAAAACCTCTCCTTGGAAGCCTGGATCCATGAACCGCGTGCGCTTCAAAAAGGCACGCGACCACGCGGGTTCAAGATGCTCAATCACCGACATAAGGTGTGAAAGTGAATACGAAATCGCCCTGAAAATGAAATGTAAGTAAGCAGATTCTCAACAAAGCACAAAGCGATGCCGCCCTGATAACTCACACTTGAAGATCCGCGACTTTCTTGTACCTGTCTGCCGGCCACCTTCCTCTCAACGAATACTAGGCACACAAATACCCATGAGCCAAAAGTCCTCCCCTCTCGAACCTCCGAAATATCAAAAACACACCTCATACCCCACATTACTATTCATAGTCGCCGACCTCGCCAACTTGGCTCTAATCGCCAAAAGACTCGATATAATCTCCTGCACCTCCGGCTCATGCTTCGTATTCGCAAACGACAAGATCGCACAATAAATCGTGCCCATCTCCGACGACGTAGTAGCTAGCAGCGTGCGCTGATACCTCCTTATCGTCGTCGTAGGTGGAAAGAGCGATGCAATGCTAGATAGATAGTTTGTCCTCGATAAGCTGTATATTACGGAAAGAATAAGGGAAAGAAACGTACAAGGCAGCAACGACACCAGCAGTAACGAGCACGAATCTCCTCTGTACATTATCACCTCGAGTCAGTAAAAAACCACCGATAACCACCTCCACCCACGTGGAAAGGAATAAGCAGCACGTACCCAAGCAACAGACCACCCGGCGCCAGGCGACCCAGGCACCGTGATATGAATATCCTGATACGAATATCCAATAACCTATGTATCCACGACGTCGATTAGAATAAGCAACAAGCATCGAGCACGCTTCTCGCGACAAGACACTAAAACTCACCAGAATCGCAGTAACAAAGAAAATAATATTCCGCATGGGCGGAATCGGCCAATACAACCTCGCATAAAAGAAAAAGGGAAAGCAAACCGCACAGACAGCCGCCAGGCCATACGCGTTCCCTCGTCCGTTCCCACACGAGATGTACCTACAAAATATGAATCATCTCGTTGGAAGAAAATCACACAATGAGAAAGAGGAAACGCACCACATAACCATCCCTACAATCCCTCCAAAAAACGTACTCACGATCCTCGCCGATACACCAAAAAACGTATCACCGCGGAACCGCTGAATCGTCAACTGTCCCATAAATCTATTCACCCTCAATAAACACCCTGCCCTCCTCACAGAAAGATAAAAATAAAGCACGCACATCGCCCACAAAAACTTATTCTCTGCCCACCCCCCAAACCCAATCAGCTTCAACTCCCACCACCAAAAAAAGGGTGTATCAAACTCACCATACGCAAACTGCGCACTACTCTTCAAAAAACTCGGCAAACTCAGCGCAACAGTCAACACCCCCGCCTTGAGCGCAAACACCACATTTCCCGATCCAAGACTCAACAAAAGCGCATACGCCCAATTCAGGATGACCTCGAGCACGTTCCGAGGAGGGAGCGCGTCCGGGTCTCGACGTTTTGGTATACCCAAGTCTTCGGCATCGTCTTCTAGATGGGAAGAAGGGAAGGCGGGACCTGTGACGCGGGATGGGAGGTCCGGGTCTGAGGTTGAAAATCGCCCGTGTGGGTAGGCGTTGGCGCCTGCGGGCGTGCGTTCGCGCGGGAGTCCTTCGATTATATCTACACAAAAAACATTCAACACCTCAAATCAATAAACGGGTTAACGAAGCGATAACACACCAGGATTATCATCATCATCCAAATGCTCAACACCCTCCGAAACAGCCCACGGACTCCACTTGAACACCTTCTGCACCGGCGTCCAAAGCTTACACGTCGGCCTCTCCTCCTCCAACCTAAGTATCTCGTCCAGCTGCGCCCAAACCAACGTCAACATCCCCTCACTCTTAAAAAGAAAAAGGAAAACACCCACCATCTCAAGTACAATCGACGCAATTTGCATCAAATTATACTGATACACATAACAATTGAACAAATATCGATGCGGCGGCATCCCTGTCCCTCCTCCTCCCCCAGCCCCAGCCCCAGCCCCAGCCCCTAACCCACCATGCTCTCGCCTCTCCCTCTCATAATTCCCATGCACCCTCCTCGTCTCATACTCCTCGTCCTCCGTTATTCCAGCCGTGATATCAGCCAGATATGGATCCATGGGAGGAGCCTTCTCCGACTCTGAGCGAAGGGCTGGCCCCGGGGCCTTCTCCTTCTCTTTTTCCTTTTCCTTATCCTTGTCCAATCCCGCCAAAACAGGCGCCGAACTTGACATCTCCGACACCCCACCCTCACCGGGAGACTCCGCCGAAGCGTCAGCCACCACCGCCTCCCCAGTAGGGCGCCTAACAGGCGTCGAATTAAGAAACGGCTGACTTGTATGCGCCTGACTCTGACTCTGACTCTGACTCTGCGCATAACTCCACCCCTCCTCCACAGCCTGCTGATACGGCTCCAATATCAAATGCCTACAAAAATTCAAATCCCACACCACACGTAATCAGCACCAAACGCACTTTCACACAACGGAAGAGAGAGCCAGAAACGAAGAAAACAAAGAACACACACCTCTCTTCCCTCCTAAAAACATCCAGCATCTCCTTCACCTCCCTCCTCACCTTCCTCACCTTCTTCACCCTATCCCTCCTCTGCAGCATCACATCGTCCAGCTTGAACTGCCCGACCCCCAGGAAATCAAGGAGCGGGCCGAGGACCGGGATCAGCGTACATCTCGACGACGAAGACGGCGAAGAGGGATGAGAGGACGAAGCGTCAAGCACGCCGAGAGAAGCAAGCAACTGCGGAATCCTGCCGTTCCGCACGGTACTCATCCACTCCTTAATCGTCGTAATCCCAACTGAGCACGCTTCGATGAGCGGATCACAACTAAACCACTTCACTTCAGAAAAAACGCATAAACAACGAATGAATAAAAAAGCGAAATACCTCCGCTGCAATAACCGACTCATCATCTCATTATACTCATCCTCTCTCGGATCCCACAGCTTTGTCGCCTCAAGGTTCATATACCTCTGACTCTCAAACGTCCCAACCGCATGTTCCGGCTTCCTCGCTCTCGCCTTCGCAAGACTCAACAACGACGAATGCAACAACGCAGAATGATGATTGTGGTGATGATGCCCATGATGATGCGAATGCGAGTGCGAATGGGAAGAAGGATGAAATATAGCATGCAGCTGCACATGCGAAGCAGGCACCGAATGCGCATGCGATATCGTATGTCTCGAAGACCTGGTAAGCACCGTATCCAGCGTCAAATTCGGCTGCTGCTGCTTATGTGTCGACCGAACGCTTCGCCAGCCAGTCGAAGTAGGCGAGAGCGGCACACCTACATGGCTGCTGCCCTGCTGCTGATGTTGTTCCTCGTCTTCATCAACATCGCTCCGCAGACCAGGGCTCACAGGAGTTTGAGGCGTGTTCCGACCATGAGAGCTATCTTCGTCTTCCTTTCCGTGGCCCCTCTCTGGCGACGGTTCCCGAGTAGTCGCGCGAGATAATCCCGCACGAGGCGTCCCAGGTGCAGTACTGTACCCGCCAGGCGTAACAGCTCCGCTGGTTCCGGGGAACCTCTCCCTCTCCGGGTCGATCAAGGAAAAGAAAATCCCCAACCCATCCAACCGCCCAGTCAACCTCCTACACATCCCTTGGAAGGCGACAAAGTCGGCTGGGGCGAAACGGTCATAAATCAGATCGCTACTAAGCAGTCTTTTGGCGACTGCGAGTGGCATGATCGCTGCTTCTGTATTTTTGGTCTCTGTTCTGACAGCAGCGAGCATGGATGAAAACTCGGCTGAGGATAGCGGTGTACGAAGCAATTTGCGGTGGTTTTCGAGGGTGGATAGCAATGGGTTCAGCAGAGCGATGATGCGAGTGGTAAAGAGAGCGCTGATAGTAGAGGGGAAAACAAAGATGGATGCAGCGAGACTGAGAGCGCTGTGGATGGTAAGGGGGATGAGGATGGCTTGTCCAAGGAGGTAAAACGGGAAAGGGTAAAGCGCTCCAGTGGTGATATTGATTGCTAGAGCCCATGAGCTGAGTTCGAACACGAAGAAAGTGAAACTTACTTAGGCACAAGCAGGCGAGCACCGTCGCGAAAAGATATGGACCTGGCCCCTGCCTAACCCTAAGCCATAAGAAGAAGGTTGTTCCAAAAAAGAGGAATATGGCGAGAATAACGTTCGGTGCTGCTTCCAAGTATCGCCCATCGACGACGTCGAAGATCGTAACGTTCGTTACGCGTTGGTGACGCGCCAAATCGGCCAGAAACATTCCAAGGCAACACCAGCTGCGCAAAGATGAGAACACGAGAATATGCGAGATGAAAGGACTTACGCCCACGCCAGGGTGACGAGTAAGAGAATGATCAGTTCACGTTCAAGAACAGACATGAAGGGATCGCTAGGAGGTGACATAACAGAGGCTGCGAACGTTAGAGGCAGCATATATGCGCACATAGCCACTCACCAATGAGAATGAGAAATCCCGCCTGGCCGAGAAACGCTCCAACCTTGGGTATCACGAACAACACCAAAGAAAGCCATGCCACCAACGCACACCGGATCGCAGGCTTGATGTTGCTCCAGATGAACGTACGCGGAACCCATTCGAACTGCTTCAGGAAATACGCCATTATCGATACAGCCCACTCTGGCGTCCGCCTTTCCGACCGTCCCTTCCGTCCTCCAGCCTCGACATCGTCGTCCGACGACCGCGAAGAATCCGGCTCTTCCTTGGATATCTTGACCGATTTAGCAGTGTCCCTCAAACTTGCACCGTTCCTCTCATCTGCTCCTGTAGCTGAAACCGTCCGACTCTCTGGTTTATCCGCGAACAACTCGTCCTTTTGTTGGTGTTGCGTCATAATTTGGCGGTTCTAGTCGAACTTTAATGCAAATAGGTGGGCCAAAACAGCTCGAAATCGCGACGACGCAGTGGAGAAGAGGTTAAATAGGAAGCAAGTCAGCGCGACGTTCAGGTGGAAAAGCTAGAATTGTTGTCGAGAAAGCTGAGGGACATGACAGTCTGCGTGTAACATTCCACAAAACCTTTATCCGCCATCACTCCCGTATGAGACCGCCGCCGGGCCGGTTCAAGATAAGATAAGATCTTGAATCGCTGAACCCGACAGGACGAATCATCGCTTTTGGCACTGATAGTCGAAACTCTAGCTTCTGCCCCTCGAATACACAATTACGCTCACTGGCCGCCGGCCACGCTTTCATTGAAAACCACTGCAAATATATTCGCCGGAGGCACAACGCGACCACTGAGTACATCGACTTTATATTTGCATCGGAGCAAGGTTGGAGAAACGGACGTAGTCATCGGGACACACGAATCATCATTGTCGTACTCAATTTCCGACGTATAATATAAAAACGTGTGTAAACTGTCAAACACAAATAAGAGCACGCTAGACGTCTATCTCTCTCCGTCGAACCAAGTAAGACCGCCAGCCTGCGAGTCTGCAGGTCTATTTATCATCCACACTTCCTCAATGGCTTCCTACCCAGCCCCAATGTGCCCATTACTGCACTGCCTTTCCAGATCTAATTGCCCTGTAACCGTGCCGTGGTTGGCTGATGCAGACGTGTTTGAAGGTAAGAGTTCGCAGGGAACATCGGCAGAAGGAACTTCGTCATTTTCATGCGCAGATTTCACAAACAGCTGTGCAACCATTAGGGTGGGAAGTAATGCCTACGTTATCATCAGTACGGTATCAAGTCTACACTGGGTGGTTCGACTTACACATGAGATCTGTGTGAGAATGTCGAGAAACGTAATAATCAGCGCAACCATGAATATACTTTGGGACCTGTCTAAATTCATGAAGCACATGATTGCAGCAAATAGGACTATGACCGAATATATTGCCGACGATTGTATCAATGCCTCCAGGATGTTTCGATAGTGCCCTCTTGACCGAGCCTGGAACGTGGAACGTTTGTATATCTCTCGACATATCATAGACGTCGAAACGAGACTGGTCGTAGCAATCGCAACATACATGGCAGCACTAATGCAGGCGAAGATGCGAATCCCTTCAGCGGTGACGAGCCTTGGGCTAACGACGAGTAAACACCTGGCTACCACGAAGGAAACGACAAGTACTGTATAACATGCTGATTAATAGTGTTTTATCGAAATTATATGCAGCCTGAATATACCTGTCTCCACTATCCAGAGCCCAATGGGCAGAAAACATCTGCGGAGCGACCGGCCACATGCATGAAAGCATCTCCACACCTAGAAAAGTAAGTCCTATAGTCAGCATGCGGAGTCCTAATTATAAAATAAGTATCCTGCCACCGACCAGAAGACCATCTGCAATGACGAACCCAGCCACCGATGAAATGAGGATTGAGACCGTAACTCCTTTCGGAAGAGCCTCCTGTGCACCTTCCACGAAAATTTCGCCCCTTGTGCCGCCATCTTTGCAAAGCCACACATTCATGTAAAACAAGTTCAGCACCATGTAGAGGACTGTAAATGCGTATAACAACGACAGGTTTCCAATGATAATGACATCTTTAGAAGCTGTACGGTTCGCCCTATGAACTACGCAACATGTTGACGATGAGCAATCTCAAGTGCGACTTAATTTTTGAATGAACTTACAGTAGATGTGTAGTGAAGTCGCAAAAACTCCAGTGTAAACTCCTAGTTACCGGACATTCAGCGTTTTCATACATGAAACTTGTTTTAACGAGGCAAACCAAAGAAGAATTGAAACAACAAGTTTGCATTCAGAGTGGCGTTTATAAACGTCCTTTGCTGAGTTACGGAAAACTGTAAAGGTTGGGTAGCCGACATGAGGGGGATGCGAAAGGCCTATGCGGTCTCATATGTCCGCTCTTTAATAATTCTGAGATCCGCAGCTAAAAGCAGTAGATTTTGTTGTCGCATCGCATTACTTTTGATGAATGGATGGTGAGAAGGTACCAGCTCCGTAATTATCAGGAGATGTAGTGGGAAGATATCAGCGCTGTGATTATCAGGAGATGCGACTGTGAGATATTCATTAAGAAGCGCGGCTCTTTCCTACTCCACCACTCCAATTTACATGTGTCGTTCCTCACAAATCCAATAATAACCTAGTTTCCAGTGCCATCGTGTATGTATCATTGTTTTGAATGTTTTGAATTCTAGAAGCTGATATGTTAGAGGTGGTGAGGTCCCAGCTTCGTCTTCTCCTCCTCCGAAAGCGTCTCCACACCCGGTTCAAGCACAATCTGGTAACTTATAAACGTCTCCTTCCCACCAGCATCGGTAAGCCTCAATCCCGTCACCCAAAATACTTCTACTTCCCATAACTCGTAGGAGCAGGCTCGGGAGTCTGAACGAACGTAAGCGCCGAAGAGTGTTCCGTGACGAAATTTTTCCACAGGGGAAGGAGATTTCGCCCCAGGAGCCGAGGAAGCAGCATTCTTAAGTACTCGAGGAACTGAGCACCCGTCCGAACAGGGATGGACGGCGTAGGATGGACGACGATATCCAAGTGATTGCATTCGCGTACGGTCATGCCACGCGGGTCGGCGCTAGGTCCTGGATCTGGGATGTTAGGTTTCCCCAGTCGAGTGCGAGAAGCGAACGGTGATGGGGGTAGAGGGCCCGTTGAAGTGGGGTGCAACGGATAGTCTGGATGCGAGGTGGGAGAGGGTTTTAGCGTGGGCAGATCGTTCCAAGGAGCAGAAAGGTGACTTGGGATGACTAAGGGTCTAGGCAAACAGAGACGACATGATATGCTGCCCGGGATGGAGCACCGGAAGTTGACTGAAAATGGCCTACAGCTGAGATAAAAGGTAGCGTCCGGTCTGCATGTGGGCTTCGTCGGTTGGAAAGACATGATCATATCCGACCGTCCCTTCCTTCCTTCACCGCTTCAGCGCTTGAGCCTCGACATCGCCGTCCGACGACCGCGAAGAATCCGGCCCGTCCTTGGATATGATATATCTTGACCGATTTCGCAGGTTTCCTCAGTTGGCACCGGTCTTTTCGTCAGAACTTGTGGCTGAAAGAGTCCAACTCTCTGGTTGATCGCGAGCAATTCGTCCTTTTGGTGGTATCGCGTCATGACTTGGCGGTTCTAGTCGAACTTTAATGCAGTTAGATGCGCCAAAAGAGCCAGAAATCGTTTTGTAGTAGAAGTAAGGAGAATTAAAGCTAGGATGCACGACGTTCAAGTAGAAGGGCTGGGATAAATAGAGGGAAAGCAGTGTGTAACATGGGCAAAAAACCTGTAACCGGTTTGTTTGCCATCACTGCCGTTTGAAACCGACACCGGGCCGCGCAAAGATAAGATAAGATCTCGTACGTGTTGTGAAGTTCCAAGCACAGCGGTCACAATCCTCTTAACATTTTGCTGTGGTACGGAAAAGTGACTATTCTCATCGTGTTTGAGATACACGATAGGCAGTCATGTACCATTACTCTTGTTGCGGAAGGGAAGAGCTGGTCCAAGCTGAAAGATGGTAGCCTATTATGTATGTTAAATGTATGTGGTGATCTTCTTAAGTAAATATGTGAGCATATGTCATCATATGAATCGTGACCGTAGTACTCATGCTACAAAAGCTCTACATATGAGCGCTAGCTGTCTCCAATCCATGATCCACGCCGTTATGGACGCAGTGGTGAGTCTGCCACGAGCGAAATTTATACATGTCCTAGTGCAGAACAAGGAACTTCGAAGGACGTTCGGTGTGAGGAATACTGCGATTCTCGAGGGATCAGAGCGCTACGGCGAATGAATATCAGCCTCCTCATCTCTCTCTCCACCCTCACCACCACCACCCTCGCCCAAACCGTCAGCTACCGTGGGTACGCCAGCGCCGTCTCCTGCTCCTGCTCCTCCTTCGGATGCACCGACGGCGGTTAGGTCTGTTGCTCCCTACCCACCGGGTTTGGCCTCTCCGTCCAATTCGACAACCTCCCCGCCGGCACACAAGGCCAAGGCTACACCAACGGCGGCTGCTCTGCCTTCCTCTTCGACTTGTTCGGGCCAGGCACCAAGTGCTGGAACGGCGGCGGAAACCACCGCGCTACGAACATCAACTGGTTCCACTCCCCTCAAGGACACCGACGTGATCTCGCAGCACAGAGGGAGAACGAAGAAGGCAGCACTGCGTATGTTGAGCCTGCGTTCTTCGAGTACGAGTTGGCAGATGGGACGATCAGGACTATCAAAGTCCCTGTTGAGAAGGGATCCGCGCAGAAGATTGCTAACCTCCACCAGGCTAACGATTTCTTGGCCCTCGCTGAGTACGAGGATTACTGAACGGGTACGTGCTTCCCACGATCTCGCGCAGAGTATTTAAATTTACCAGTCCCTCTCTGCAGAGTTTAACTAGTACTACTTAAGGGCAAACCAACAACGTTGCGCTGCAGCACCACAGAATGAGTCGGGCATAGTTATGTCGTACTCACAAGACCCTGTTTGAGACGTCTAGACCGCGTAATTACGAGAAAATATACCCCTTCTATATGACATCACGCTTCCTTAGTCTCCCCGTTGAACGTTTATGTTCCTCGACAACTCGTCAGCAAAAATAGATCAGGTATGTATACGTAGCTAATAATAGGTTAGCCTACTAGAACCGGCCCTTGATTCTATGGCCGTAAATAATTGGCAGTTGTCTTTTTCGCCCTTCACAGCCAGCAGTTTCCTCATTCTGGAGGTTGATTTGTCTCTATCAGGGCAACTCTGTAGCAGTGAGGACTTAAGTCATTTATAGTACTCTCTGAGAGATGGGTAAGCACAAACACTGTAAGACCAAAAGGGGGGTATTTTCCCCTGGCGTATCACCCCGACAATGTGTGAAAAAGACCAGTGCGCTCCTTCCCTTTCACCAGGGCGCCTGACCCGGTAACTGTTTGCCGGGTAGACACAACCTAGTGAAAGTGCCCCGGATCCTTGGTGAAATTAAGTCTTGTTTTGTCTCTTTCACCAGACCAGATCAAGTACTTTTCAGAGCGGTTTTCCTGATGTTTGGCAACCTATTAACAGGTTATTTTATAGGTCAGGCAAACAAGTGATTATAGCTCTTTTCACAGATTGTCTGTAACATATGTAAATACCCATCATACGAGTGAAACCTATTACTTTGCCTGGTGAAAATATAAAAGATTTTATTGTTTAAATTACTAGTATCTACTACAGGCTCCAGTAAAACAGGTACCCAGGGCCAGCAATTAACCAGGAAGCTGCAGGGCGATGTGAAAGTTAATGAGTTTGATCTTACCCATTCCTTGGACCTCGTCAGAGTTGCATTCCTTCCAGTCTTACCAGCCTTGGCGCATCAAGCCCAGAACTCACGCACTCAACCCACCCCTCCGAATCCTTGTCCAATGTTACTGACCTTGCACTCCATGGTCACCCATCCATTCTTGACACATCGTACAGCACAGTCAGCATCTACATCAACTCAGCCTCTCCCAAACCCGGTCCCCTTCTCATTGGCATGCCGAGCTGCGCTTAGCAAGGGCGGTGGCTGGCGGTTAGAAGTCGATAACAGCAGGGGGAAGTGATCACTAATGGCGAGTCGGCGAGGTGTATCCGTAGGCTGCAGTACCAATAGAGGGCGGGTAAGCGGGGTTGATGAGAGATGGTCAGGCAAGAGTCAGATGCACGCCGGTGAGATTAGGTGGTATTTCAAGCTCCGCTTAAAATGACTTAAGTGATTTCCGATTTCCAGAGTTCGATATCGAGACAAATCACTTGTCTGACTGGTTTATCATAACACCCGATAACTACTTGTTTTCAGTTGAGTATTAATCACCTGTACATGTATTTATTTTCACCCTGGGATGTTTAACCATTGAAATGTACCCAAAATCCGGTACCTAGTAATAATCAAGTTAAATTTACCATATATGCCGAATTTGGAAGGATCACCTGATTTTCACCAGGGCGGCTGTTTATTTGGGATTTTCACCCACTCACCGTGTACTTTTAACCGGGCCCTGGGTCTACAGTGAAACCCGTCGTCCCGCCAGTAGCCCTTGTATGCTATCGAGGGCCGACAACTCATAGAAGGCGCAGATGCTGGTGACCACTGACAGTGACAGACAGGGAAACGAGAGAGGAGGTCAGCTCAAGGTTCAAGCTGCATCGTTGACGCGATGCCGGTAGAATGGGTTGGCTGGCTGCTGTGGGAAAGTGCTTCTTTCACTTCATGGTCTTCCCTTTTGCTGTGAGATGTAAATAAACGCTTCATCAACTGATGCTCGTGACATAGGATTGTCACTAAGTACGGCATAAATCTGGGCCTAATTGACAAGCCAATGACAAGCAGACGATCAGAGCACACATAAGAAGTAAATGGCAATCTACTGCCCGACGAAATGGCCATTTTTTGTGAGTTATTTATACATGATTTAGGGGCCATTGTAAAACTACCAGAACGCGCAAGCCTTCGATACTGTGATTTACATTTACATAGGGACCCACTCTCCCTTGCCGGACTCGGAGGTGACGGTGACAGTTGGCAGACCTGAATGAAAGGATCAGCTTACAAACTTCAACAGTGGTCGTCGGGATTACATACCGATGCACTAGCAAGGAAAAAGGGGAAATTCAGTTCAGAAATTGAAAGGAATAAGATTAAAGTAAGAACTCACAGTGACGACGCTTCCCGAGGTGGTGATGGTGATGTTCGGGACCTTCTTGATCACGGACATCTTGTATGTGCCCCTTCCACGCTTGCTGCCGATGCGCTGAGACGTTCCACCGAAGGATTTGACTTGAAAATTCGACGTTAGAGACGTCTTGTACAGCCTAGCAGTGAAGAAGTATGTACTCACCGGCTGTAATGTTCCTGACCAGGAACTTCTCGTTCTTGACGGGAATTTCGACGTCGATCAGTTCACTGTTAGGCTTGCCTAGCTTTGCGTTGAACTTGTGTGGACCGCGTGTCTCCGGCTCGTCTGATTCGTCGTCGATGCTGTCGAGACCGACAACCCGCTCCTTGACGAGAACGACGTACTCTTCGAAGAAAGAGTCATCTATCTCGCCGGGTTGGCCCTTGGCATTGTAGAGCTCCTCGAAGATGGCGCAGGTTTGTGCGTGAATAGCGTCGATATCAAGCTCGGTGGACATGTTTGTGAGTTGTTGGGGAACCTCTGGAGTTGAACCAAACACCTTTTATACCTTGCACAATGGGATACAATGCTCTCTTGGATATCACCGTCTGCGAGGATGGCACCCCAAACTAAGCGACTATTCGGGTCAGCGAAAGAAGGTATCGTCAATGAATCACATTCGGAATACGCCACGATTCTTCGTGAAGATGAACCCACTGTTCTGGAAACGTCTACATCAGCCAGCCATCTATTGCACGTATCGGTATAACACAGATAATCGCCTATGATCTATCGGTGTGAAGGCGACAACAAGCTTAGCTCAGCTGGGCTATCTTTTACCTCTTAGGACGTAAATTTCGCTTCTGAATTAATGACTGTGTGTTCGCCGTCCTGTGCACCAGTTTGCTGTCCTGAAGATACGCGTCTATTCGGGAGAGCGAGAGAAGGTATGCGTCGACAATCTATTTTGGGATTTCAATGTCGCATGATTATATCACGCGTGGGAAGACAAACACTGTCGAAGACTCATCCCGTCATACCTGGACGCCTGCGTGAAATAATGTTGAACCTTGGTGTTGTTTCTGCGCCCCATACTTAGTGATGGCCTTTCGACGTGATGCGGATGATGTGGTTTTCTCAGGATCTTTTGAGGCTGAGGCTTCCCCGAATAGAATGTCCACTGGCGATTCCCGTGTCATCTTGCGATGATCGACGGGGTTCATTTAGCAAACTCACAACAGCCCAAATACGAGAGGTAGGCCATTGTGTCAAACGCGTAAAGTTTGACGCGACGATTACAATTAAGGTAGTCTGCCAGAGGAGTTTTGGGCTTTCTGACGGTCGGTTTGAGCTTTGAGAATAATTCAAGAAATCTCATTTATGTATGAGCGTCCAAGTGTACATTTATTCATTGCCTACGTTATATACCTTTTTGGGCATTGTCCACCACCAAGTCGCATTGTCCACCAACTCGCAAGGATCTCTACCATAAATTGAATAATATCTACCTAAGGAAGTGTGTTCTCTACCTCAAAATCTGGATTATCTACCCATTTTGTGCTTGTCTACCACCTTTGTCATGATGTCCACCCACCTTCGAGTCCAATTGTCCACCACATCCGGTTACTTGCATTTGGTCATGCCGTGACTGCCGCAACTGCCTAACAGCTTGATTGATCCGCATAACGGTGTGGCGGCATTGCCCGGCGCCCTTTCTGCGTGTCTGATGGGACTGATGCGAGTACCTAGTCTCCTAAAGCAGGGGTTTTCTGCATCCGGTTAGCAATAAACATTAGATATGTCACCGCTGGTCCGAATACCTTTTTACGTCCCAAAAAGGGAGTTTGATAAATGTTTTCTGTTTGGTTTCCTTTTTACGACCTTAAAAGGTGCCTCAAAGGATATCGGGCATACTATATATGGGAAGCCCGATACCTTTATAGACGGTTTTGAGGTCGTGAAAAGGTAACCTAAATATAAAACATTTATCAAACCCCTTTTTACGACGTAAAAAGGTGTCCGCGCCAGCGGTGTGTGCTGCGTAGTTGCATTCACTCCTCAAATGTATTAGTAACTCAATTCAAATGCACTGCTACATTTATAGAGCCTGTTGGTGACCTATGACCTCGGAGTTGAAGGAAGCTGGCCTGGTGATCACCTAAGGCGGCAGTATCTCTGTACCTAGGTAAAAGCTGCAACCGTATGTGATGTGAGTCAGCGGCTGGGCATAGCTTTCGCTGCCGGAATGCTCATCAAATAACCTAATATCCGGGCACGGCAGCTGCGGCATACCTGAATTTAGGTTGCCGGATGTGGTGGACAGTGGACTCGATGGTTGATAGGCAATGTGAAGAGAGTGGTAGACAAGCGGAAAAAATGTAGATAATCCAGGTTTCACGGTAGGGAATGCAGTTACTTAGGTAGATATCCATAATGTATGGTAGACAATGCCTGAAAGTTGGTGGACAATGCCTAAAAGTTGGTGGAAATGCGACTTGGTGGTGGACAATGCCCAAAAAGGTATATAACGGAGGCAATGAATAAATGTACACTTGGACGCTCATATTTATGAGGTCCAAATCCGCCGAACTGTCCATTGGACTGTCCGGAGCGCGTGACCCTGTGTTGTTGACATCAATGAGACCACCGCATAGTCGACGCATTGGTCGGCCACTGGCGACAAAGGCGGCGTAAGCATTGTAGGCAACAATGGTCAATGGTCAATGCCACTCGCATTGTAGAGACGAAAGGCCTATAGGGCCACTGGCTACGGAGACTGATATATAAACCAACGGACACTCTATGTAGAACCTCAGTCAAATTATACACGACTGAGTTTAGTACCCCCCCACTCATCTGATACCAGACACCGAACTAATTATCGTACACTAGTTATTACTTACATTGGGTGTCTAGATTTCTACATGTGTGACCACCCTTGCTGCCCCGGGATATCCCTCCAGTTATCCCGAGATTGCGGAACATATCTCTTTCGAAGCTCGTTTTAGGTATGTTGAACTCGTTCAGAGTGACAGCCTGTAAGGAGCGGGCGGGTTGAGCGACCGCCGACGATGTGGCAGTGGGGATTAAAGCAATGGGCGGGATACAACAACGCCGACAAAGCTGTAGTCGACGAGGTGGCGGGGAAAGATCACAGGAGGAGTCACAGAGCACTTGGATTATCGTATTTGGGCTGTTGTGAGTTTGCTAAATGAACCCCGTCGATCATCGCAAGATGACACGGGAATCGCCAGTGGACATTCTATTCGGGGAAGCCTCAGCCTCAAAAGATCCTGAGAAAACCACATCATCCGCATCACGTCGAAAGGCCATCACTAAGTATGGGGCGCAGAAACAACACCAAGGTTCAACATTATTTCACGCAGGCGTCCAGGTATGACGGGATGAGTCTTCGACAGTGTTTGTCTTCCCACGCGTGATATAATCATGCGACATTGAAATCCCAAAATAGATTGTCGACGCATACCTTCTCTCGCTCTCCCGAATAGACGCGTATCTTCAGGACAGCAAACTGGTGCACAGGACGGCGAACACACAGTCATTAATTCAGAAGCGAAATTTACGTCCTAAGAGGTAAAAGATAGCCCAGCTGAGCTAAGCTTGTTGTCGCCTTCACACCGATAGATCATAGGCGATTATCTGTGTTATACCGATACGTGCAATAGATGGCTGGCTGATGTAGACGTTTCCAGAACAGTGGGTTCATCTTCACGAAGAATCGTGGCGTATTCCGAATGTGATTCATTGACGATACCTTCTTTCGCTGACCCGAATAGTCGCTTAGTTTGGGGTGCCATCCTCGCAGACGGTGATATCCAAGAGAGCATTGTATCCCATTGTGCAAGGTATAAAAGGTGTTTGGTTCAACTCCAGAGGTTCCCCAACAACTCACAAACATGTCCACCGAGCTTGATATCGACGCTATTCACGCACAAACCTGCGCCATCTTCGAGGAGCTCTACAATGCCAAGGGCCAACCCGGCGAGATAGATGACTCTTTCTTCGAAGAGTACGTCGTTCTCGTCAAGGAGCGGGTTGTCGGTCTCGACAGCATCGACGACGAATCAGACGAGCCGGAGACACGCGGTCCACACAAGTTCAACGCAAAGCTAGGCAAGCCTAACAGTGAACTGATCGACGTCGAAATTCCCGTCAAGAACGAGAAGTTCCTGGTCAGGAACATTACAGCCGGTGAGTACATACTTCTTCACTGCTAGGCTGTACAAGACGTCTCTAACGTCGAATTTTCAAGTCAAATCCTTCGGTGGAACGTCTCAGCGCATCGGCAGCAAGCGTGGAAGGGGCACATACAAGATGTCCGTGATCAAGAAGGTCCCGAACATCACCATCACCACCTCGGGAAGCGTCGTCACTGTGAGTTCTTACTTTAATCTTATTCCTTTCAATTTCTGAACTGAATTTCCCCTTTTTCCTTGCTAGTGCATCGGTATGTAATCCCGACGACCACTGTTGAAGTTTGTAAGCTGATCCTTTCATTCAGGTCTGCCAACTGTCACCGTCACCTCCGAGTCCGGCAAGGGAGAGTGGGTCCCTATGTAAATGTAAATCACAGTATCGAAGGCTTGCGCGTTCTGGTAGTTTTACAATGGCCCCTAAATCATGTATAAATAACTCACAAAAAATGGCCATTTCGTCGGGCAGTGGATTGCCATATACTTCTTATGTGTGCTCTGATCGTCTGCTTGTCATTGGCTTGTCAATTAGGCCCAGACTTAATATAAACGATCGACTCTGTCGATTGTGGCCTTGCTGATCCCGTTGACCCGTTTTAAAAACAATAGTTAATAGTAGAACACGCCGCCTACTTGAACGCATACTAGTGAAACTGTTTGGCCACTGGATAATCGGTGATAGTAGCGTCTTAATATGATAGAATGATCTTCGTTCAACTTTACTTAAATCATGGTAGAATCATTTTGATTCACGTGTAACGATAGCAAAAGTATATCGAGGAATGAGAGGCGCCAGTTAAGGCTCCAACCATTTTATTTACATTTAAATTTTTCGGTAAATAAAATGTAAATGGTAAATAAACTATTTAAAATGGTTTAAAATGGTAGTAAATGGTATTATTTTTGTGCCAGGTAACGAAAGGCATAAAGACCTTGTTTTGTTGATAGTAGACCTTGTATATAGTGTCAAGCAGAAATCAGCTTGCGTCCACGCTGTCTAGTGCTTAGTTACAACGCGCGGCAGCCGGCTACGGCCGTTAACAGCTGTGCCAGAGTCACGTGGATGCGAGCATATCTTATCCGGTTACGGAGTACTTGACAGAGGGAGAATTTACTAACTTTCAAACGTCGGCGCCACTATTGAGACTCTTTGCCGTTCATATTACGCTCTCAGAAGTGGGTAATAGCCCTCTCAAAACATATACCATTTAGTACCATTTACTTACCATGTATTTACTATTTAGAGGGTCATGTAAATAAAATGGTAAATAAAATGCGATTAAACGTTTAAAAAAGGTAAATAAATGTAAATAGTTGGAGCCTTAGCGCCAGTACCGCTCTAGTGTTTGTATGTGTTTGAGAGGGAAGGGGCAGAAAACTCGAAGGGTGAATGAGAGGAGCCAGACTCAGCCAGTACCGCTCTAGTGTTTGTATGTGTTTGATAGGGAAGGGGCAGAAAACTCGAAGGGTGAATGAGAGGAGCCAGTACCGCTCTAGTGTTTGTATGTGTTTGAGAGGGAAGGGGCAAAAAACTCGTCGAGGAATGAGAGGGTGCCAGACTGCCAGTACCGCGCTAGTGTTTGTATATGTTTGAGAGGGAAGGGGCAGAAAACTCGTCGAGGAATGAGAGGTGCCAGTACCGCTCTAGTGTTTGTATATATTTGATAGAGAAGGGGCAGAAAACTCGAGGGTGAATGAGAGGTGCCAGTACCGCTCTAGTATTTGCATGTGTTTGTTTGAGAAGGGGCAGAAAACTATGCTACCATATATGGTGAATTTAGACAGTGGGGAGCCTTACTTTCAGCAAGGCCATTTGACATGTTTTCAATGAAAATGAACCGGGTCAGTATCCCTAAGATTAGGCCACATCCACGTTTGGACAGGAATATCTATTTCTCCGGGCTAATGAGCGAAGCGCCAAGGCATTGTACTAGCACCATAACACTCACTCTCCCAGACCATTTAACATATAAGTGATTCTACCAGACCTTAACTAAGAGTACGGAGAATATTTCCTCGCAACAATTTGCTCCCCATCCCATCCCATGCTAAGCTGCCGCCCTGCGCTGCTTCCCACTAATCAAATAAACCGCCGCCCTCATCTCCAATAGCGGGTCATCCGAAGGTTCCACTCCCGCAACTCTAGGAATAGGATCAAAAATAATATACTTCTGCTCCTTCGCATTCTCCTTCACCACCTCCTCCAACCTGATCACGCCCAGCTCAACAACCCTACGCGTTTCGGGCCACAGCATGGTCGCATCGTCCGTCACGTCTCCCTCCTCCGCAATCTGCGCTAAAAGACGGAACGAAAACGGCCCTTCCGACACGCGGGCAGCGACCTCGTCAAAGAGGTAATCAGGTCCCAACTTCGCCTTCTCTTCCTCCGAGAGCGTCTCCACGCCGAGATCAGGCACAATCTGGTACCTTATAAACGTCTCCTTCCCACCAGCATCCACCAGCTTGAATGCCGTCACCCCAAAATACTTCTCCTTCGCAAAACTCGTAGGAGCAGGTTTGGGAGTCTGCACGAACGCCAGCGCCGAAGGATGCGCCGCGACGAACTTCTCCACAGGCGATGGCGATTGCGTACCACCTGCGGAGGAGGAAGCCGCGATGGCCTTTAAGAACTCCAGGAACTCAGCCCCAGTTCGAACGGGGAAGGACGGCGTAGAATGCGCGACGATATCTGTGTGCTTGCGCTCGCCATAGTTAAATCGCACCGCCATACCACGTGGATCAGCGTTGGGGTCTGTATCTGGGATGTTGGGTATCCCAGTAGAGTTCGAGAAGCGAACGACGATGGGGGTAGTGGGCGCGTTGAAATGGGGTGCGACGGACAGTGTGGATGCGAGGTGGGAGGGGGTGAAGGTTCCGCTTAGCAAAAGACCTTTAGCGTGGGCTGGTCGTATCATAGAAGCAGAAAGCAGGGTTAAGATGAGTACGACATGACCAAGGAGATGCACGTACCAGGACGAAGCCCTGGATGTTGACCGAAAATAGCCTGCAGCTGGGCGACAAGGTCGCGCCCGGTCTGCATGATGACTTCGTCGGTTGGGAATGGCATGATATGTACAGTTCAAGTTTCAACTGACAAGAGTAGCACTCTGAGGGCAGGATAGAGGAAACAGTTAACACTTCGGTCGTCGATTTTAAAAATCCATCCCTTCTTATACATCCAGCCAAGAACTAGCCATTTCCAATAACCGAGCACATCCAAGCGCAAGCAACTCGAAAGTCAAGTTTCACCAGAAATCACATCAGGCCACTTGATCACCGCAGGGAAGGCCAACCGTAAAATTGCGATATCCAGCAGTTTTGATTGGTCAAGACGAATGATATCTAAGCCGTGTGTGCCCATGCCATCAAAATAGGGATTAGAGAGACGCCGATCCTTGATGTAGATGCTGGAAGGCTGAGACTAAGTCACAACCGAGGCTCGGTCATTGAGAAGGGAATCACCGAGACATCCCCGAAGCTATGCGCAGGAGCAATGCATACTAATGATGACGATCCTCCGAGCATCCGTTATCGCTCGCTCTTCGTAAAAAAACGAGCTGCGACGAAATAGAAAGCGTGAGGAAGAGGTGGAACGTAACAATTTATTGCCTCTGACGCCTAATCAAACATGTACTGCACAGATACTCCAGCAACTGCCTCGTTATTATGATACCTGCAATTCACCATCTTCCTGCCACTCTTCAAAGTACTGACCCTATTAATGCATAAACATCAGCTCAGCCCACACAAAGAAAGCGAAGTAAACCGGAAACACGGAAATAAGGCACGGAAGGACGGATACACAGTCGCCCAAACAGCGCAAACAAAGAATCAAGCAAGAAAAAAGAAACTCACTCAACATCCGCAAACTTATACTGCTGCAAATTCCTCGTCCACCCCTTCTGCGCCAGCTGCTTCGCTTTCGCTCCGTACTGCGCATACCCCGGCCCTTTATAGTTCACCTTCACCTCATACGGCACGCCATTCGCCTTGGCCTCCTTCTTGGCCTCCTTCGCGATCTGCTTCCCAGTAGCCACGTACTGCTTATGTCCTTGCCTGAACTGCTTCCTGCGTTCCTTCTCCTTCTTCTTGCGTTCGGCCTCGGCAAGCTCGGCTGCGGTGGGCTGTTTCTTTTTGAATATTTTGGACGCCCTGATCAAAGTGTGAAGTTAGGTGTATGTATGGCAGGGATTTCGACGAAGGAGACGTACATCGATACGATACCGCGTGCATCGAGGGTATTCGCTCTCAGATCGGCGCGTCGTAGGAGCTCTGCAGTCAGGGCTTCGTTATTTCTCTGAATATTCACATTGGCTTCCAGCCCAGTGATAGGCGCAGCCACAACAGCGTCGATGAGGCAGGTGGCAAGGATGGGAAGGAGAGTCGCAAAAAGGGAGAACTTCATTGTGAGGGGTTGAACGGCGCAAAGGAAAAAAGTTGACGAGATCAACTCGACAGTAAAAAGTGGGCAGTAGGGGAATGAGACCAGCTCAAGTGGTCTTGCAGGGGAGGTTCAGCATCCTTATATACCGCCTCCTATCTGGTTCCGCGCTCCGCCTCCACGAGTGTGCAAGTCTGCAAGCAGCTGATAAATAGCCCGAATTTGGTCAAAATATCAAAATCCAGTTGATCATGATGATCGTCGTAAGAGAAATTGCAGTCGATCATGATGCCAACTGCTTCAAATGTCGCCTGGGCATCTCGGCCTCGGTATATCTTCAACCCATCCACCCAATATTCGACGAATAGTCTAAAGAATCTTTTGTATTGCGCAAAAGTCAATACTTACAGGGATACGGCTCAGATTTAAGGACAATCATACAGATTCCACCTTCTCTACGACCTCCTCTACCTTTGAAGAACCCTCTTCTTCCAACTCTTGTTGTGCCTTCGCATTGGCTGCGTTGGCAGCGCTCAGGTATGTGTCTGCAAGTCTCGTCAGAGATTTATGATAACCATGACAGAACCAGAACTTACTCCAGAATAAACTGACGACGCTGACGACCACCAGCCTCAGATGCGGAGGTACAAGTGAAAAGTTGACGATTTGTGTCGGGATATAGACGGCCCAGTTCCGTACGATGGTAGGTACGTACGCCTTGATGTTCAAGTTAGTAACGAAGAGTGTTGGAGGAGGAGGAATAAGGACGTACAGCTTCTATCCGCCCTCTAGCCTCCTGTGGCTTTCCCTCCAAGATACTCATAGAACCATAGAAGAACGCAACAGCTACTGGGGTAAGGATAGCTTGATCCAGCCATACCTAGAACAGGAGATCGTTCAGAATGACATTCCCTAACAATGCAGCGGGATGGACTCACCCGGTATACCAAAGCCTTCGTCGGAGTAGCGAACTGAATCCTGTTCAGGAGCTCATACCACTTCGTCATGCAAGGCCCGAAGAGACACGTTCCATAGAACGTAAGACGAGCAGTACGAGCCCACTATGTGTCCTAGTCAGCCTTCTCCTAAATTGACGTGCAGGACCCAGATACGCACATCGTGACCGACGCCTTTCTTTCTCTCCTCAACTAATTGCTGTGCCACAATGTCTCCCGTCCCAAATAGCACGCCTGCTGTTAGACATTGCGTGAGCATAGGCCGGCGCAGAAGCGCAGAGCTTTGAAAGAAAAAGTGAGCAACCATTCCATCGAATTGGGGAAGGAATCGGACAACGTACATACTTGTAGGAACGAAGTAGGCTGGCCATTGTTGAGGATTTATAAGTTCAGTTAGAGGGAGGTTGAGCTATGCTGCGTCTTCGTTAACCCTGCCGTCGCTGCCGCCGTCGTCGGAAGGTGGTGGTGGTGAAGTAAGTACCTGTAAGTACCTTCGCATCGTGTCCGACGACCAGGACGCGCCCAAAATGTCAGAAGGAAATGGCAAATAGGTGCATCACAAGACACAGCCACATGATTAGTTCACCGACGGCACAGAATTCGGCAAGAACCATGCGCAAGCTGCTCGCACCCGTATCTCGTTCAGGGAAAGACTTAACCGTGCTGTTAGCCAGTCCGGTAGTACTTATTCCTCCTTTCTGTTTCGGTTAACGGGACTCTCTACCTGTAGCGTTCATTCTGCTTGCTTCAGCAATATGCCAGTGTCTCAGTCAGCCATATCCATTTGGCAAGTTACTCATCACCGAACCCCTAGCGGCAAGCTTAATCAGATTTGGGAGACCTTTCTCATCTGACAAAGCACGCAACATACGCCTGGGATGAAGTCATTCTCGCGTTCTCGCCGTTCTTCCAGGCCTCGAGCCACTTGATTACAGATGCTTGTTCCACAATTAGCACTGGGGAAAGACGGTACTTAAAGTGGGCATCGTTCGCACCACACTTCACTTCACTCACAGTTCAACTTCCCATCTCACACAATCTCCTCATCCTTAACGCTCTTGACTCAGTAAACAATGTCCAGCGAACACGGACCTGCCACCTCTACCGGCCTCGTCTCATTCTTGGTGCCACCAGCTGACCCGACAGTGAAACTGTACCAAAACATCAACGCAGATTCAGCCACGGGAGAGCGACCTCGTAACTTCACTCGCGAGGACAAGCATATCCCCATCGAAAACCTTCGAGGCAAGGAAGACTCTGTCACGCTCGATACTGCGGGGTTCCAATTCTTCCATGCTCCTTCTGACTACAAGACATTCGCGAACGACGAGGAAATCAAGAAGGTTTACTACCCAGAGAGCATCGAATTAATCAAGAAGTTGACTGGAGCCAGTAGGGTCGAGCTCTTCGACCACAGTACGTCCCGAATTCCCTTCCTTTCATTCCTTACTATGCTAATATATTGGACGATTTCTTCAGCCATCCGCCGCCGCGTACCCGGTCAAATCGATGATTCTCCCGACAAACGTCAACCAGTCCCCCAAGCACACGTCGACCAAACCACCCGCTCTTCCATTGCTCGTGTGCACCGCCATCTTCCCGAATCCGACGCTCCAGAACTGCTCAAGAAACGCTTCCAAATCATCAACCTGTGGCGTCCCATTGCCAACCCCGCATGGGATTGGCCACTTGCCTTGTGCGACTACCGCAGCGTCAACCCAGAGAAAGACAGTGTCCCAGTCGCTCTCGTTTACCCTGATAGAGAAGGCGAGACGATGGGCATCAAGTACAGCGAGAATTACAAGTGGAAGTACCTGTACGGTATGACTCCCGATGAGGTTGTTTTGATCAAATGGTACGTGTTGCTCTTTTTGCTGTGCATTGTCTTCCCCTTACAATCTTCTCCTTTTAGCTTTGACTCGGTCCAGGATGGCAGCGTAGCTGTCTTCACTCCCCACACTGCCTTCGAAGATCCAGCAACCCCCAAAGGATCCCCACACAGGCAGTCCATCGAGCTCCGCGCACTCGTCTTCTATGACTGAAGAAATCAAATTCTCATATTATATATGTAATCCTACCGATATACTTACCTTCTTGTATATTCCACGCGCTATTCCATCGTAATCACCTCTATTAAATCAAGTTTCTTCCATGCTCTTCTGCGTTAACCCGACGTGTAGTGTTAGAACATGGGGTGCCCGATGCCAGTCGTACGATCTATTCAGAACTCTCGTTGATTCCCTCCATTCCGGAAAATATAGAGACGAAAACAGCACTGCTAAGGAAGAGGAGTCACTGATTATTGATGTACAGACTAATGTGCTGTGCTCTAAATTTAGTTACCTTCCAATGCTGGTTTGATACTTGCTGATGGGTCACTGGTGCGTCGCTTTCCGGCATAATTCCTTTGTTTACCATTCATTCACAAGGCAGCAAATTCATCCCGGATGTTTGAACACTCTAACTTGAGTAAAGGTGATTGACGTTTGAACGTCCGAAAGTTTAAACTTGTATTAACTTGTATTTGAACGCGAAACCGGACTATTACTACAGTACATGTCAATACGGAAGGCTCTCTAATGTAGTTGCTTCTAAAATGAAAGGTTAAGTCAAGACGAAATGGCATTTAAACGCGGTCATAATATATACTCGTACAAATTCTATATCACAATTAACCATATGATGTTTGAACCCGATTGAGTTTGTACACGACTTACAAATCAACGGGGAGTCCAAACACCGTTTTAACGACAACATCTGAACATCACTCATATGTCCAATACTTGGATTTCTTCCTTGGCTTCCCGTTAGGACCCAGGACATCGGGCGAGGGGGGTAACGGCTTAGACGAAGAGGCGATCTGGTCATCAGCCTGTGTAGAGCGCAAATTTGGCTTTGTTCTGGAACTGACGCGGCGAGGCACACTGGAAGTCGAAGAGCCTTCTTCCTTTGCTTTTGTGCCTTTTTTCGCTCTGTCACCCTTCTGGTCAATACTCGCCTACCGAGAAAATGAACTTGTAAAGAGAATCATGCCTTTTCTTTGTTTGATTGACTTGAGTTTGATCGTCATCTCTGGGACTGACAACACTGGACTTTCGGAAGCAGCCTGCATAAACTCGGGATTTGGCTGCAGTGAAGGGAAATGCAACATGGCGGGCTCATGTGACTAGACGTTCCCTACCCTAAACAAGCAGAGTCCAACCGGCGACGCGCGCGAAACATGATAAGCCTCCTCTTGCATCGTCTTACTGCAGCTGCCTCGGTCCTCAATACTTCAGCGTCGTCTTTATTGACCATTAATCCTCAGCACACCGAATCGCTGTTGTAGTTCCTACTTTCCTCAGCTAGTGCGAACAAACGACTGAGGACAGTGTCGCCCATTATGGTATCAGGGTCCAATGGATCGGAATGGTACGACACCATCCCACAGAGTGTGCACTGCAGCATGCCAGGTGAGGTACAAGTACTATTTACGTGTAGAACTCATTACTCACTTCTTGAAACCATCTACCTGCATCCAACCGGGTATGGTGGTCCAGTCCCTTACAGAGAAAAGGCCCTTTCTCAATGTGATGCCTTCGATGGGGAAGAGAAAGAGGGGTTCGACGGGGAGAAAGGTATCGAAGAGCAGTGCGTATCCTGACGGTGACTGCTCTGTAAGCGCGACACTGATCAAGTCCATGCAGCCAGGGAGTTTCTTGGGAGAGAGGTCCGAAGTGCGGATTGGTATAGGGATTGTGTCTGTGGACACGTCCACCCTTGCGAAGGTGCTCGGAAGGAGGCATTAAAGATAGGAAGGTGAGATTTAGGAATTAGTGAGAGAGCTTGACACTGATGCTAATGATGCTTAAGAGAAGTGTGCTTTGATACGAAAACAATAGGAGCCATGGGTCCATGTTCCACCCGAGTCATGCCACTGCCTCAGGTTACGCTACTACCTTGCGCTGGCAGGATTAGAGGTGCGCATTTCTCTTAATTGTGGAATGCCACACGCATTGACTGCGATTGTGTAGTGTTACAATGCATGGCCCATGATCTTGGGGTGTGTCATCACCATACCAACGGTTGCCACTTCACCGAGTGGCCACAATCATTGTATATCGCATTGTGTATTCTCACTTTCAGAAAATCAATATATCCGAGACCGTTTTCCAAAGACGCATTTTTTGTTTCTCATTTCCTTTCCTTGTTTCTCATACCTCGATTCCTTCTCACGTTGAAGTTCACCAACCAAGATGAAATCTAAATTGAAGGGCTCCAAAAAGCGTGGTATTCAACACACTCAGTTTGCAGCCTCATCTGCTACTCAAGCGATCGCACCAAATCCCTTCAAGAAACTTTCTACCCACTACTGAGACATAGCCAGCTCCTCCTGCTGGTCACGACGTACAAGACGTACCCAGCGCAACACAACCTTCGAATACACCCTCTCATACCCCAGCTCCGACACCCGACAAAGCTGTTCTAGAACGTGTTCATCGGCCTCAGGTCAGTGCCTGCACTTTTATTCTATCGAAATGGTTATTTATTTGATTCCAGAGCGCATCTACTCATATGAAGCAATTCCAACCTCAATTCGCGAAGATCTTGTGCTACATACTCGAAACCGAGAACCCTGCCACTGTACACCACTTTCAATTATTGACGTGCTGCTGATATACGTTTTAGCGGAGAAGGTGCAATGGTTCTGTGCGCGCGCGGATATGGAACGATGGGTTGAAGAAGTTGAAATGCTGGAGGAAGAGATACGGCGGGTGATTAGGTCCTGTGAGAAGATGAGAGACGTGTGGAAAGAGCTGGCTAACCGTGGCACTATCTCCGCTAGGCATACAGAGCCGGAGCACGTCTACCACTCATTATTCCCCCCTCGAACCGGTCATCAAGCGTACGCACGCCAGAAATCGGACATGTACGCCACTATGGCTTCCCGCGCACGGAAACAGTTTGAAGATGCCGGAGGATCTTATCCATCAGACGACGAGACCCTTCTCGAGCATGTTCACAGCCGATGACCAGCTCTGAAAGTGAATTGGGAGTTGGAGGCGTGGCTCATCACGAATTGGCGAGCTCATTTGAACGGCGATGTTCAAACGGATATTTGAATGGAATTCGGAAGTTGGTTGAACATAGCGTTTGTTCATGCCAGATGCGTTTGAACGCTCCTCAAACGCGATTCACTTCGGGAAGACTCAAGTAGCCACCTCTATGTATTTAAACGTGTCTGAACACTTATATGATTTGTGACTATAGTTCAAACTTCGGTGTATTTTGAACGTGTTTGAACACTTCTGACTTGTAACTGTAGTTTAAACTTCTCACAGACGGTAGTAAGTAGAGTACCATTTTTCTATAATACATAGCATAGGCCCTAGTAGAGTCAGTTATTGCAAAGTGCGTTCAAACGCAGTAAGTTTAAACGGGCAATGACCTGTCTGAAGTTGCGAGTTCAAACAAAACCCGTGGAGATTCACCACAAGGGCCGTTCTGAATAAATGCACGTCTGGAGATGTGATTATGCAGGTAGAAGTAGACTCTGAATCGATTTGCCGGGCCTATGATTCTGTTCATCGCCGAATGCAGTGTGTACCCCAGTCACATTTTTCGCTGCAGTATTGACCAATCCTATTAAAGCGTTAGCCCTCGCCGACATAATCCTTGCATCCTTTTTCTCTACCCACCCAACTTTAAACACTCCCGAGCGCTCACATCTAGCAAACATCATAGGATGGACGTTGACATGCGTCGTAGCCATGACAAGCATCACAGCTACCGTGAAGATCTACCACATCTATTCCAACGCATGCCTTGATAACCGGACTTGCGAAAGATACAAATACATCGTCGACATCCTCGTCCAGTCTTCCGCCCCATACTCTGGCATGGCCCTACTATCGGTAAATCTCTCAGTACAGGAAAAGTAAGATCATCCATCAGTGCGACTCTTATCCTTGTAGGCTATTCCGCTGCACTGACAGCAGTCGTAAAGACGAGCAATGCGTATGCTATCAGGTGAATCATCTAATTACCAGGAATGTATGACAGGATTTAGCGGCCCACGCTCATGCTCGCCAGATAAGCTATGACATCAATGGATCGGAGCAGGGTGGCGGAGCACTCTCTCAGGGTAGTAGACTCGGGAGCTATCCCTCCTGGAGAGATTGATGAGCAGAATGAATTCCATCCCAGTGATCAAATAGAGCTTGTGGAGAGGTGAAATGGATATGCGCCTGGCGGAATGAGGAGGTCGCTGAGAAGTACCACTGTTATAGTCGTATACGCAAGTGACACATCAAAAGTGGCGATGCAGGTCTGCACGTCTATAATCCGGTGCACGGTGGCACGAGTTCGTCAATCATCATCATTCACTGACTATAAAAGCTATCTTCCCTCCCGGTTCCTGGACCATCATGTCCTACTAGGTAAGTAATTGAATCGATTTTGACTGTTGGTGATACGTGTCGGGAAGCTATGTCGCTCCTATTCATTTATAATGTAACGTTGTGTCCTCTCATAATATACCCCACTTACTTCTCCTCCCCGCCTCTACTAGTAACTGTAGTCAAGTGGAACGGCTGGTAATTTGGAACTACGATCCATAGTGCCGCTGGTACCGATGACCTCCGCATCAGGAAGCTGGAGTAACAAAACGTTCCCCTTGGACGATGCAGCTTTCATCTTCCAAGGTTTGTGGTTCAACACTGGAGTCAGCGATACAAGCCGACCCAGTGAAATTCCTCCGGCATCGTGGACAAACGATACTTCCTCCAACGTTACTTTCGTGCGTACGGGTCAAATCAAACGATCACGTGTTTCCTCATACTAAAAACTTTTTACGCCACAGACCTTTCCAGGTGAGTTTTTCCTAGCGTACCATTATAAACCAGCCTGACAAACAGTGTCGACATGGATCAGTCCAAGCTATTGGTTTCTATGTCTATGGATTCCCATCCTTGCAAGGTGGGAGGTACGGCATATGTATTGACTGCGACCCGGAAGATCCAACATATTTGCCCGTTGATGGGGTCAAAAACATCGGCGATGATCAGGAAGTACCCGTGATGCTCTTCTCAAAGACATTCGCAGGACCCGGAATCCACGAGATCATTCTCAAAAACGAAGCGGACCCACGTTTCAATGGAAGCTCGCGACTGTCCCTGAGCAGATTTGATCTGGAACTCGTCAACGATGGGACCCAGTCTTCTTCTTCAAGTTCGCCATTTTCTCTTGCCACCACAACATCTGGATCAACCACCGGCTCGTCCCCTCAATCAAGTTCAACCTCTTCCATGCTGTCCGGACATATGGGTGCAGTCATAGGCGGTGCGGTCGGTGGGATCTTCGTGAACTTGATCCTCGTTGCCGCATTTATCTTTTATTTTCGAGTTCGTCGGCGAAAGAGGCTGCTGGCAAGTCGTGATTCGAGACTTGGCTCCAGCCAGACGGAGTACAAACCATCAGATGCACGGCGCATCACTCCTTTCAATACGTACGCCGCTGTACCTCAGTCTGCTACCCACTTGTCAATACCAATACTCACCGGCAAATCTGGTCCGTATGGCCATAGAAGGTTCGTATCATCTGGGTCTAGCCAGGATGCTGCCAGTGGTACGTTCACATAATGAGATGCAATAAAGACTTTTATCTAACCTCCCCCATCTGCAGATAACGTCCAGACTCCAGGAAGGGAGCAAGATGCGGGTCCAATTTTGTTGGTACCGCGAGAGGAATTTGACGTTCAGCATACGCTACCACCGGATTATGAAGCGGTATTTAGGCGATGAGAACAAGAGTCTACGGGTTAGGTCTGGGGCTTAAGTTATTAAATATTATGCAGTAGTACACAGTACACCAGAGTCAATGAAAGTCAATTGGTATACTTTGGGCCCAGACACTCGATTCAAGATTGCGAACTGCATAAACCTGCTATAGGCCTGACAAAACGGCTCGGGGCATCTGAAATGCTATTCTAGTCCCGCCGTTGGACCTCCTTAACTCCCGTGCAACCACGTCTATATTCTCCTTCTGCAATTCGTGATGTCCAACTATCATCCGTTGGATTGTTCCGACGCCACGTCCCACGACTCGGCATGAGCTATTAAAGCAACTCTTGACCTTTATCTGTGAGTTATCATCATTTGTGTATCTATTCCTCGACATTCAATCAGTTGATTGAACACGCCAATAACTCGACAATTCGACAATTGTATGGGCCCTATCAGCAATCAAAATAAAGGTGTGCGAAGGGAAAGCCTGAACGACAGTTAGGAGGAGTAAAAGGTTGAGGTTCTACGCGATAGATAAGCATTTGTTCATCTCATCAAGATCTGGTCCGCGCAGCTTCCCGTAGAATTTTGGAACCTAGCTTCCTCCGCTCTGGTATAAAGCTGATACTTCTAACTACAAGTTCTTCCCGGCTCACGATGTCTACTACCGAAGATGGCCTATATCCTATAAGTATGCAAAAGTCGATCATTGGCGCTGATTTGAGTTCAACTTTTCTGTTTGTTTATTTAATGGGTACGTTACTTCTTTTATCGCAACACAATTGTGCATCCGATGCCCAGCTTCTAGGAATATACATCGGAGGGTACGGGTGGGCAATGTACGTCTACGGTAAGCTGTGATGCGAATTTTACAGACTAGCTAGGTGCTAAACTTACTATGTGTATGCAGCCACGAGAAGTAAGGGATCATCATCCACGCGTGGGATTATTATGGGTACCATAACTGCATTATTCGTCTTCACCATGGCGGATATGTGCGTTCAGTGGTACTACATGATCCGGGAGTTCACCGTCCCAGGTGACACCCGACTATCTCTATTTCTGCAAAGCGCGACTGGCGTATCGGCGCAGCCCGCGGTTAACCTCCTGACGTTTGTGCTGGGAAACGTAGGTAATATCTTAGCGGACGGGTTGATGGTGAGTTGAGTAATGAACTTTAATTGGGCACCGTTCTAATTTGTCCATCTTTGAAGTTATGGAGGTGCTTCCACGCCTCAGGTCATTCTTGGAGAATTATGGCTATCCCAACAGCGCTGTTCATCGCTGAGTTTGGTGGGTGTCTCAGAACTGGGCGCCTGAGATAGCTGTCATTGTGATTCTAATATTTGTGCCTACTAGGTCTCATCATCACCGACAATGTTTTCGCCGGGCTCATCCTCTTCGTCGAAGAATTCCAAACGACACTGCGGTATCACCAACTCAACATCATTGGCGGTTCCATGATGAGCACAGTCGCCGTGACCAGCCTCACCATGACCTTCATCATATGTTACCGGATATACTCCAAAACACTTCGACACCGCCAACTTCCAGAGCGCTACAAGCACATCATTAGCATCCTCATCCAATCATCCGCACTATACTCTATCGCCTCTTTGCTGTCCGCGATTACAAATCTGATTGATACAGGAGAGGCCGCTTCCTCTCTGGTGGCCGACATCGTCGGGGATTTCTCTCAGGCTATAAGCATAGTTGCAGTTGTAAGGTTTTAAGCACCGTTTTAGACTGCTGGTGCACTGACTTCCGGTCGTAGGGACTCGCACCGACGCTCATGGTTGCTCAGCTTGCCACTATGCCAGAGTCTTCTGAAGGAAGCACCGAAGTGTACTCGACGAACGTACCCCCGGAACTGCGGAGCAGAGCACACCACGACAGATATTTCAACGACTCGGATGCGACCGAAGCCACACCCAAGGACGAAATTATGCTCATCGAGTTCCCTCAGAGTTCGATGTCAAAGATTGAAGGAGAAGTGCTAGTCTAACATCCGAGTCAGCTTTGTACTCAAGACTCTCGCTGTATTATTTAATTTAAACTATAATTGAGTGAGCTTCTTCTGAAACGAGATGAACTCGTGTGAGTTCGTAGGTGAAAGGTGAGACGAACGGAATCGTCTCGAGGTTCTAAACTGTGGTGAGTGTGAGTGTGGGGTGTAGTTGGTGTGTAGAGGGAATGGAGAACGAAATAAAAAAGATTTGGGACGACGAGAGCGACTTCTGAGCGTTACGGACGCATTGGGAACGAGGGTGAGCGAACTAGCTTCGTGCTATTAGATTGCTGGGAGGTTGCTGACGAGCTACAGGAGGGTATAGTAGGTATAAATGTAATTCTACCTATTTACTCTGTAGCCTGATTCTAGGTAAAGAAAAAATATGAAACATTGAAAAATCGTACCACAGTAGCTAGGAGACGAATATCAGACCCTGTGGCAATGATTTTCTAGAGAGAAAAAGCGGAAATGAAAGGAAAAGCGAGGGTTTAGAGCAAACAATGACAAGGCGAGCAGAATATGGTAAAGTCTAAATTGCGTGATCGTGGTACGGCACTAGTTCTGATCCGCGTCAAGGTACGCGTCGGGGTGTCGTAAATCGGATTAGATTGCTCGTTTGCGAGCGCAGCCATAGGGGGAACCTCACATCTCCCGGGGACTTCGAATGCTGACTTCCATGTCAGCCAAAGCTGGATCTTTGGAATGGGAAGTAGATTTGTGGGCTTGACAGTGCCGAGTTCGTTGATTGATACGTGATAGCGAGTGATTAGTGGAACAGCGAGGACGACGACGAAAGTTCGGAGGATCGAGGAAGGCGATGACAAAGCTGAAAGGATCGAAAGGGCGGATATCAAAAGGGCGAAGTGCACAATTGCTGCGGCAATCGACGGCGTCGCAGGCGAGGTATGTGTCAAATTATTGCTGTAGTGATCGAGTGGGGGGGCTGGGGGATTTGCAGAGGACGGAAAAATAATGGGTGGCGAAGCAGACTTGAAGAAGCGTCGAGATGTGAGCTGGTACGGCGTAGGTTCGCGATTACTTGACTGGGGGGTCATCCGGTGGAATTCGCGGTGTTGATTTCGACGGCTTTGGTCTCCGGTAAGCGCTGGACATGTATCTGAGGAAGCTGTTTGCTGATTGAGCTTGTAATCGAGGTGGCTACTTGCTGAGGCCGAGCTGGATTGAAAGACGGGTCTTGATGACGTCGTTTTGAGTCTCCTGATGCCGGGTGCGACCTTATCAGCGAGGTTGGTGCATAGTTTCGTCGAAACTGCAAAGCTTCGCGTGTTGCGAATGAATGGGGATCCGTGGTCGAGTTCCGGTGTGTTTTGAGAGGCAGATGCTATGAGGGGAGGCTCTTCGGTATGTACTGTCGATTTAGCTTCTTTACGCGGCTGCTGACGGTTCTGAGCACTTCCTAGTCGAGTATTGAGCCGATCCGTGTCTGGCTCCTTGCTGACGTCGATGGGATACTTTAGAATGAAATGGTACCGGCGGAGAAGTCGGGGAATTATGCTTATACATGTCTGTGAAGAAGCAAGCGTGCTGGTGAGGTGATTCGTCGAAATTGCCTGTATATTGATGGATGTGACCTCCTTCGTCGAAGGCAGAGGCTTAAACGACGTTTTTGCACTGAATATTGACTTGTAAACGGCAGATTTTATCGAAGAGGCCACGGTATCAAGTGAAGCAAAGGGCATAATAGATGGGAGGCAAGAGGGCGTGATAGAGACAATGCTGGATGAAATCATAATCACAGAGGCAAGTAATATCCAGAAGCAAGCGAGTAGAACATTGGCGATGACGGCTAGGCCTGTAGTAACTGCAGTGGGCGGCGAATTGACGAACGGGACTGTGGTTCTATGCGCTTGGTGCCGATTAACTTTATCAATCTCGTCTTTGCTGCTAGGCTCTTGTTTTGCATCCATACAAGCACTCTTCGCGTCTATTGTACTCTTCTCGGGCAGTGCGGTCGAGTCAGAGCTTTCCTGCGAGCTTAAGGCTATCCTGGGGAGCTGCTGAGACTGGTCTGACTGCGTGACGTTGAGTAGAAGTGAGTCTACATTTAATTCTGGCGAGTTGTCAACGGTTGGCGAGGTGGGCTTCGATTCTTGGACTCCTGGGGATATGAAGGCGCAGATGTCGGAGGGTGCGTCGTCTATGTCTGGTTCAAGAAGGGAGATAGCTTGCGAGGTGACTTCTTCGACAGGGATGCTGTGCTGGTGCTCTTCGGATGGGCTGCTGCTTTGTGGCTCAACAAGATCGAAGCAGGCGATGCCAGGTGTACTTATGGCTTCTGGTACGACAGCCGGGGCGAAAGGAATGGTTTCTTGCTCAAAATTCGTGGCTAGAGCGGTGGTAGACATCTGAAGGATTCTCTGTATCTCTTTGACAACTGAGATCCGTTCCTCATAGCTGAGATGATAGTTGCCGAACAGCGAGGACTCGTATTGCGCTTGATTTATGGTGATGTCGTCTGGGTGTAAGCTCTGCATGTGCGAGTCTATGGGCGTCGTTGCAGCGAAGGAATCTGCGGTACTCGCTGCGCTACGCGTCGATGCTGCTTCTGTGACAGAGAAAGGCGATGGTGATGTAGGAATAGCAGTGGCTTGTAGCTTATGCAACAAGTTAGATGGGTGCGAAGGAGTGGAGGGTGGCAGAGTGTGAGGTGTATCGTGGACGACGCTTGCGACGGAACCAAGTAGACTGTGAACGGGCTTATCGATGGTCAAGGCGCTGTGGCGTTCGCCTCCAAGGAGAAAGACTGCGACGTCTCTAATTTCTTCGACCGTGAAGAAATCATCGTGATATCGTCGCGGGTTTTCAGCTTGAAGCTGTCGGCGAATCTTGTTGCGAAAATCGAAGTGGAATCCGGATAGGAAATATGAGCTGGCTTCCCGGCGCGAGAGCCTACCTTTCCCAAGGAGGTACTCTGAAACAGTGCTGAAAGACCGGTAGTAGGTGCCGAATTGTTCCTGATCTTCTATGGCGGCGAACTCTTGGCGTTCAACGAGCTGCTCTAGGTGGCGTATGGAGTAACGACGAGCTCCATCTGAGCCTGGGTAAAGCCGATAGAGTGCAGATTTGTATGCTTGCCAATCTTCTCCTTGTGCTTCGGGAATTCCTGACCACAACTCATAGGCGTCGTCTGGCGAGTATCGGATAGCGGCACGGATGGTTTGTTTCGCTGTCTGGGAGCATGAGGCGGCTAGGGCTTCGACTTCATCGAGGAATATAGCGAGGGTCGATGCTTTTCCATCAAAGCGAGGCGAGATGGGGTCAAAGCGACCTGGCATGAACTGCATGTCGTCCACAACGGACTGCAGCAATGCACAGGTGCGGAATAAAGTGCTGAGGCGACGGTGTACGGTTCCGGGGACAATGACGAGGTAAGGTGACTAGAATGGAACAGATAATAGCGGCGAGTAGACGTAGACGACGATGGCGAGCGAGTCGGTTTGCCAGAACTGAAACTAAAGAGTGGTGGAATAGAAAATGGTCTAAAGGACCGAAGGTGGAATAAGGAAAGATGTTTTAAACGAAGTTTAGAACCCCTCGCGGTGGGCTCCAGTTGAAACGAGATGAACTCGTGTGAGTTCGTAGGTGAAAGGTGAGACGAACGGAATCGTCTCGAGGTTCTAAACTGTGGTGAGTGTGAGTGTGGGGTGTAGTTGGTGTGTAGAGGGAATGGAGAACGAAATAAAAAAGATTTGGGACGACGAGAGCGACTTCTGAGCGTTACGGACGCATTGGGAACGAGGGTGAGCGAACTAGCTTCGTGCTATTAGATTGCTGGGAGGTTGCTGACGAGCTACAGGAGGGTATAGTAGGTATAAATGTAATTCTACCTATTTACTCTGTAGCCTGATTCTAGGTAAAGAAAAAATATGAAACATTGAAAAATCGTACCACAGTAGCTAGGAGACGAATATCAGACCCTGTGGCAATGATTTTCTAGAGAGAAAAAGCGGAAATGAAAGGAAAAGCGAGGGTTTAGAGCAAACAATGACAAGGCGAGCAGAATATGGTAAAGTCTAAATTGCGTGATCGTGGTACGGCACTAGTTCTGATCCGCGTCAAGGTACGCGTCGGGGTGTCGTAAATCGGATTAGATTGCTCGTTTGCGAGCGCAGCCATAGGGGGAACCTCACACTTCCAAGGAACGTAAATTCAGATTACACAGGACTCGGCTGAGGATGGCCTACTCGCCCGAAGGTAAGTCAGCCGGATACTGGATTCGTAATAGGTGAAATGTCAAGTATTACAGTGGGAGAAAGATGCAGGAAGAATTATACAGGCGACAAATATCCCTACTTTCCGTGGCTCAATTTTGATGCCTAGGATTACTTACCACGCCGTGCGACTTGCCCGTCCAGTCAGTGAGAATCACTAATCAGTGAAGTTCGCGGTCCTCTTACTGATAGCCTGTGGTCATATGTATGTACACACAAGTACGGAACCTGACTTGTAGAGATTTTAATCACCCGTGAGAGTTCAAACGCCGGGCTTGCTTACCCTTCGCAGACGCAAAGTTTCCTTGCGATGCCAAGTCTCAATTACTTTGCAACACTGACACATCTCCTACTGTCTCGACCTTTCTGAGCTGAACCTCAGGAAGAAGATTCATTCTCGGCGGCATTACTTGTTTCACAGGGTTTGAGTTGTAAGCAGTTTGCTTTATGCCCAAGGGGTTTCAACCTGCATTTTCCAGGCACTGAGTGGAGTGATGCTTAACAGAGAGTGTCCCATGAATTACTATAATTCAAGGATGCGTCTCAATGGTGTTATAGTCTAAGCGCCAATGTATACTGTCAGTGATACTGACGCCACTGGACGGCATGCGGCACATTATCGGAATAATAATCATAATTACCTGAAGATGTCACTTTTCGGCGCTAAACTCGTGCAATGAAGAATTTCCTATGGCGGGCGAAGAAAGAAGTTGCCTGTTTAGGAAGAGGCGCGTACTACCGGCGGCCAGAGAAAAGGATCAGGACAAGCGGCTTACGCAGAATGAGTGGATGCCCCTACATATCTACCGGGCCACGATTATTTCAATATGAGTCCAAGTTCTGATTTCTAACGGTTTGTCAGTTTGTCGATTCGGTCAGCGGACAACGGACAAGGCTGTCCTCTATTTGAAGTCTGGATGACATATCGCTGTCATGGAACGTAGATGAGACGGAAATCCTGCTGTAATGCTTTGCAAGGCAAATTCGTACAGACGATACCCCCGGCAGGCCATTTGATACTCGGCCAACACGGCTTGATCTGATGACAGTCGGCCACCATCCACCTTACCGGTGCCGTGAGTCAGCGTCAGCGCCGAAAGCGGCTATGTGTTACCTTTCGGAGCATGCCGTCTGGGAAATTCGAGATCATTATCCCACGAGCTTATTGCCTCTTGACAGTTCCTCATGATAGCTTCGCAACGTCCGAGCTGTGTTTCGTCTATGGCACGCATACACGCCGCAGCTCTCCGCACAGTCGCGCAATAACCATACACACCTACGAGTAACTATCTCATGTAGTGCTTATTTTCCGGTCTTCGGGGCCTGCAGACTACAGACGCCGAAAAATAGAAGGGCTGTATATACATTGCTCATGAGAGTAGGGAGTAGCTCCAGCCTACCTTAACTTATGTTTGAGCTTGATAAGAGTATTGAGGATTCGGTTCTGACCCTGGGAATGCATGTATGACAAAGTCTTCAGAAGACTCGCCTTGTACTCTAACAGCTTACAAGGGATATACTGCCACCCGCGTCGCCAGTGGAAGTATGATACGACGTATTTGCAATTACTCGGGGTCTTACTTCCATCCAGTTTGATCAAAAAGTAAGAAAGGAGTCAAGATCACACGTTCAGGTTCTGTAACCAGCGGTAAATACGCTTCGCCTATCCCATGATCTTGAAACGAAGCTCAAACGATAAGATTACTACCACAGAATGACTACGGTCCTCATATATTACCGCAGTGTACATTTGAGGTTTAAGGTACGTGCCTTAGCAGCTCCACCGGTCGATGTACACCGCGAGGATACCAGGTAGATAACATAACTATCATTTCAGGTCCAAACCCTAACAACCCATACAATGCGTATGTAGCTAAGGAAATATGTATATGCCTCAGCTTCTAACTTCAGAGCTCTATCCATACAAAATTAGTAAACAATCGTCTTAGTAGCTTCAGCAGCTGAACCGCCGAGAGCTGAATGCAATAGTCAGCTAAAACCCACGCTGATTCGTACTCGGTAAAGCTTGGAGATATTCTTGAATAGTCTCGTGACAGTCCGTGATTCTTCTTTGGAACTCAAAATTCTCTACACTCAAAAATCGCCCACGGAACTTGTTCTCAACTTACACTGGGTGGAAGAAATAGCCGATGACTCCGCGTTCCTTGGCGTTCTATTTTTAACGCTGCCTCGCTTGTGTGGATATATTTGGGTCGCCGTGACCGGGTGCCTTACGACGTTTATGTCGCTGGACCGCTGATCGCACGTCGAACGGGCGTCGGGCAAGTAAGTATAGTACCTTTGGACAAGTTTGGACAACATTGCCTCTGCGAGACTTTCTTGATGCGGAAATCGGGGTTGCCGTTCATCAATCCTAACTTCGGGGCTGAGAATTCGTTCTGTTTTCACTTCTTACATATGCCATGCCTATGCAGTTATTCTCAAGAAACATACACTCGACACTATTTCTTTCATCCTTTAAGGATCTATCCTAGTCCTATCAAGAAGCTACCATATCTTTCTATTCATCTCTCAATAGACAATGGTAGGGCTGGGAGGGACAGTCGAGGCCGGGGTGGTGATGCTAGGACTTTGCCTGACCAGTAACGACGATATCAGTTTTCCGTGCGAGCGTAGGCTTCCAAAGACTTACGTCCAAACAACCGTGCTGGTAGTGAGTACCATGAAGGGTGATTCCTTGATGATGGTCTGATATACGCGTTCGGCAGTGTGCACCTGTGGCTTCACGGCCTGGAACATAGCGGTTAGCAACTGTTAAGAGGAAGAAGGCAGTCGAGTGCTCACAGCGCTAGCGGAGGCCATCGCGAATGAGGCCATAGCAATCGCAAGAGTCATGAGCTGCATTGTAGAGTTTATATGAGAGGATGGAATGGGGTGGTCTCTGGCATCTGAAGAACAAGTTTATATGTGCCGGACAGGATGTTTCACCAGCAAGCTCCTTGACCTTTTGTGCATTAGATCTCATCTACATAGCAGCACCCACGCGCTACTGTGCTATAGAGTCAGAGATTTTACGTTGCGTTTCTAGAGTATCATCCTAACGGAGCATCGTAAGACTCTTCAAGCAGATTCTTACCCCTACGAGCTGCGCCGGCTGATACGATGCGTGTGCTTTTTTATGATAAAGATATCTTAGTGTACGTTGATCAACTTGGGTGCCCGATAGTATGACTGGGATCTGGAAGCCTCCTGAACTCAAAGGAATTATAGCAGAACGTCCTCCTGAGAACGCAAAATGTACTCACTTCAAACATTCAAGTATACATCCGCAGATCTCGGTACGGGCGAGTATATATAGTGGGTATTCTTATGAGATTGACCCAACCAACTGAAGCTCGTTCAGTCTCAAGTATGCGCCTCTCACTTTCTTTTGCATTTGTTCTACAGGCCCTGCATGCCTTTGCCTTCATTGGACCCACTGCCGACGTGGTGATAGGCAACAAGGTCATTTCTCCCGATGGCTTTAACCGCTCGTGAGCAGTCACACCACGGAGTCGACGTCCAGTCCTAACTAACTACTTTTATTATTTTAGAGCCGTTCTTGCTGGGGCAGACTCCTCCAGTCTGGTCTTCCCGGGGCCTGTTATACGTGCCAATAAGGTATGTCTGTCTTGGATTATTTCTGGGCGGGCGCGCATTCGCTAACAATGCACGCAGGGAGACACATTCCGATTGAATGTTATTGACCAACTCACCGACCTGAACATGTTGGTCTCCACCAGTATTGTAAATACTTTTATTTGTCTGCCATCGCATTTCAAGCTGACCGTTTCCGGATTAGCATTGGCACGGTTTCTTCCAGAAGGGAAGTAGTTGGGCAGATGGCCCAGTTGGTGTGAACCAATGCCCTATCGCCCCTGGAGACTCGTTCCAATACGTCTTTGAGACCGGCACACAGGCCGGCACGTTCTGGTACCACTCTCACCACTGTGAGGATCTTTCTTCGTGATAAGCGTGGGCTAAGATTTAACGTGATGTTTAATTATAGCAACCCAGTACTGCGATGGTCTCCGTGGTGCGCTCGTCGTGTACGACCCCAACGACCCTCATAAGGATTTGTGAGTATCCTTTCTATACAGGTGTTGATTTAGGGACTAAACCGTATAAAACCATTCTAGGTATGATTTCGACGACGGTAATTGACGCCCGCAATTTAAATGATTGGTTCGTGTTAATTCAGTGTTTTCTTTCTCTAGAAACCACCATTATTACCCTTGCCGATTGGTGAGTAAATGTGATTTAAATGACATTGCGCGCGGTTTCTCATGCACTGTCATAGGTATCACGTATTCGCGCCAGTCGCAGGGGCCGTGCCAAGGCCCGCTTCGACGCTCATCAACGGCGTCGGGCGCTTCGCCGGCGGGCCTACTATTCCGTTGACCACGATCACCGTGCTTCCCAATAAGCGATACAGGTTCCGCTTGGTATCCATCTCCTGCGACCCAAATTTCACTTTCTCAATCGACGGGCATACTTTGGTAAGAACCCTGTAACCGACACAAATACGTCGACTAAACTTGACACTCTCTTAGACGATCATTGAAGCTGACAGCATCAACACTACACCATACACCGTTGACTCAATTCAAATCTTTGCCGGCCAACGCTACTCATTTGTTCTCACTACCAACAACACTTCCGGCGACGGCAACTTCTGGATTCGTGCCAATCCTAATCTCGGCACACTGGGCTTCGACGGTGGTTTGAACTCAGCTATCCTTCGATACTTTGGAGCCCCAAATACGGACCCCGTTACTACGTCCAACACCGTCAATCCAATGGTCGAAACAAACCTCCATCCCTTAGTGAACGCCGCTGCTCCAGGTGTCCCGACTCCAGGAGCCGCCGACGTTAACCTCGCGATGAATATTGGATTCACAGGCGGTAAATTTACGGTCAACAACGCGTCCTTCACTCCTCCCACTGTGCCAGTCCTTCTCCAAGTCTTGAGCGGAGCTCAAAGTGCACAGGACCTCCTTCCCGCAGGATCAGTCTACGTACTGCCTCCGAACAAGGTTATTGAGATTTCGTTCCCTTTGACCGCCGCTGCTGTCGGAAACCCAGTAAGCAGTCATCTCCTATTATGATACGATATTCAACTCACTTCCTCAACAGCATCCCATCCATCTCCACGGAGTGAGTGCTTATGGCAGAAGTGCCGCCAGCATGCATATTCACCTTACTTTTAGCACGCCTTCTCGGTCGTAAGAAGCGCTGGTAGCAGCACTTACAACTTCGTCGATCCTGTTCAGCGCGATGTCGTCACCACTGGACCACCTGGAAGTAATGTCACCATTCGCTTCGAGACAGATAACTCTGGACCTTGGATTATGCATTGGTGCGTCCAGATTTGTAGTCTTCACAGTGTCGTTCTAATGCTTGATTCAGCCACATTGATTGGCACTTGGAAGCGTGAGTTTTGATTGATTACGACCTGATAGAATAATCCCACTGATCATGTCAATTTAGTGGATTGGCAGTCGTCTTTGCGGAAGACGTTGCAGGCATTGCGAGCAGCACTCACCCACGTAGGGTTTATCATTTCGTTTTATTTTCATCCATCTAACAGCCATTATTCCATAGCCGCTTGGGACCAGCTTTGCCCAACATACAATGCACTTCCCCCACAAACATTCCCGCCTGCTTAATCTCGTACCCGTAATAGGAAAAGAGTCAATGGAACCTGATGTCTGAGGAGAGTGTCGGTCGTCTAATATTTATATTTATCTGTATGGCATAAGTAAAAAAACAGGGGGCAATTTTTCGGTTTATCCAGTCAGCTGGCATTCGGAAAACTTTTTGTAACTTGTCTACTCCCTACATTGGTTATACTAGGTTGGTGTGGACTCTGCGGTACTCTTCCTCTACCTCAGCAAGCCTCAGCTTCAGATCATTATTTTCCTGTTGCAAATGTTGAATACGCCTCGTAGCTGAGTTCAAAAAATTAACACCTTATGAATAACGTCGAATTTCAATCTAACGTACCTCTCTCAAGCAGACGAAGCCTGCTATCTCTCAGGTTGGAAAACGGCAGAACATGTCGCAAACATGCATATCCATCACGGAGCTCGTCGCGTCGCTGCTGCTCTGCAGCTATCAGTCGTTGCTTCGTTGTTTCGGTCATGCCAGACGGCCCAGGCAGAGAAGGTGTTTGTGAACGGTGCATGTCTTCATCACGAGAGGGAAATATATCCACGTTGGTGCGGTCATGTAGGCTCTGGCGAGATGAAGAGCGAGACAGCATCTTCCTATCAACAGGTCCAGCTCGATCACTTCCATGCCAACCTTCGGTGACAAGGTCCCCCCAAGTAGCAGCTTCTAGGAGAGTAGCAGACGCGCCAAAATCCTCACCTGCGGCGTTCGGCGACGTTGAGATGCCTGAGCCTCGGCGCTCATCCCTGGCTAGTGGTGCTGTGATGGTTGTGGTTGAGGGGTAGGTATGCTTGCTCCCGCTACTAGATGGTTTAAGATGAATGCTGATGAACTTGGTGGCTACACGGATGTTGGATGAATTTTACAGAACTATCCTGTCAAGGAAGGGACCGCTCACCATCTGCTTCGCCATCGACCATCAGTTCAGGTTCTTCGCTCATGATACGATTGTACAAGACGTCAGGACTAGGTAAGGAGGTGTCATCCTAGAAAAGAGTTCAGCGACGGAAAGCTTGTTCCAGTGGCACTGAAGGAAAACCATGTTGGCCTTACTGGACGCATTACCGATATCCAATCTCTATCTTCCGTCACTACTGCATTAATATCTTCCGGTAGCAGACCAAGATTACTGTGTATGTAGTCCCATAGCAGGTCGTTAATTCTGTTAGACGGATGTCTCATCTACCATCCCTAACGTTAGCATTGTATATAACATGAAGAAACCAAAGCTAACCATATTAATAGACACATTGGAAGCTTGACGTGAAGTGTTGGTACGCATTATTCCCCAAGAATGTTCATCTGAGTTTGTTCGTTCGTCACTCCCAATAGAGTGTAGTACGACCGAGTGATCATCCTTATCATCAAAACCCCCTGTGAGGTCAATGCCGAGTTCTAAGTACACTTCCTGGGCAATCCGCTCCCAGATGTCTTTCCGAAGGTTCGCATTTAGCGTTCTCGCGAAGACGCATTGGTTGCAAATGGGTGTCCCGTCTCCCGTACGTTGCAGACGTCGAAGTATATCAAGATCGGGTCCAGTCCTAGTATCAAAAGAGCCAGAGTACTCCCATCGATACGTCTCTCCCTGACCAATCGGCTGAAACCTAAGCCGGACTGTCTCTGCTGACCTGACGAATGCCGCCATCCCCCACGAATCCGTTTTGTCGCAACCAATGACGACGCGTACGTCTCCATTTCTGACCTCGCAGCCCCGAACTCCAATGATATAACGATACCAGCTCTCGATGTGTCGCGAAATATAGCTTCGTAGACGGATGGTGTTGACCACATCTTCGGAGTTCGCTCCGTGTGGCAAGGTAAGTATCGCGCCTTCTTTGGCCGTGGATTCAAAATCTAAGTCAGTCATGCTTGCCATGAAAGCATGTCATGGAATGTCGTCAATCTAGAGAATAAATAGAAGACTTACGGAGAGTCGCTGTATTGACGATGTGAAATCTTGATCGACTCGCTTGTGATATAGCTTCCAAAAGTAAATTCTCGCAGACGCTGCACATCAACAGGAGAAAGGGGAGGGGTGAGAGGGACAAAACCTTCAGGGGTATTTCCTTGATTAAAGGGATGGTTGCTCGGAAGAAAAATATTGAAGAAAAAATTAAAACTTCCTGAAGCAAGGAGAACTCCAACGTCACCGATAGAAACGCCCTCGCGCTGATACTCGATCGGCATGTTATAGCTTGGTTCCGGTAGCCAGAGTGGGGATCCTCGGCCCTTGCCTACGAGGTTTCGAAAATAGATGTTCGAGCTTCTATGGCTAGCTCTATCCTCGGGCTCGGGCTCCCTGTAGAGTGCACTATGTGGTGCATGGTCCACCCCAATCCCTAGCTACGTCGAAGTCCGTTGAGTAAAGAGCAACCAAAGGATTAACACTGCATGTAACGCAATAGACAATTAACATACATCAACTGCAACATCTTCAACATGAGTTTGAGGCATGTCTGGCAGATATGAGGTTCCCCGGGAAGGATTATCTCCCAGTCTTGACGGTGGGCTCTCTACAATATCTGAAAGTCATCCTCGAGGCAACGCAACGAACAGGGCGACGGTACCATTTATGATCGTGATGTTGCCTGCGGCAGACATCATATATCCGCCATGAACCCCCACGCTACTTGTCGCAGTAAACAGGCTACTTCCAGGGTGGCTAGGCAGCTATGAGCGGGCAGGGCGGACCCAAGGAGAGGGTTCGGTGCGACAAACCTTGTACCTGTGGCTTCTGAAGCTCCTTGACTGTTGGGTAGTAACGCTGCGGCGCTGGTATTCCCAGTGCTAGAGGATGGGCAGTGAGAATTGTCCGTGGCACGTCCGTTACGTCCGTGCATGACTTGCACGGACATGGTCGTGCTGTGCACTGACTTGCACTGACTTGCACGGACGTGCACGGACGTCCACTGTCCTTGCATTAGCCTATCCCTATATAATTCACATAATCAAGAGCTGCGCCATGTATCATACAGTAGTATCAATGTGTTGTAGGTCCTATACTAGTAGCATACTAACTCAATCCTAACCTAGAGCATATAAACACAAAGACATATGGTCACTAACTCACGGCGAAGGCCGAGCCCGTAGTAAGTCAACGTTAAGTCCAGCCATAGGTAGTGTCTTGGTAAAATCTTCGGAATTCTGTATGTTCAATGTCCCATAGCTTAGATACATTATAATTTGATTCATTCAAAACTACAAGCTCCAGTTGTTTAATCTTTAGACTAAGAACATCACCGATGCTCAATTGACCTGCACGGATGTGCACTGACCTTGCACGGATGTGCACGGACATGCACGTACATACACGGACAGAACACGGACTCAGCACGGACTGCTCACGGACATGCACGGACTCGCACGGACCTGCACTGCCCTGTGTTGCGTTAGCACGGACATGTCTTTCAACTGCACGGACATGTAATGAAAGTGCACGGACATCCAGAGCAAGTGCACGGATGTCTTCTGTGGCCTTCCAGTGAGTACTGAGCGGTGTAGTTACAGTCTTTGTGTGAATGGCTTAGAGATAATTTACACTTTGCTAGTATGCAGTCCCAGTACTGAATTAGGGCTCACTACTATATTATATTTTTCTGCCTGCTCCATTCATCGTACAGAGATAGGGCACATCTATCGTTAGAGTGAAACGAGGAGAACTTGTCTGAGTTTGTAGGTGATGTGTCAGACGAGGAGAATCGTCTCGGGGGTCAAAACCACGGCGAGAACAATGCAAGTAGGTTTTAAACGTTGGTCACGACGACCAGAACGAATACAGAGGGTGTAGAGTGGACTGGGACGTCCACAGAGGCGATAGTGGTAAGGAGATTGATGAGAACTTGCAGTAGTCAGAAGGTGACCGGTGATCTGCAATCAAGGTGTTTCGAAAATTATATACGGTGTGGTCATGTGCAGGGCACGTCGCGTCCGAGGCGAATTGGAGAGCAAAGAAGAGGAAAAATGGAAAAAGCCAGGGTAAGACATAGGCGTGGTAAGGACGAGGAAGGGCGAGCTTACACTCGCTTAAAGTTGGACTTGTACGGATTTGTTCTTTTTGACGCCTTTCCGCTGGTAGCCGTCGCAGCTCCCTCACAAAAGATTTACACGGTTTCAGGAATAGTAGTAGTATGGGACGACATCTTACCGAGTTGCTTAAGACCATAAACAATATTTTTGGATAATCAAAGTTAGTAGTCACTTCGAAATTCTGTAGCATCAGCTTGTTCAGTACACGACATATTATTATGAGGGCCCATCCGCCGAAGTAGATAGCGTGTGTATGTAGAGTTCTAATCACGTACGTAGATAGTAGTTAGCATAATCAACGCTCAGACCATATGTTTGCGTACATACCATTCCGTTTCCGTACAAGGCAAATTGACTTCCGTACATCAGAAAATGGTGTCCGTACATAGAAGAACTACTACCGTGCATTGAGAGTATGTGACCGTACATGACTATAGATGTGCGTATAAGTATATATGATCCTGGGACCGTATATATCTTTATTCACTTCTCCCTGCGGCGTTCCCAAGCCGTTGTTGCCGCTGCCTATTTGATGGCCAGAAAGTCGCCGTCGCCTGAGGTCGGCATCGCTTCGGCAATGATTACTCGATCATTATATACCTGATCCACTCGTTTGTCCCTTATCACTGTACCCCGCAAGCCCGTTGCCCCAATAATTCCCTTTGTGGGATTCCCTCGATGTAATTAACTTGAAGCCATAGCGGCACAGCCTCCAATATACCAAGAGCCAAGTTCAAGGAACCGCACAAACTGCTCTACCGGCCAGAATTCTACATAAATTAATATATATGGTGCCTTAGTGTGCTAGACGTCTGCAAAATTGTTTTTATTACTTAATCTTTCATGGGAGGCAGGCAAAAAGGCAAACAGTAACAATCTATATGTACATGTGCGAGGCCGTTGATATGGTTGATGGCCGGTCACGCCGTGGCGACATCAATTGGCATCAAGATGGATGAATAGGCGGGTCGGCAAGGTCGGCAGGGTTATTTTTGGTCCTATATCTACGTGCCATCACGTCCCAAGGAATTCTTGAACGGACTTCCGGGGTATGTACGGCGACCAGAAGTGTATATACGGCACTGTAGCTAATATGTACGCAACGTCTTAATTTTACTACGCACCTCAAGCGAACGTGTACGCAGAGACTCGAAGCATATACGGAACAGGTGTTACTATGTACGGACGTGATTTTCTTATGTACGGAAATGACATGGTATGTACGCAAACACAATATAAAATGTTTGATTATGTTGAATACTATATAAGTACGCAAATAAGACTATATACACACACGCTGTCTACTTCGGCGGATGGGCCCTCATATATTATGAGGTCACATCCGGACGACCGGTCACTGTTCCATGGTCCCAAACACTTGTAAAAGACTCGTTGCCCTTACAGAAATTTGGAAGTCGCACAGAAAAACTTCCCTCGAGTCACAAGAAATATTGACATAAGTAGTACCAGACTACCAGTCATGGTTACACCGACTCCTCAGTTACCTATTCGCTATTGAAGCAGAGCCAAACCCGGGAACACGCAGTCGTCATTATATTACCGGGCGAGCTTTAAGCAGATACTGAGCACTGACAGAAAATCAGAAAATAGACATGGCACGGACATCACAGAATATGCACGGACTCACCACTGACCTGCACGGACTCACCACTGACCTGCACGGACACAGCACGGACATTCCACGGACACGGACGTCCATGCACGGACGTAACGGACGTGCCACGGACAATTTCCCGTGCCCCTAGAGGATGACAGTCGTCCTCGAAGAGCTGCTAGGAAGCTTGTCCGTCCGCCACGGCTTGCCTAAAATCAAGATAAGGATCCAGCTCTTAGAGTTTTCATAACTTGACACACCTGGCTAGCCGGACCCTCTAAACGAGACATGCAAAGCGCATATACTTATGATCGAGATAGATATAGGCTTAGAAAGATCGTTGATGATGATGGATTAGAGATGGTGGGCACTGGTTAAGCCTCCGTTACCAGGACCTTACAGAATAAGCATTTGCCCTGTCAATTTCAAGGTCACCAGGTGTACCTGATTGAGGCGGTGCCCGGACTCACTGCCACTGCCTACCCCAAGTACATTAGAATTAAAAACTATACAAACTCGAGTGCTGTTGATGCCTGCTAGGCACGAAGTTATCATTATTATAATTGTAACACCCATGAGTAACTAAGCATAGTATTTATCCGAGACATTCCTGCAGAGCGTTTAGGGTAGCATCAGGTTTATCCCACATAGCCTATCATATTGGGGAAAGGTTGAACGTTAGCGCTTTCTCTGCATACATGAATTATAAATTGCAAGCTTACAAAATGGTTAAATTCGGGCATAATCTTGAGCTTGATTGGATCCTGAGCACCGTTAAGCTGAGAAACCATATCCTGCAGGAACCATGCCGAATAAATAATATTCCATGTTGCGCAGGCGCCCAAGAGATGGACAACTGGAAGTTTCGTCAAGGGAAGTTCCTCCGGTCGGTCGAATAGAGCCTTGGTCGTGTGCCTGTAAACGGCTGGCATGAATCCAGACATAACCATGATAGATTCATAGTCGTGTTCTCCTTTCGAAGTGAGCTCGATCATTGATGAAAGCTCGTCCAAGGTCATGTTCTGTATGGTGGGAGACTTTGAATGATCGGGCTCTCGGAGTGAAAGATCGTCGAGATCACGACTGCTGATATCTTTATGTGCGAAGTAGCTGGACAGCTGGACTCTGTTAGACTGAGAGTGATGGTGTTATAAAAAGGCGCCCATACCCATGTTGCAAAGATAGTTCCTCGCTGGCTTTCCTGAATTGAGGAATCCCACAAGGGGATGTATCTGTCAGGTATATCCGGAGCACCTAAGGCGTGGATTGGAGGGTCTGACGCGGAAGAAAGTATAAGTTACCGGCGGAGAGCCCAATTCATACCCCACGTACCCCATAAGATGAACCCTTTCAGGTAGGTCCGGAGGTTATGCCCAACGGCCTTTCCGACAAACTCGGTAGATGTCATCAATGCGAATACAAACATAGCACCCATAGACCACCCTGCGACCGTTATACCCCCATTGCTGGAGATGGAACATTCCCTTATCAGCGCGTCGATGAACAACGCAAGTTCCGTGCCTAGCTGTTGGAGGACATTGGATCGTTCATCATCCGTCCCAGATACAATGGCTTTCTTCTGCGCTTCAGTGTACGGACTTGTTCCAGGATATCCACGACGGTTGACGCAAACGATTCTCATAGATTTCGACGGTGCAATGGACGCAATTCGTCGAAATGAGCCTGCACACCAAGTAAACAACAATTATTGTGAGATGGAAACGAAGAACATACCGCTGTGGAACGTGTGTCCATGGATTATCAAAAGAGTCTTGTAGTTGAGGTCGTCAGGAGGGACACCGGTGTCGGTGTAGAAGTATTGTGTCGTTTCATTTAGAGAAATCGTTGGCATGGTTAGTGGGGCAAAGGAGAGGAATGTTAAAGTGCATCGTTTATATACCTTTCCCCGGCACTAGGTGATTATTATCTGGAATGCCCTCACGGCGTAAACTTCAGAAGGGCCAAATCTAAGTTTCATTTGACCGCCACACAATTGTATACAGAGATAGTGAGATCAAGGTTATTTTCAGAGAATGTCGGTGGCGCCGGCGCGACGATGGAAGGTTTGTCACGGAATCACACCGCATCACAATGACCACCGCTGTTGTGCTATTAGAAGGTACCGAATCTTCATATAACGGTTTTTTGGTGCTAACGGTAGTGCTTGTCAGCCCAAAAGCTCTCAGTGACTAAAGGCACCGGCAAAGCGTATCGAGAGCGACCTCAGGGATGTCCCACATGGGCTAGAAAAGTATGCGAGTTTTTGGAGACACGCGTCTAAAAGTAAATTAGCCTGGAGAACTTACGAAATGGTTCGCTCCTTCAATCACCACCTCTTTCAAAGGAGCTTTCATTTTCCTAACCTCATCCCGAACAACCCAGGCCGCATGGATGATCGTCCACGGACAGGCATCTCCGTAGAGATGGTATAATGGTGTGCGCATCCAGACTTCCTGCGTGATGACCGGGTCGAACAACGCTTTTCGCATTTGATGATTGAGGGTGGAAGCGAAGTCATTACCCAGAATCGCCGTGTCAAGACCACCTGTAGCAGTGAAGTCCACCGCAGAAGATAATTCGCCGGGTGTCATAGTCGTGATCGTAGGTGGTTTAGAAGCGTCTGGGGTTCGAAAGTTAAGCTGAGTCGTGTCGTGGGTAGAAAGGTCTCCGTGTTGAAAATAACTTGCAGCCTATCCCAAAGAAACGTCAGACAACGTTGATGAAACCGCGTTCTTTACAGCGTACCCATTCAATAAAGAACTTTCTTCTATCTTCTGGAGGAGCTTTAGGATCCCATAATGGAATGGCTGCTTCGCGTAGTTTGGGAATCCCTAGTGCCTCAATAGGAGGATCTATTCGGAACCGATCAGCGATGAGAAATTCCACTTCGAAGATGCAATGTCGTAGTACCCCAAAGAACGACACTCTTAATGAACTTCAATAGATTCGATTTGACCTCCACATCCACATGACCGACAAGAGCCACAATGGTAGCCAGCAAGAAGATATTGCCCATCGACCATCCCACCAAAGTGATCCCTCCTTCTTTCGACAGGTCTTGTTGCTGTATGATGCGGTGGACGAAAGTCGCTAGGTCTGCCCCTTGTCGATGAAGAAAGTCCCTTCGTTCTTCGTCTGTACCGGAAGTGATGATGCGATCCTCATCGTTCGTATAAGGCGTTGATCCAGGATAACCCCGCCTGTTGATACAAATAATCCGCACGTTCCTGCTGGACGCAAGAGGAAACAGGCGTTGAAAGGTCCCTGAATGCTGCCTATCAGAAGCTAGAACCGCAACAGTAACAGTCTTCACTCACCCGAGTGAAAGCTGTGGCCATGAATAATTATGAATGTTCTGTACGCCGCAGAACTTTCTGCTTTGACAGTGGGTTCCCCGCTGTCGGTGTAGAAGAAATGAAGGCCATCGCATATCTGTATAGTTGTCATGGTTGACTGGAAGTGGTCGTCTGGGAACAAATCTGCGACTTCATTCATAAGAACCCTGCTAGTTCAAGTACTTGGGAACCTGTCTGTTCTATTTCAAGCCTTCAGTCTGAGTGCGAACCCCTGGCTGTCCAGTACCATGACAGATACATTGTTCCATAGTCCAGCAGGTTTGAAGAGAATATTGTGGCTGGAAACTCGTACGCTTGAATACAGGAGTTTTACGGCGGGCGTATGGCGGTAGATGTGAAAGGATTAACGAATGAGGGTGTTCGGAATTCCAATTTGGCCGGCTGCAGACTGGGCCGGTGCGGGATAGGCATCTTATCTTGTCGTATCTTATCTTATCTTACTATCTTGCTGATTGCACCTTAGGTCGATGGGCGTAATTACACCCCTTGCAAGTTAGCAGAGCACTACTGTCTGCGTTTTAGCAACGACTGAAGACAAAAGAAGTCTAATCAACTCGGAGCACGAAAAGTTTGAACAATGAAAAGCTTCGATTACTTTTGATTAATTCTATTACACGTGGTACAATTATAGTTGTCAATTCCGTTTTGTTTAAGATATCAGAGAATATATGAAGGAGCGTAAAGGGTAGGCGTGTTCGTGAATGAGGTGATGTTCCTAGAGAGAAAGAAAACATGATGAAATGGAAAGCCGAAAATCGCGAAAACAAACCGAAGAATCAGTTCGACCAAAAGAATTCAAACGACAAAAAGAAAGTAAGCATCGTGCGACGATGGCTAGCTCCCACGTCAAGGGGAGAAAGGAGGCGAAGGAACGAAGGGAAACAATTAAGGATTAGAAAGAATAAAGCAGCGATGTAGTCGATTTTGACGAAAGTCGTATAGTATGTTGACGCGAAAACAGGGAAAAAGACAGACGCAAGTCGAGCAGTGGATAGCAGGCAGTGAGTGGCTTCGCTGTAGCGTTTGGAAGGTCGTGAGATGAAAAGCGAAAGTTATGAACGGAGAGATATTGGAGTAGTAGCAAATTGGAAGTATTGTCGTATGCCCGGCGAGGCGTCCAAAAGTGTCGTGGGTTAAAAAGGGTTAGCACAGCTATGCAATACTGCGCAATTTACTCTGGGTCAACAGAGTAATAGTGATGTAAATAAGGAGGCGAATTCCTTATCCACACCATGGCAGCTGGGGAATCATTAGAGATCCTCCTCAGTTGACGGCTGCGATGCCGGCGTACATGCAGCAACCACCTCAAGCTGCGACTGCACGTCCGCCATGCAGGGTCGGTCCGCCACGCTGAACGACCAGCACGAATCCAAAAGCTGTCTGATTCGAGGGTCGAACATCCCCAAGGCAGCTTGTTCCATATCCGGTGGCCCGCATGGCTTGACACCATTCCCCATATCCCTTATAATCTGAGGGTCTCGCGTGCGGTGGGAGTAGGGAAGTTGGCCGGTCAGCAGCTAAAAGCGAAAAAGCAAGCATTTGTCAGTGACGAAAAGTGACAAAACAGCCAGATAGGTGCTTACCTCGTACGCAGTACACCCAAATGACCATACATCCGAAGCAAGTGTCGCTCGTTCATCATCACTCTCCAAGAATTCGGGAGCTTGCCAGCGTAAAGGCCCTGCTGCGACGTCTGGGTTCGATAGCGTGAATCCTGTTGGGCGGCCCAAGTCTTCAACGACCTTGGATAGTCCGAAGTCGGAGAGCACTGCTCGACCTTCGTCGGTGATAAGAACATTGTTCTGTGAGAAATATTCGTTAAATATAATCATTCAAAAATAAATAAAGGTAGGGCCAGGTACAGGAACCAGCAAGAAGTGAGTGGTTGAATGGAAGGACGTACCCCCTTAAGGTCTGCATGCACAATAGGACGAGGTTGAAGAGTATGAAGGTAAGCTAGGCCTCGAGCGACGTCAAGAATCTGTCAAGATAAAATATCAGCAACAGTCTCGTGGCAGTATCAGCGTGGCTGAAAAGGGGGAAATTAATCCTCACAAGCTGAATCCTGTCGGCGTTAGGGTTCTTCTTGGCCAAGTAGTCCGTCGCACTTCCGTTCTCGTACCATTGCATAACCATGGCTGGCCTGCCTGACATATGATAGGATGTGCCAAAAAGTTTGACAACATTAGGGTGTTCGAGACGGTGCCAAACATAAACTTCGCGATTCAGTTTCTATAGCACACGACCAGGACGTTAGACCAGGATTTGCGCAGACTGAAAATCCCGGTTCACCTTCCGTGATCGAACGTCGTCATAATCCTTCGCAGTGAAAATCCGAAGCAGCTTGATCGCCACCTGAGAATTGACAGCGATCAAAGAAGCTGTTAATACTGCGAAATTGGTTTATATTTATTGGAAGGGGACGTACCACCACGATAGCCTTTCCTTGAGGATTCTCTATCCCATCCTCGTCCCCTCGATGCCATTCCCCGAGATATATGTCCGAAAGTCCTCCATGAGCGACGGCATAGGCAGAGGTGGTCGTAACGTGCTTGGTCAGGTCCACAACCCCGGCGATGGGAGAAGCAAGCCTAGTAGCAGGCGTTTCGAGCTCTGGAGAGCTTTCAGCTGTCTGTGGCGTTTCGCTTTCTGACTCGAGCGATTCAGCTGAGCGTGGTGTCGCAGGCGTTTCCACAGACGGAATGGAAAGTTGTAGTCGTCCGAGCCGCATGTGCGAGACAGACCGTCGGAGGTTGCGCATTCCATGAATAGAGGGCGATGTGCCTGGCACGTAAAGTCGGGTTGGGTCGAGGTCTACCATGGTTCTTGATCGTTTGCGCCCATGTTGTGGAAGAGGGGGTTGGGTCGAAGGAGTTTCCAGGTCTACTTCAACACCCTCCTCGAGGGTCCCCGGCAGGTGCACTTCATAGTCGGGGTAGGACATCATAGGTAGGAAGCGAGGAGTCGCAATGTAAAAAGAGTGGGGGATGCGATGGGTGCAGAGGCTTGTGAGAGAGCGACGGCGAGCTCTGAAAGGCCAGAATTAGCAGCTTGGCCCCAGAGATGTTGAGCAAAACGCATACGCCAACCTTAATATTAGGGCGTGACCCGCCGACCCTATTATCACTGCCACTTTATTGAACGCCTGTGAGCGAGATCCCATGTGCACTTGTCAAGTTCACAGGGCCGATGTATTGGGCGGGTTACAAAGATAGGCCCTGACCGGGGTTCTGTGAGTTGATCGCATGTCAAGGAGGAAACGGCATACTAGGTTAACACATAGACCGAATTTCCTTTCTCCCTATCCAAGTCCGTGCGCCATGGTGGTCGATAAATCGTTGAGTCGCTGGTTATGACAATTCTTGAGAAGCTTGAGGACGATGCAGTAAGGATTTAAATTGGGATGCGACATACACCGACTTCGCATGCCTTGATGTCTGTGGGAGTCGTGATGCATTGATGTACCTTGGCAGATATGCCCGTGAACAGATGCTCTGGAGAGTGCACAAATAAGTCCATGTTCTACGTAGAAGACTTAGAACAAGTACGGACATATATGTGCGCTTGATGAGCCTTCGGCGGAGTTGTCCTTTGGTGTGTGTGAGTAAGAGGCATGCGGTCCGTGACCTGTCCGGAAACTCCGCCCACCCAGAAATTTCAGTCGGAGCCCAATTTATGTGATGCGAATTCGAACAGGAGCCGGATAAACCTTCACCTTCACAATTAAATCTGATTCCATGCATGATGCAAGGTATCCCGAGTCAGTACCCCTTGATTGTGCTAGACCTGAATCCGCATGATCTAGTATACTGATTTACTCCGCCTCTACTTACCCCGAGCCTCTCTATGGTTACCGACATGGCAGATCAGTTCAAGGGCACATCGGCCGTTAATGACAGGCCGCAGTACGGATCTCTCAGCGCTTGTGGTTAAATTGCACGTCATAATATAGATAGTACCGAAGTACCACGAACCATGCTTTTCGAATTAGGAGATTACATGTAAATATCTAGAGTACTAAGTAATTAAGTGGTAACATAAATGACGATATAGGGCCACTACAACGAGACCTACATAGTAGTAGTAATTAGAGTGCTAATTAGAGTGATTATGGTATTAATAGCGTAAAGGTCAGTGATTAATGAGTGCTAAATGGAAGGAAGTGGACGGGATATAGCTCCGACGGCGCCTATTGAATGTCGAAATAATTGCCCGCCTTTGGATGATACTTCGCGAGCGTCTGGTTTAACTCCCTGTCGTCATAGTTATCTCCAACCAGGGAGGGAGAGACATGAAGAGCCCTCAGGGTCTTGAACCGCGTGAGGAAGAGAAGAATCCTATGTAGGAGATCCCGCGGCGGGATACCCACGTCCGGCGAGTCGAGAATGTAAGCACATTCCACCTTGTTCAAGCTTCCCCCCATGAACATTCCGTTCGTCAAACCTCCATCCGCCTTGATGAAAGCCGAAGGAATGACGAGCGTGACACTTGGGTCGGCTCTTCCTTTCGTGTATCGGTACACCTCCCTGTATCCCGGGAAGCTTCTGTCGATAAAATGAACCTCTATCCTCGCTATGGAGTAGAACTCGGTTTGGATGATGCGATTGCAGAGGTCCGCGGCGTCCCTATAGACGAGGAGGACGATGGATTTGAGTCCAAGGCTGGGAAGCATGCGGTCCCGGGATAAGATCTGGTTGTACACGACGTCGGCATTTTGACGAGTCGAAACCATACCGCGTCCAATCGCGACTTTGAGGGTGGACTTTCCTTCCATCGACGGATCGCTGACCAACTCGCCTCGGAAGCTTGGTAGTTGGAGGAGTGGTGTGTTAAAGACGAGCAAGATACGTGGGTCGGTTGTTTGCTGAGCCATGTTAAGGATTGTTGGCTGGGTGATTAGTTATGCGTGGTGGGAGTGGATGGTCGAACTGCTGAACGCTGGATCGAAGAGGGTTTGAATACTGGGGAACTGCTAACCTTCTTACCTCCTTTATACCAGCTTGTGTCCTACAAAGCGTTACGAGTCATCTCAATCCATACTGGAGGAAGGCCCAATATTTGTGTGTCTGCGCATCGCACATCGGAACACAGGATTGGGTATCGCGCAGCTTTTCAAGACCAGGAGAAAATTTCTTATATGAGGAATTGCCTACAAGGCGTCTTCAAGGCATCTGAGCATAAACAAAGCCAAAACGCTTTGTTGGTAGCTTTCTCTAGAAAGCGTTATCCAATCCGGGTACAGCTTTGTCCATAACCAGTAGGAAAGTTAGCTAGAGCTTTGAAGATACAAGTTCTGCTGCGACTGTCATATTCGCAGTCCAAGCTGTAGGCGCTTTTTTATGTTACAAAGCGATTGGTAAAGGCTGGATCACATCTGGTTGTACAGGGCATATGTAAGTGTTGACGCTGTCGCAAGCCTAAGAAAATATAAGACAGGAAGTCGAAGGGAGTTCTATTAACGAGCTAAGAAGTTATACTCCTTCTATGCATGTGACCTTTCCATAGGCATGTTACAACTCTCGTTGAAAAACTCGCCGACAAGAATTCTTCAGTGAACATAAGTAAACATTTTCTCCGTTCCGTCTTACACAAGCGTCGACCCGCTGCGGCTGTCTATAAATATGTCAAGATCGTCGGGCAAATCACCGACGTGCAGAGTTCGGTGGTTAGGTAATCCCAGGCCCGGCCTTAAAAATAACTCAAATATTTCGTGCTGGTGCCTAGCACAGCCAATAGTTGTACGTTCAAAGCGTCGTGAAAGCTTTGAATTCGCTAAGAAATTTAGCTCATGTTTCTGTCCGCAGCTTAATGCAGCTAGAGTCTCTCAAACGTACGCTACGTTGATAATTTTTCCAAGCGGATGGTGCGTCGTTTTGTTTCTTACTGAGGAAGGATCTGTAATCGTGGAGCATCATCTTTCTTGCCCAGATGCAAGCCTGTGTAACTTAATTATGCAGCAATATGAATTTTACACGACCAGCGTGGGCAAGAAGATACTCAATCCGCGAGAGCGGGGGAATGTTGGCATCGGACAAGTAGAAGAACCAAAGCTTTTGATAGCGAACGTGAATTATTATCCTCAGTTGGGCGTCTGCTTTATTTTACTTTCGATGTACGAATGCTCAAGGTAGAAAAGAATCAGGTAGTAAGTGAAGTGCAAAGTGGGATACTTCCGGACTTCACTGACTTAAAACGACTTAAGTGAAGAAAATGTGGGGAGCATATGAACTGCATACAATTTTATGAAAGTTGTCTGTATTCTGTTTAGTCTCGTAAAACACCCCGTCCTTATACCCCTGATGTTCCTGGTACACTAAACAGTAGAGTCTGGCGCGAAGGTAAGAGATCGGTGGATGAAAGAGAGAAGCAAGAAGGACAAACCTGATCCATTTTCATCCTCTTCGTCGTTAAAGCTCTCGTGGTCTTCGTCATCATCGGCATCGTTATCACCGTCACTATCATCTATGTAATCTATAATGAGAATGGATTAGTGATACTTAATCCGTAGACCAGTGACGAATAAAAAGGACGAACCACAGCCAGACATAAGATACCGATGATATTCGATTACTTCGTCAACGGAGGCATCACGACCCGGTTTTTTGACAACGACACCCATCCTCGAGTTCTTGGGAAGTTCCCGGGGCCTATCAAGGTCCACATCCTTATCTGTGCAAAATTATCAGTAAACAGTCTCAGGGCCAGCAAGGTGGACGAAGTTATTACATTTAGCGCCCAAGAAGATCCTACACAAATCGTCCATCTCCTCGCGCTCTGCTTCAATTACCGGCTGGAAGTAGATCTTATCCATCAAGTCAATGGTCAAGTCGATAAGCTCGTTGTATTCCTGGCACAGGACACGGCGTGGCTGCTCTCTAAACCGCCGAAATGCAATTTCAGCGTTGAGGACGACGAGGAAAGGGTTCAGAATGTCTTTTTCTGCACGACCTCTGTTGCTGGTGAAGGGAGGAAGTAGTGGCTGGGTGTTGTCACGGCCTTCCCTGAGCGCACCGTCAGGACTCACGAAATACATCTTCCCGTCGGACAAGTCGTTCTCCTCTTCCGTGAACACCGTAAGCGTGTTTCCCTTTTCCGGCAGGAAGTGGTCTGGATGGAGTAGGACAAGCTCATACTTTGCATCCGTGAAAGGGGGTTTATTGAACTTTGGGAAATCGTTAGAATCATTGTATGATGATAAGGCTTGATACTTGCATCGAAATACCTCCCGTATTGGCCTTCTGTATCTTGAAACTTCTTATTCTCCATTTCTACCAGATCGATCAGGGCTTTGAGAGGGTGGTTCATAAATTCACGTGGACAAATTAGCTGGGCCTTACCAAATTAACTATTTTTAACGTGTGGCAGGCCCAGCTAATTTGTCGAATTCCAGTTAGAAAAGTTAGCTGCAGCTAACTTGTCGCAGTTAAATTTGTAAGGTAGCAGCTAATACTAGTTAACTTGTCATGCCTTACCTGGATGCCGTTTGTGCTGAACATAATGCTCAGTTATGGTCCATGGATTTCGGGGAAGACCAGCTGCCTGTCCGTGTGGCACCCAGCATGGGCCTCCTGTGTTTCTCTTGCGTACGAGACTTTTGCACAGCCATTAAGGGGGCAGTGAGACTGCGTTACGGTGTACACAGCCTGTTGTTGGTGAGAGAACAAGTTATTTGCATTATCCGGTCTTTTCTTGCCAACCGTTATCAAGGACATAGCCACGGCCAGCTCTGTGTGCCGTTCCGAACAATTGGCACAGCCCAATCGAAATACTCGGCAGGTGCCGAACGGTGCCGCATAGGGTGCCGTGGTGTGCTATTCATGCTTTCAACGGGCGCTAAAGGGTTTTCCGAGCGTTCTCAGAACCCTGAATAGCTCAAAGGCCTTTATAATACGCTCTAGGGCCTGTTAGATACTCGTCTTAGTATATTAAACCATTCTAGTGTCTCTGAAATGGTGATTGGAAATGTTATTGCATAAAATGATAAGCCAACACACCTGCACCACGGAAGATATTGGAATTTGTATTTTCTGCAGTATTTAAGACGTCCTACTCGAAGGTGTAGTTGTCAAGCTACTCTAACCTGCTTGCGCATACCCCAATCTTGCAACAAATTAATCTCCGAGCAGCTCATCTTTCCCTCTTCGCAATATGCTGGAGGGAATTAAAAACGCGTTTTCGCTTCTCTGGAAAAGAGGAGATGACAACGAGTCACAAGCAGCGCGTTTAATACCAGCCCCTTACCATGCAGCAGCTCCGAGCATACCATTCTATCCTGGTGATCCAAGATTTAACTTCGGCCCCAGCCTTGGTAAGTATTCATCTCATTCTATCCGAGTCTTGTAACACGATGTTGACTCTCATGTGGCAAGGAACCGGTCCCAACGTTATGGGAAATATTTCTATGTATCCGTCAAGCTATTATGGTCATCCAACCGGTCTAGGTCAGTACTTTTTTTAATGTAGTTCTCATCCGCCGTCTGAACTTCCTTGTATCAGTTCAACCACCTTTTTCTTTTCAACATGGGAGTCCGAGTCCTGTTCACCCACACCATGGTCACAGTGGATTCCTGTATCCTTCAGTGGGCGCTACGGCTCCTATGCCCATGGCACACCATATTGCACCGCAAATGGTACATCATCCGCTGAATGGTACCAATATGCACCCACCATCCGGTCAAGGACCTCAGCTATCGACTCCTTTGCCTCCCCAAACATCAACACCTGTGGCTGAGCCGATTAGAAACCAGAAGAGTAAAGCAACTACTCCTGTAGAATCCGATGGTATGAGCTCCTACCTCTTCTTTAGCCACAATGGGGCTAATTATTCGAAGCAGAGAACTCTTCTATTGCCTGGCCACAGGGCTACGTGCTCAGGGAGATTGAAGAAGGCACAGAGACGCGTAACTGGAAGCAGACTAAGTGGCAGTGGCGCTCTATTGGTCCTGTGAAGAGAAACAGCCGAACGGTTGAGCTTCGAAACTGTCTGGGAGTTATTGTCTGCGCCGAATGCGAGCGGGTTTACAGGCCTAGGACGGATGCTGCCAGTCGGAAGCGTCAGCTGCAGCAAGCGTGCACAGGAAAGAGTTCTGCAAGGTCTCAACCATGCGGAGCATCGCTGGTTCACGTTGAATGTGATGCTCAAGCTCATCACTACAAAGTTGAACGTGATGGAGTAGTTTTGCTTGTCTGGGAGCACTTTGGCTTTCACAAACACCCGCAACCTCCTAACGGACGCTTGACTGCTGAGGAGGAGGAAGCACTTGACCACCAGGTTTCTCAACGTCCCAGCGCGTCGGCACACGAGTATCGAACTGGAGATTCATTTACCAGGTCCATTCCACTTGGGGAGATCGCTCCTGCGCTCTCGAATCCACGTAAGGCCCGGTACGAGGTGGAGAAAAGTCGTACACGTCTTGGCCTGGATGGAGGACGAATTAATAAAGGGCTGACGAGCTTCCTTGGGTCTGTTATGAATCTTCAGGAAGGCCTTTCCAAACCTTTTATTATCGACTCCAAGTTCCACGGACCCACCTATCTCGTTTTCCAAACTCCATTCATGCGTCGAATTCTCGAGGAAAGTGTGGATAGCTGGAAGGATGACTCTAACGGACCACGCCATGGCCTTGTTACGGATGGAGATCATACTTACTTCAAGGAAGGGGTCCTGAATGTTACCTGCGCTTTTAGCAGTGTTCTCTGTGCCTGGGTACCGGTTCTGTACACCTGGATCTACAAGCTTGACATATCCCACCACCGTCCCCACTTTCAACATATCTCACAGAGTATTGTGCAGTATACAAAGTCGAAGAACCTTCCTCTTGAACCCAAGTATCTTCTTCATGTATGTCGTCTTCCTCATATCACTGATGGTATGAGCTAATAGTTAATGCAGGTCACAGATTTTTCTGCCGCGCAACGGGCTGCTCACGCGGACGAGTATGCTGACGCTATAATCTCAACTAAACCTGATTTCGCTTCGCTCACGCCTCAGTCACAAGCAATCGAGCGAGCAGCATACCTTAAAGAAGCGGAATCAGCGGAGCGTGGATGTGACTTTCATTTCTGGCAGTCAGCAGAGCGTCTAACGTCAAATGCAAGCTTAATCGCCGTCGCAGACGTTCCTGATTTCAACCGTCAGCTCAGAATTATGACAAGCCGATCGACATCGCTGGAGGACTTCAATGCTGCAGTTAAAAGGATAAAGGACTCGTATAAAAGGGTTAGTTCTTGGCTATCATGGTGGCTTCGCCCAGCCTTTGCTTCAATGATATTTCCTGCGGTCAGCTCTGTCGACCCCAGTATAGCTGGTCAAGTCCCATCAACTGCAAATGCGGCGGAGCATAGTCATTCCCTGCTGCACCATGCAGCAGGCCGTGACCACGATCTTGTTCAGGGGATCGAAATGCTATATCTTCATGTTGAGGAGATGGAAAGACAGCATAGTGCAATTAAAGGTGTGTCTAATACTCAAATGCGATGATGAAAGCATTTCTAATTCAGTCAATTCCAGCTGGTCACTTTGATCCACCTGCTCAGCGCACGTATAAACCGAGACCGCCTAAGGAGTACGATGTCAACGACGGGCGTCCTCCTGATACTCAGAAGGCCTTGCTACCCGAGGGAATCCGAGATGCCTCTACACAGAATGAGCATTGCCTACAGTCATACAAATGGGACCGTCCAAACTCTTGCTTTTTCGACAACGGGCTCGAGCTCTTATTCCGTTCATTTACATTGCTTGCCTACGACATTAAAACCGACCTCATGGGGAAGATTCCGATTAACTCTTATCTATCTTCCTTGCTTTATCACTATGACCGCCGTCTCAAAGCTATTTATGCAGCACCAGACACACGCCGTTTCAACGATGATAACGAGCTTATGCAGCTGGTCACACGTAGCTTTATCTTTGATCGATGGGAGCTATACGACAGTCCTGGTGTGCATGGCTGTAGTAAGGGTTGGATCACTCGTGCAATACTGGTGTGTATCTGGTAACATCTGGGTAACATCCTTTGATATACTGACAAATTAAACTTGTAGGATGGAAACCCTCCTCGTGATGTCAAAGAGCATTTCGGTGTATACCATCTCATATCGCGCTCATGCGTAAATGACCACAGTTCCGAAAGCTATGCCTCTTATCACCCTCAGATCATGAACGGCCTTTTCTCTCGAGATATCAACATGACGCAACAACGAATTGGACCTGATAATCAGCAATCACTTACCGACTACTTCAATGGTCTTATTCCCAGGATACCACTTCCTCACGATGCAAATGGTGGGCGCTTACTCCACACCATGGAGGAGGTGCAGTGCAGCACATGCCAGGAATCAGCTGTGGTTACTTCGATCACAACTCTATGGCCACAAGTATTACACCTGGAGTACAGCGCTTCTGGTGCGCTGCCTAGCACTCAAACAGTCCCTCTCGTCCGCTATCCACATACATTCTCTATCAAAAGCTCTACCGGTGCCATAGTCTCTTACGAGCTGGTTGGAAGGGTACTGCACGAGAGTAATCATTTCACATCAGAGCTGCGCATATCCGGGGATGCTTACACTTATAATGACATGAAAAGAGATGGACATCTTCGCAAAAAGAAAAAAACAACATCGCTGGAGAAGCCTAATACTCAGGCAGTCTACTATGTCTATCATCGAAAATCTGTCTGCTCAAAGGTATGTTTCCTCAAATACTTTGGCCTTACAAAAAGTATAATCTAACTTGTAACTCCACTCAAGACGACGCGCCTTGTCGAGGATATTGAGGACGATTACAATGGATACCGGCCATCTACAAATGAAGATAACCCGGACCCAGTCTTGTCTAGTTCTGATGACGATAACCTCGCTGAGAACGCGCCAGCCACCGCACCCGCTTCTATTTCACACCCGCATAGTAGTGGGAACCCTGTGGAGACTCTGCAGAGCACTCCAGAAATTCAGCAACCCTGTATCCAGCCACGCCATGACTCCCCCGTGCAGCCATGTCATAATGGGAGCGACTCGGATGAGTTCCCAGTATGCATGGGACTCTGTAACTTCGATGTCAATGCTCCCGGCTTAGATCCGCTTTTGGTGCGAACGGATACTGTGAAGTGCGCCATTTGTGCTCGTACATTCCATGAAGAGTGCGTGAAGGACCGTCTAAAACGCGGATTTATGTCTGTCGTTGATAAGTTTACCTGTATTGACTGTGTGGATGATATTGGCAAAGGGTTCTTGTACGTAATTTATCTTCTACAATCTTCGAACAGTTTAGTTTGACAACCACACACCACACAGATTTCGTGAATATATTCTCATTCCTTTGGGGCCAAAGGCACGGCACTATCCATGCCGTATTATCGACCGCATCTCCCCAGATAGGGTTGAGGTAGAATGGCATCCCGGAAATGTATACAAACCAAAGACACTCGCCAAAGCTCTTCCCAAGTTTCTATCACCAGAAGCTTGTATTGACGCCTACTTTCGTAGTGATACATGGGCAAGCCGTCAGGTGTGTATTCTCAATAAGCCTTGTACTACGGAGCTGAATATTAACAAACCAATCTAACTTGTCAGGTCGAAATGGGATCCATCGCATGGCCTATCCAGCTAATAGCTGATGCACATGATAACCACGGATACGACAACAAGATTATTCAACTGGCACTCGCGGATTCCTTTTATTCTGTGCTGCAGATCGTCACCGGACAACGCAGCCATCCCATAATGTCTATCTATCATATCTGGAAGTCCGAGTCATCCCCTCATCGTCACAAAGGCATCCTACAATCAGCACAAGATGAATTCGACAAAATCTGCAGGTTCAATGACATGTTCGATCTCGATATCCTGCCCGGAGACAAGTCATTGACTCATTCTTTCATTTCCGATCTGGATATTGCTCTCCGTCCTTTTAAAGATGAGGCAATAAGGCGCGATGCGGGCATGATTGCAGGGGTCCTATTTGGGATTGTAATCATCCGCGTCTATCTCGGTCGGACTGCTCAGGATGATCTCCAGATTTTCTGGCTTTGCAGGAGCTTTACACGGGAAGAGAAGCATGCCATGTTTTCTGACGAGTCCACTGAGCTTTACGAAGCAAAGTGTGGCGAAGTCATCCGTCCCAAATTCCCAGAAGAGCTAGCGCTTCTTTCATGTGTTGAACCGGTTGGCAAAGCTAGACGTTTCAAGCGTTCCATGTCTCATGTTTTTGCCTTTACTGGTATGCGCACAAACCCAGGACGACTTAACCTCATCCCTTTCAATGATGAAAAACGCATTTTACCACCCAATGTTACCGCGGAGAACGAGGGTGGTGGAATGTACGAGTTCCTTAAATCACCGGATCCGGGTCTCACTGGCGGTCCCCCTTTTGTCTCGTCCGTTACTCCTCCAACCAATAATTGGAGATCTGACGCCCTGCCGGAGGCTCCCAGAGCCAGACCGAAGCCTATACCCAAAAAGAAACGACAGACATCGACAGTTGAAGTTCCGGTTCCAGATAATCCACCTTATCGCATTATTTCCATGAATCCTGAAGCGGTGTTGCGTACATCGGCACAAGAAAGCGTTCACAACTTGCACTCGAACTCGGAAGATGTGGTCATGAGTACAGGTGTTGCAGATTCGCAAGGTAATATAATCAATACAGGTACTGCGCTGAAGCGCATGGCTGAGGAGATGGGACCACGCAGGAGTACAAGACAGAAGGTTAGGGCAAGTTGAGTACTTACTAGTGTATTCGTAGCTACAAGCTGTACGGTGTACCTACACATGGCTGGGCCATGTTATACTAAACTTATGCACTGCTTACAACTTAGCTGAAACACTTACAAATTAGCTGGGACCGTTAACAAATTAGCTGGGACCATTAACAAATTAGCTGGTACTGTTAACAAATTAGCTGGGACGGTTTACAAATTAGCTGGGATGATTTACAACTTAGCTGGTACTGGCAACAAGCTAGCTGGATGGATTAAGAGATTAGCTGCAGCAGGTACAAATTAGCTGAACATACTAGCAAGCTAGCTGGAACATTCTAGTAGCACACAAGTACTAATTCATCTTTGCTTGTACCGTTAGAACTTCCGCGAGCCGTCTTACTAAGTTATTTGAAGTTTATTCTTGTACTCGAAAGTTTCATTTGCATCCATTGCCCTTCACCCTGTCAAAGCAGCATAGCATGTAGCTTATCCTGATTTATTTTATTTTATACTACGCGTGGTAATCTAGTGGCTTGAGGATACTTACCAGTATGAGTACGCAGTCTTGGATTTGGCGCGCTGAGTTGGGCGCTTATGGGTATATGGCTCGTCCAGCCTCTCATGTCCTCCGGGGGTTTATTTTTTTTAGCTATTAAGCGTTTAGTAGCCATTATACTCCTTTGTGAAAAATCTCATATAATACTTGTAGGTTCTTATTGAGATACGAATAGATTGAGGTTGACGAGGCAGATTTGCGACGCGTCGCGGGTGGTCACATGATCCTATTTATAGGAGTGCAATACGTTCGAAGCCGCGCAAACTGTCCCACAGATCCCAGTGTTCTGATAAACTATTAATATACTATCCTAACCTACTAGTACCCACAGAAATTGTTTATGTAGCTATATAAGATTCGTGGGTGTGGTAATGGGACATACACCGTTGCCCGTATGATAATTTACACATGTTTGCATAACCGGCACACTGCCGGCTGATGGCCGCAGCCAGCCTGATTCTAGTCAGGCCACCGTCTCTATTCCGACTGCATCACACACATATTACACCTTAAACATGGTTCTAATGCCCTGTATAAGGTCTGATATATTCCTATATATCAGGGGACCAGTCACAGGAGTGAGCCAGCTACACCCCAGCTACCAGCTAAATTGCGCGCACGTGTTAACAGCTAACTATCCATTTTTGGTAAGGCCCAGCTAGCCAGCTAATTTGTCCAAGTTAATTTATTCTCAGTCCTTTGAGAGTCTCCTTCGCGCACGTAACAGCGAAAACGCCAAGTTTGTCGAACGCAAAGTGCAGATTATGATCCACTAGAAAACAGTTAGTACTGACCAAAATATGGAAAGCACAGCTGACTAACAAGGTGCGATGTTCGAGGCGTCATTGAGCGAAAAGTTGAGGGGGACCAAACTCAAATCGTGAAGGTAACTAGCCTGAATAGAACTTGGCATTATAACGTGTTCAAAGGCTAGAAGTGTTTGTATATAGCTCACCACTCTATACCGTTGTCTTGCATCGGGCTTCACCCAATAAACATTCTCAAGGAGGCACCCAGGCTGCTTAGTGATGAAGCAACCTTCGGCTGGGCTTATCTTGTTGCGCCGCTGTGTAGTCATTGTTAACCGTTGAAATCAACGTGCCAATAGATGCTTTTATACCTTGTTTGTACCGTCAGAATATTCGCGTTCGGAGCATTCGCGCTGCAAATCTTCCAGAGGGAGTTTGTCACTTTCATCGATTTCGATCCATTTGAGAGGTGCAGTGATTCTGTCGTTATAAATGGTGGCCATGATGGGATAAGGCAAGAGAAGGTCAGCCGCGTGTGAGGTAACCGGTAACCTTAAACCTATATGAACCACCAAACGCACCAATATGACGCACCAAACGCACCATTACTTTCCCGCGCGCCGCTTCCATCAAACTCGGCCGCGCTCATCCTCATTCACCAACTACAATACAGGTAGGGCATGTACATGGGCGACGCAGCTTAGATATGGAGAAATTCAGTATAGAAAATACAGTAATTCTCTAATTAGATGAAAAAAGAGTGTCTTTTGGCGGTGTGTCGAGGCCGCGCCTCTCGGATTGCGTTGAATACCAACACACACTTTTTAAAAGCTACATAACGAATAACGCGGCATTAGTAAGTCATGCAAAATGTTGCCTCCTATGCAAAGTGATTTATTTGGCTGGGTTCCTACGTACTACTCACTAGTTCTACGCAAAATCCCAGTTCTGCTACCTGTGGCGCTTGCCGTCTGGCGCAAGTTTAGATGTACCTCCGGATACTAGCTACGCATGCTTTAAGTGTACATTCCAGAACTCTTATACATTTCATAAGCACAATTGATGGAGATATGGAGACTGGGTGGTAGATCTGTGACTGGGTACAAGCGGACACCCCAGCCTATTGACATGAATGTTACATTGGTCATGCAGCGAGAGGAGATAAAAATGTGGGGACTGTTGGCTTATGGAAAAAGGCACTACAACATGCTTATACCAGAGGACGCTCTCGTCGCACACTCGAGTGAGCAGTAGATGAGCTTCGAGAACTCGAACTTGGCAGAGAACGAATGCGATCACGTGACGTGTACAACCGGACTCGTACATATCGTGCTCTCGTTTTCAATCTTTTCCTCCTTCCTATTCTGATTTTCTGGCTACCTTCCACATATTGCGATTTTATAAAATCTACTTACTTGCCTAATTCCAGTAAGCGTATGATCGGATGAGCCTTTGTGACAGGTTTCTAACCGTTGCACTGACGCCGAACGGCACTGCACTGAGTACTTACTAACTAGTCGGCACTCTTCCAGAAAGTCTCGTTATCCATCCATACCTATTGAGAGTTATTAGAACAAGGTCCTTATTGCTAGTAAAATGAATCAAACACGGGAAACATTGATTCAAAGGTACCCAGTGGGGGGGAATGTGGTAGGTGACAACTCTTTCTATTAAGCTTCGCAGATTCAAATGAGACTTCTGGGCCTCTATATATTCCAGTTAATTTATCCTCCGCACTCATAAATCCATTGCCTGGACGATGGGAGGCTCTGAATGTTGCGAGAGTGTTGAGCGCGGCGGATTTTGATGGAAGCGGCGCGCGGGAAAGTTATGGTGCGTTTGGTGCGTCATACATAGTGTTGTCGCACAGTGCAGTAAAGGTGCCGTGAGGTCGAAATTGTGGCACTGTGACACGCCTCACAGCCATCACAGTCAGCCGTGAAGTACTGTGAAGTCAGGTGATTTTTGACCTTCACCTTCAAAGAATGCTTGAGATGAACCAAGAATGCGGGACGGCGCATCCAAAGCTTATGATATCATCGTCATTGTTACCTGGAAAGGTATAGTACATCGTCTAAACGAGGGCAAGCGACGTCGAGAAGAGGAAGCGATGACAATGCGATACTTCACGGTCACCTCACGGTAACTGCACCAGACTGTGCACTGTGTCTGAGTTCGAAATTTCACGGTGCAGTCACAGTCACCTCACATCACCTCCGCTGTGGCGGCAGCACTAGTCATACACCAAAACTTTCCCGCGCGCCGACTTCTGATTGCCGCGCCGCCCTCATCCTAGTTTACCTCGTTCACTAACCACAACACTTTGGGAGGACGAAGAACGATTTGTAGAGACTAGATACGAGGTACACTGTGCAACTCTGGCCGGGGAAAATACACCCGTTATTTACCCCGGCCGACAGAGCTGTATACCTTGGGCGACAAGCACCAAAAACCCGTCGCACGGGGATGGTACTTGTTTAACAGGTATACCCCAACGGGTGTAAGGTACTGGACTGACAAGGTAAAAAAACCTTGTATATGTACCGAATCCCTTGTTTAGTATAGTAAATTTATTATCTTGCTTCGAGGTGAAAACTACTTGTTTGACTGGGTTCATATATATCATAGGTTAACGGGTTAAAATACACTTACCGCAGGGTGAACGCCCTGGTGTCTATTACTTGCCAGTCGAGGAACGTATTCACACCGATGAAGGGGTAATTTTACTCGCTGTCTTCGGGTCATTATGTCCAGCTAACCACGCAATTTCTTAACTGGTCATTAGGGTATTTTTTCCGATTAAATTTAACTAGGATCTCGAGGCATTAATTCCTAGTACTGGCGAGTAAACGAGGCATGGCGGCCAGGTGGTTTATTACCAGCTTTTACAGGCCTTATTTCCACGAGTTTTACCTAGCGCGCCAAGGCAATATTTCCCAGTAGGGCCAGCCAGTGCTGGGGAGTTACGAGCAATATAATAATAAAATAACAAGAAATATATTGAGGATATAATACGTTAATACAGTATACCAAGAAAGAAAAACAGACACTATGAGGAGATAACTTATCTTCAACAAAATTGTCAATGACGAAGACGCAGGCTATTGCAGAGGTTTCTGGGCTAGATACACATATAAGTCGCAACCATTCAACAAAGATAGACACAGCAACGAACCAGTTCATTCCTCACACAAGAATACACCAGTCATCGAGACTTGCGTAGCTGGTACTGCGAAGTCGCTTCACAGACGACAGTTGTATGGTGTTTGTTCGTGTATGATGTGCAAAGCACATTTGCTGACTAGAAAACCTTCATGTGGGCATTTCTATTAGCAAGCAAACATTACAAAGAAGAAAGGCTACTTACAAACCATACAGGTACCTTGAACGGACACTGTAAAGTTCTCGGCATTAGTCCTTGTAGAAATTGGAATCCAAGCACTTACCTGGAAATGCGCAGCTCTAGAATCTATCAACAGGGACGGAGACGTTGCTCAGTTAACATGATACATCTTCCCGATGTTGGTCAGTTCGAACATACGTACATGCACGCAGCACAGCACCTGAAACTCACCCTCCATTTGGGACTGACTAGATTTAGAAAGGGTTGCGGGATGGACGGTTGGCCGATGGTGCTCAATTCAACAAGCTGCGCACTATTTTCAATGAGTAGTCCTGGTCAGCCGTGAAGACAACTTAACAATCAAACTTGAGACCCACCGAAGGCGGTTTGGATTCAAGCTGACTTAGTGCTGAGCGTGCAACACTTGGTCGAACACACGCTCGCAAAAGACAAAACAGCAGCGGAGGGCGATATTGACCTCGCCTATTGTCAAGTTCTAAATTCTCCAAAGCGTGCTGTTAAATCTCTGTGAGGTCAAAGAAAAACCTAGAGCGCGAGGTAAAGAGTAAGAGAGGTCAGTGGGCTGTGCACTCTCAATCAGTGTCCCGGTCACCTATGAAGAGAAAGACATGAAGCCTGACACTCACCGTATGCTCTCTATATTGGCCACCCTTGGCCACCCATTTCTCTCTCGACGAGAAAGCTATGTAAGGACACAAAAAGGCGGAAGAGAGAGGCAGAAGTCAAGTATGGGAGATGATGGGAGAGATAAATCAAACACGCCGTGAACGACGAATCACGATTTGAGGCGGAGTTTGAAACGACTTGAACGCTACTCCCTCTGTCTGTTTCGCCATCGTTAAACAACATAGCATCAACAACTGCACGCACGGTGAGGGAAGCAAGGGCTACATAGGGCATAGTGCTGACGGGGGAACCCTCGAATAAGTGGGATGGGGATGGGATGATGAGCTAATTGTGAGTGGACAGCGTGCAAGTGGTAATGTCTCTCGACTTGGTTCGTCCGATATTTCACTGACCGCATCCCAGAAGCGTATAATGTATGGGAAATTGCTCCATGCATCGCTGCAGGTGCGAACGGCTCTTTTTATTTGCTTGTTATGGTATTAATTAGGATCTTATCCTCGTACGAAGTTCATTCGAAATATATCCAGCCCTCGCCTTACCCACGCCCGCTCTTTGTTCATCGCGACATAAGACGATCGGACGAGTTAGGACAATACAACGACAAATTTCGCAACTTACGTGGAACAGGCGGCAGGATTCCTCTCTGTGGTGGCGAGCCGAGGTGCATGTCACATACGACCGGATTCACCAAACGCAATTCCGAGTCGTAGGAGGGCAGAAAGTGGAACGCGTGGGTAAATTGAGGCTTTCAGCAGGCAAACGGGTGCACAAACGAAAGGTTCAGGTGGGTTAAAACTTACGCTGGTCAAAGGAGCGGGTAGGTCGAAGGTACGAGTATGTCAAGGGTTGAGCAGATGGATCGAGTAGAAGGGCCAACAACGAACGGCGGCGGCGCCTGGGTTCTGAACGACTGGATGAGGGTACTCCGCCGACTCTCCGCTCGTTGTTCTCCTCTCTTATGGCTCACTGAAGTATAGTTACCCTCTACTATTAGTAGTTAGCACTCCCTGTATTTGGCTCTGTGACTTCCCAAATGTAATTTGACCGCTTACTATATGTGCTCGGCGGTGTAAAAAGAGGACCATGTTAACTCACTTGGCTTGCAGGCTAATGTGGACATCGGAATAGACCCTGTACAATAGGATATTTTACCCGAATGACGACAACGTAAATTACTCGAATAATGCTTGTTTTCAAAGGAGTATATTTATCCCGCCAAACGGGGACCATTAACCCAACACCGTTTACCGTGAAAAATTCCCGTGTTTAAACGGGACCCAGTAAAAAGAGGGTAAGAATGACTTGTTCGTGTGAATTATGAGGTTTACCTTGTTTGTTACCCGGCCTCACAGTAAAAGTCGATTTTTACCCGATCGACCAGGACATTTAACCCGCGTTGAAGTGCACAGTGGGTATTCATGTAATAAAATTAAAACGAATGCTTTACTGGGCATAAAAGATCAGTATTTACGAGTCTGGAGTCGCAGCGTCCCTACTTGATAATACCGTCAGAATATTCGCGCTCAAAACCTTCCAAAGTGAGTTCGTCATTTTCACCGATTTCGATATATTTGAGAGGTGTAGTGATTCTGTCGTTATAAATGGTGGCCATGGTGGGGGAATGACAAGAAAAGATCAGTGGTGATGCTGAATGACGTGTGTCATGCAACTGCTTACTGGTCTGGTCACATGCTCTTAGTAAATGTTGGCCTTGGACAGGTAGATACTAGAAGAGCCAAACTTTTCATAGCGAACGTGAATCCTCATGCCCAGTTTGACATGCGCTTCTTTAAGCTTTAAGTCTCGATGTACGAATGATCGATGTCGAAAAGAATCAGGCGGGTGAGGTGCCAAGTTCCGGAATTCACAGCTGACTTAAACCGACCATAACCTGGCCGGGGGAGCGTATGAACAGCGTATAATTTCAGCTGTCTGTATCTTTTATGTTACTACAAGTATCATATCTGGATATATTTTCTTCTTCATGCGTGACCAAGCTTCCGTTCATGCCCATCGTGCGCTATCGCGTAGTGTGCCTACTGTTCCTGGAAGGGCATAGGACAAAACCCGTGGCACGGGTGCGTGGTGCGTGGCAGTGCGTGCGGGTGCGTGCGGGACGTGTACAGATGCGTGCTGGACCTAGTCAGATGCGTGCAGGCCATGTGTATATGCGTGCAGTGATACAGAAGGTGCGTGAAACGGTAAATTTGACCGCTCAAGATGCGTGCCAAGGTGCGTGTGGTGTAGTAAGTTCTATAACCCGCTCTGTAACTTCTCAGTTGAAGCGTAGTAGGCTGTAGGCATTTGTACTTTATTACATGAGGATAAATGTGTTATGATTGACTCAAATTTAAAGATAATACTGTGTACTAGGTAGTATTGTTAAGTTACTTTATTCTTTTTTGGGGGCGGAATGGCGTCGCCTGTTTCATCATCTTCTCTGGTGCGCTTCGGAATAGGCTTCGGTTTGGCTTTAGGCTTCGGTCTGGGTCTTGGTTTGGGCCTTGGATTCTCTGTAGCAGGCTGTCCGCCATTTTCTGCGCCTCCATCCTCAAATACAATATATTTGGTGCCAACCTGTATTTAGCCAAGGACTGTGAGTATGGTATACAACGTCAATATTATGGTATCACCTGAAGCTCCTCGTCGTTACCCTCCCGATCTTCATGGTTCCAGTCTGGACGTAGGTTGCTGTAAGGATTCCAGTCTTCTTGGTGATGTCCGGCATCCAGTCCCCATTGGTAATAGCCAGCGATCCCCGCCTCTTTCGAGTTCTCGAACATTTCCTCTTCGAGTCTCTCGATGCATTCTCGCTCCATATCAACCCTTATCACAGAATCCAAGGCTCCGGCACCGCAGTGAACTGCTTCCCACGCTTTGGTGAGGAGATCCGAATCATTCATTGCGTCTTCCCGTGCCACGGTGCGCCGAAGTCGTGCAGCGAGGTACACGGTGTAGGCATGGGCTAAAGGTAGTAATCCCATCCAGTTCATACGCAGCTGGGGGTCAAGCGATATGTTCCGCTCAAACCAGTTTGTGATTTGGAGGCGTTCATTTACTGAGAGACCTCCGACGAATGGTATGAGCGTAGAGTGGATGGGTTTCTTCTGCGAACGTAGCCACTCCAGTGCTGGTATTGGAGTATCTTGAAGGTCTTCAATCCTACCCTCAAAGAGGGCAGACAGGATTGCTTTTGAAGGAAGAAGAACATCGTGGACCTCGGGAGTATATTGCATGGAGAGCGGATCATCGAATCTATCTTCGAATCTGGATTCAGCATGCGCATGCTTCCATTTCCCCAGCTATGAGTACACCGTGGTGCATCTCAGTGAGTCATCAGCGGTTTAATGAGACGTATAAACCAGCACTTACCCTGATTTTTCTCCTTGCACTTCTATCCATCCACAGTGAGTCGACAAGGTTCGCATGATTGACCTCAGACGCAGCGCCCGGAGTTTCCAGCACGCCAGGCTCAAACATATTCCCCCTCCACCATTGAACCCTCCAGCAACTGTCCGACTTCTCGATCAGCCGAACGGGGTACCAGAAATCACCTATGCGGGCAAGTGCTCCTCGTCCAGCACGCAGGCGCTTAGCTAGGGGCTTATTCCAGGCCGTCCTAGCGTTGATTTTTCTAGGTATACATTATTAGCACAGTAAAAGAGAGGAAGAATAATAAAGTCACCTTCGTAAGGAAGCGCGGTAAGTCTTCTCCCCAATCACCAAGTGTGAGAGGTCACAAGTGTCGCAGACGAATTTCTCCTTCTTTGAAAGGTCATAGGCACGCCCATCTCGCTGACATGCGATGTGCTGCATCTCCTCGCATTCATCACATCGGATAAGCGGGCCATATAGGATGGAATCATCGACCTCTAACGGGTTACCTTTAAAACCAAAACTGAAATGAGAACTCCGTGTGTATGTTACTTGAGGGATGCGACTGAAGACTCACCTACAAGCCCACAACGACAGCTTATAAAAGAAGGAGGATGTGACCTTGAGGGATGGGACTGCAATACAGCAGGGACATGTGACTCTTCTGGCGAGAGCTCAGCAGCTGGAAGCGCTTTTCTGGATTGATGCAAATGCCGAGGAGGAAGTGTCTCCTCCTCCGACTCTGGTGAGTGACGACGAGGAATAGATGTCGGTTTTGTGGAGCGGGTTATGTATTCCTTGTAACGCCTTTTTGACCTCTCGGAATTTGAAAGCCAAAATCGATCCTTCTCGTCCATGACATTCAAGTCGGATCCAGCATAAAGTATGATTGGTAATTTGTTAAGGGAGTCGGTGGAGAATCTGAGGTTGAACAGTGTACTGTAGTGCTCAACGCGCTCTTTAAAAAAAGCCTCTTGCGTCTTCAATCCACCGCGTAGTGAATAAAAGACTTGATGCACAGTGTAGCCGACCGGAAGGGAGAGATTGGGCCCAAACATAGGATCTTGCTTCACAACAAAAGGCTCGATAACGGGAATACCCTTGTTCTTCATCCCATCGTAGGTGTATACCGCCGAATGGTCCAGAGAGAAGTAGCGAGCGATAAAGTGAGTCCCGTTTGTCAAAGCTAATGCAAAGAGGTCATAGACGATTTCCCCATCTGATTTGCCAGCACGCAATGGTGACAATGCAACACGCTCTGGGATATTCCAAACAAGAAGGTCTGGTGAGTCGTCGCTTTCTGCTGATGGCTCGGTCGGGGTTTCGACTCCTAGCAAGATAGGAATAGAGAGGAGAAGATTGCGATGATCGGTACGCTTCCCAGTGCACAGTGGCGTGTTATCACGGTTCCTCCAGCAAAGGCGTACTGGTTCGGCAGGCCTGTCGAGTATGAAGAGGTCCTTTATGAAGCCTTCAAGGGATCCCTCGTACTTCTCGTGGTCGCTGCTACTGGCTTGGTATATACGTGACACACGAGGAGTATAAGATATCTCCCGATGCGGGCCGCCTATTTCCTCTGAGCCAGTGCAGACATGAACCTCGATTGTCCATACATCAAAGGCAGCCACTCCTCTATAATTGGAGGAGGGTTTGCCCTCGTGTGATATCAAGTCCGTAAACCATACCTACAGGTTAAGGTTCAGCACAACAGATTATAACTACACAAATTAAATTATTACTCACAAACAATGACTCAAAACTCGATTGTGTTTTAATAATCTTCATGTCCTTGAGCTTCTTCCGAAGGAGATCACGGTCCGAACGAAGCTTCTTCGAGGTACTGGTACTCTCGGATTCATCCTCAAGACGCCGCAATAGTCCTTCGAATAGAGAACGGAGAGGAGAGTCCTTTGTCCAGTGGGTATTGAGCATGGTGTAGTCGGATGGAAGGTGACTGACGGCCATAAACAGGACCTGTAAAGACGTATCTAACCAGCACGAGTTATTGCTCCAGGGATAGGAAGGGGGAAGTGTGTATTGTGGTTTCTGCAGCGCTTTGGACTTCTTTGCTGAAGGCTTAAGAAGTAACTCCTTTATTGTGTCAGGAGGACGGCCGTCAGACTTTGACTGTCGTTTCTTTGAAGTAGATGGGTCCCCTCTGCTACGCTTAGTACGCCCAAGAGCTGCAACGTTGTCCTTCCATGCCTCTGCCTTTCCATAGCGGATCTTTGCCCCTGCTAATATAAAATGTCAGTGAACTAAATTAAGGCAAGGATAATTGGAGTACATACTTCGAGCGCCCTCGTGCATGCGTTCATAATAAACTGCCACAGCATATAGTGAATGCATCCCTTCAAGAAATGCATGGTCGCGACCACAAGCACTATATAGCTTCCAATGCATGGACTCCTCAGCATTTGTTGTCCTAGGAATAGAGTTCCAAATTTCAATATCCATCTTCCGTTCCGATTCAAAGAGCATAGCCGCGTGAACAGGTCGCGTCCACCATTCCATCCAGCTGGCAATGTGAGGATAGTCCCGAACAAGTAGAGCAGCATGTTCTCGAAAGGTTTTCGAGTCCGGGAGGTCCATGAGTTTAAGCGCTCGTGGTTTAAAATCCGTGTCAGCGCTCTCGGGTGGAACAACAGCAACAATACGGCTAATGCGCGTGATAGCTGCTCGATAATGCTCGCCGCAACCTTTGAGTAATAGCTCTGCCGCACTCTTTAGCTCAGAACGGGTCCTGGTGTTGTCCGAGCGTACTTCCCAGAAGGCAGTAAACGCTCGCACAAACCCTACCCTTTCGGCCTCGCTGAAATCCATCACCTACAATTAATTAGCTTCCATAAAACATGTGTAGAAGTTCAAGACATACCCCAGCAAATAAGGTGTCCGTGACAGGAATGTCTCGCGACTCAGCCTCTTCTGCTATGCCCTCGAGCACAGCAAGAAAGTGGTACTGAAAGTGCTCACCGGATGCACCATTTGAGTAGGACAAGACACCAGGAGCCCATGCACGTAGCACCGGGCAGTAGGTGGACGATACAATAAGCAGGGATGTTCGTTCCTTCCACCATCCATGAGCCGCATCGCTCACCATCCCATTGATAGGACCGTCAAGCTTCTTGTCTTTAACAAGCTGAGAGCGCATGAAGGAAGTCTGGACAGAAATTACGGTGACCTCTCCGAGAGTAGAGCGTCTGACAAAATGTGGGTGTGATTTTGAGAAGGCAGAAAAGGCAGCAATCAACCCATCGGCGGAGAGGGTTCCTTCTTTGCGCATTTTCGATCGCTCCTTTGCAATACGGTCTGCATTCAATAGAAGAGGCGTGATGTCGATAGCAGAGTCCCCGGGACCATTGAGAGTTGGTATTCCCACTTGCATTTTGAGTGGGCCCGACGTGGGGTTAGCCTGGTACATCTTCTCAAACCGGACCTTCTCGTTAGGCAAAAAATGGAGGATATGTGTAGGTCTCCGATGTAAGTGGTGCCCATTATTTGCGTAATGGACACCGCCGGACCATGTATGGAGGACAGACAGGATACCGCAGGGTTCGTATACTAGCTTCCCGCCACAGGAACATTTCTTCGTCAGTTGGTGATCCAAGTCGGTAGGATTTATATGAGGCCGAACGACAATTTCGCATATTTCGTTATCGCAGGTGATGACGCCTACACATTTTCTTGTAGACTTCTTTCCAAGCTCCCATTCAGGTGCGTCAACCTGACCTTTACGGTCACCTCCACCTCGACGAGATGCCCAATGAACCATGAGATTGCCGGACTCACGCACTTCTGCATGAGTAAAGTTGCGGGTGAGATACCCATCAGGCCATCCATCCCACTTATAAGACGAGTAGTCACTGTCCTCACTCGAGTCCGAGTCTTCACTAGGTTCTGAGCTGCTAGTGACGTCGATTTTAGGTTTCATAGGAAGTTTTGGTTTCGGTTTTATAGCCAACTTCGCTTTCTTCTTCTCTATGGTATGCATCAGCAGATCCATCATGCACTGGAGAGAGCACAGAGAGCACTACTCACCAACACCTTTCAACACTGGAAGCTTTGGACTGTCAGGATCCTTTTTCACCTTTTCTTCCGGAGCTGGAACAGCCATGGGTAGTGCTTCTATCTTCACTTTATGTCTCGGGCGCTCTACATAGCTTACAATATCACCTAAAACATATGATTTATGTGTGTACAATGCCGCCGGCGGACAATATAATGCTCACCTTCGACATTGAATACAGGAATGTATCGCTCAGAGACCGCGGGATTTTCTGGTGGAGACGTTTCCGGATGAGGAAAAGAGATTGGGCGCTTCTGGTCCGGTATGTCGTCCGTAAAGTAACGAGACACATGCTTGAAGAAGTCCTGTGATTTGTAGATTGGTCAATACAATATTTTGCGGTTTTAATTAAGCCAATCAGCTTACTATAACTCCCATAGTTCGAAGACTTGAGAGTAAGGGCAGATGGTAAAGCTTACTGCTCTTCCTGCCGCCTTATATTCTCTTTTTTGCGAAAGGAATTTCCATTTCCTCTTAGCATAGCCCTAATCTCCGTTTTGACAGTCTCAACTCTCTGGCAACATTTCAAATTTCACCCAAATTTCACCCAGACAATTTTTTATTCATTAAGTTGTATGTATCTCTACAATATACAGTTTTCGAGCTCTTAAGAGTGGGTGCAGATGTGTGCACAACATGCGTGCGAATACGTGCAGTATATTTAGAGATGCGTGGCAGATGCGTGCCGGTGCGTGGCAGATGCGTGCCAGTGCGTGGTCGATGCGTGCCAGTGCGTGGTCGATGCGTGGCGGTGCGTGCCAGATGCGTGCCAATTACTGCCGGTGCGTGGCAGTGCGTGGCGATGCGTGCAGGTGCGTGGCGGTGCGTGGCGGTGCGTGCCAGGCTATACTGTTATATCCGTGCACGAAAATACGGTAGTTACCGTTTTTTAGAGTTGCACCTCAACGGTAGTTTACCGTTACCGTCTCAGGTGCACCCGTCCGCGCGCCAGGTGCTGTTGGTGCACATTCGACGGTAATAACCGTCGACCGTCAGGGATGCACCCCCTTCGGCTCCTGATTCGGCTCACTCCTTGGGCTGCTCCGCCCGTTCCTGCCCAAATAGCAGTTAGCAACCGTTGACCGCATGGAACTACACAAGAAACATTTCGGAAACATTGCAAACCATCTTTTCTTGGATTACGGCCGAACATCATAAGTCTTAGCAGATGATAGACTATATGATAAGTCCCAAATAGTAACTTCTGTCCAATCAGTCGCTTTGCTATGTTGTAACGGGTGCAGCCTACCTAAGTACCTATATCTTTACTAGTCTGGAACTTATCATCCCACGATCAATCATATATTTGCCCGCTATATTTGCCACCTAAGGTAAGTCATAGATTCGCACGTAGGTATCAAGTTGTATTATAAGACATGTATTTATTGAGGCCTCTATAGTGTCTTATGCTACTCAGGACGTATACTGAGGGTGCCTGGAACGCTCAGTCGGTTGCCTCTAAGGCATCGAGTCATGTCGCAGTCCACGAGCCGGATTCCGGCGATTCTAGTTTAGGGGAGGCGACGCGTTTGCTCAGGTATAATAAGGTGAGCTCTCAGCACGTAATCGTCCTTCTCCCTCTTCCTTCCATTCCACCCGCTAGTACCTATTGTGTAGACCGTTATTTCTGATGCATGTGAATAAGTTCAATCCCACATTCTACAGGTGTTAGAGTTTCAATCCAATTTCAATCACAATCACACCTCTTTTGAATTCAAATCTCGTTCTCGTCTAGTAGGTAACCAGTTCATCGCTCGTGGTTCTCAGAGTTATAGATCATGTACCACATAAGTTGCGAGTCCACACTGTATAGATGATGATGATGATGGGTCCCGTTGGCATCGTACATCATTACACGAGATGCACACAGGACGGTAAGTAGCGTTAAGCCAATAGTTGCGAGGTGCACGAACCACGGTAAGCACCGTCCACCGTCGACTAAGGGAGCATCCATCCGCAGTACTATATTAGGACAAGGGGTGCACGTAGGACGGTAAGTAGCGTTTACTGTGTCGAAACATGAGTCACTCACTCACGTTAAGCCGTGGGTGCACGTAGGACGGTAAGTAGCGTTTACCGTGTCGGTACATGAGTCACTCACTCACATTAGGCCGTTAATAGATGCCAAGGTGCACGAAACCACGGTAAGCACCGTCCACCGTCGACAACTGAAGGGAGTACCTGGGGTGCACGTAGGACGGTAAGCACCGTTTACCGCAGGGTAAGGCCATTCATAGTTCTTGTTTAAATATCGCACACTGCGTACAGCAGCGCAGAAGGATCACGATGAAATAAATTTATTAGAAACACTACACATTTCAAGCATTTGCTAACACCGCAGACAAGTATACTTATATCACTGCTCCCCCTCAGGCAAAGGCTCGTCTATCTCAGCCCAACTGCAGTAAGCAATGAGTGACTTTCTCTGCAGGGTTTACTGAAGAAGTGCTTACCCTTTCCAACCAGGCCTCGTCCGAGGCTTCTTCTTCCCAGTATTCTCGCCCTCAGCTGCACTCCTCTTCTTACTACTCTCTCCTATCGAAGACGCTGTTTGAGGAACTTGAGGCGCGACGGAGGATGTAGTGGAACGAGTAGAGGACCTCGTAACTCGCGGCGTGGATTGACCTTGAAGGGATTCGGATTTCTTCCGACCCAGTCCCTTCACGGTCGGTTTCATAGGAAGAGTCGCGGTATCGAGGTTACTCGGAGACTTATCTAAGGGACCCGAGTCCAGAGTAGGAGCGCCGTTGACAACAGAGTCCATGTTATCAGCGAACATATGGGTATCCTTGCTGAAGTCATATGCACCTGCATGGGTAGGGTTTGAGTTTACAGGCTGTCCAACGAGCAAGTGAGAGTTTAGCTCGTCGGTTGATGTCGGCAGAGTAGAGGCTGAGGATGCTGGATGTGCAGGTCCAGTAGTGTTCAAGTTAACATGCTGGACAATGGAAGGGCCCCGACCAAGTGTTAGGGAATGCGCTGCTCCAGCCACCCCCGAGTTCCCCAGAAGCACTGGATCTAAGTTGGCGATGTCGAACTGATGCGGAAGTGGTTCCATAGTCGCACGGCTAGGCGCATTTTCACCGCGTGATAACGCCATCCTCGCCCAGGCGTGCTCCACAGGTGAGCTAGGACCTCCTATTGCTCGCCGACGTCGCAGTTCTTCTTCTGGTGATGGGACCGGGGTTCGAGGGCGAGCAATATCCACCGAGATCTCGGGTGTAGGGTGCCGAGGCACGCTGTCAGACTCGTGGGTTTGTGAGCCGGTTCCAATAGGCGCCAAGCCGTGAGAACCAAAAGAACTGGGTGTACGGGGAGCGGGGGAGTTGCCTGTGGATGGAGGAAATGGATTGTCGGTGATTGGAGACTGCTGGCCAACTTGTATCTGACCGCTCTCGTCGGTGTCGTCACCGGTGATGCTGTTACCGTTGGGCTGGACAGTACTGGCTTGGTCCGGATTGTGATGGTTGGCGTCGCCCGGCGTGGCATCGTTGAAGTGAAATAACTTCGGATTATCCAACATATTCTCGGAGACTTGAACCTCCCCGGTTGTAGAGGCTGGAATAAGGGCTCTCTTGTCACGTAGTTCCTGCGCTATAGACTCGATCAATTTGTGTTTTCATGGTGATTGTATGAGGACTTACGGAAACAACTGAGAACATGCCTCGACCAGTTTTTCATGAGCTGACCATCGAAGTCAGGGTAGCCTTTGCGGAAATCTTGTCCGTTAACATTCGTTGGACCGTCATGGTGACTGGAAGGTGTATCAGCACTTTCAGAAAAGCGGAAACAAAGGGAACTCACTGTGATACTACCACTCGCCCTCCTGCGCTTGGCTTCGGTCCTCCAGCAAGAACCATTATGGACCAGCCAGTAGCCTTTGCCCATATCTCGATAATGTATTCGACGAGATCAGGGAAGTCGTCAATGCACCTGGCATGTCATCGTTGTTAATGTGCTCTTTATTTTCGAAGAAAGAAATGTTACCTCTGAAGCTCCTCTGGAGTACGTGAAATCTCCTCGTCGTCTTTGTCAATCATCTGAACGAACTGCTTCTTCGCCTCATCCTGCTGAACTTGCCACGCTGCGATCGACTTCGCTACAGCCTGCTTCTGGGATTTAGTGGCGGTCTTGAAGCATTCGGTCGCAACCTCCCTGAGCTTATTGACCTTCTGCTTCCCAAACGAGGCCTGCTGCGCTTGGGAGTATTTCGCATCTAATGCAGCCGTAACTTCGTCCGGGAAGAGCTCACGGAACTTCTCCGCCTCATGCGGTCGTCGTGTGGACTTGACTTTCTGGGATTCGGCCTGGGCGATCTTGAGGAACTCCTGCGCGAGTTGCTTCCCCTTTGCTCGCCGATGCTTCTTCACCGCATGCCAATCAAACCAATCGTCAATTTGCTGTATGAATACAAGTCAGTAAGTAACTCATGCAGGTCACTACCATTGCTGACCTTTTTCCGTCCCTCTACCGCGTCTCCGTAACCAGGCGATGAAATTGTCACGACCGTACCATCAGGTTTGACGATGTCCGGAAATTCCTTGAACCAGTTCCGTTGGACTTCCTCAAGAAAGGGGTTGAGCTGCGTCCTGCCGGACGCGTGTTTTTCAAGATAGTTAGGTATATGATGAGACAGCCACTCATGTTGAGGCTTTGTTGTCCACTGATGTCCCATAGGTCGAAGAAGAATTAGAGTACACGCGCCAAACACGCGCAGGAAGCCTATGTAATATGTGATAGGATAGCGAATAAAGAGAAAAAAAAAAAACGGGGTACAGAAGTAACCGCCGTGCCACTGGGCTGCGGCCCATTCTTTGGAGATAAGTTAGTATCCGATCTTCTCGTTCAAGATCTACCAAGTATATTAGCAAGTGAACATCTATTTATCGTGCCTATTAAAATCGCGACGGTAGGTTATGTCTACTTTCAACATCAGTCCCCTTCCCCCATGGCCGACTCGAATCAATCTCTCATTGACTGTATCCGTGACCTCAGAGCTGCTGTTGAGGGTATACAAGCTGGTAAGTCTACTCATTCTGCACTTAATTAGACGACAGCTGACTTTTCATAATCACAGCTGTTGGCAGTCTCCATACGAAGCTTGATAGTCAGCAGCAACAGCGCGACTTGTCCGAGTCTGCAGGTATGTCTGATATTTATAGTCTCTAAGAAGCTCAACTAAACATTGTTTCAGATTCTGCTTTGCTCGACGCCGCAGTTATAAAGCACTGGTATGCAGTTACAGTGGGAAGAAACCCTGGGGTATTCTGTGGACCGTAAGTCCTTGCTATTCCATCGTCTCGCTTCCCTTACTAATAGATTGGCAGAGAATCTGTTCAGTCCAACATCTACCGTATTCCTGGAGGCTATGCAAAGCGATGCGATACTCACGAGGAGGCAGTGGCCGTCTTCGAGACTGCATTAGATGCAGGACTGGTGGAGCGGACAACGTATGAGGTAGTCACACTCTCCCGTGCAGACCGTCCAAGGAGCACATACAACTAGATTCTCTGTGTTAATTACTCCAAATTTGTTTCTTTATTGAACTGCTCCTCGTTCGCGATTATAGAATCAGCGGCATCCGACTCACTGCTACCTGAATCCGTTCCTTTGAGGCTCTCCTCATTAGCCCACTCAAAATACTTCGAAATGCGCAAGGCAATGGCAGTTACCTCAGAAATTCGGGTGATGGTGTCCAGTACATCATTCCAGTGCCCGGAACCAGGGGTGGAGAGTCTCAGCTCTTCGACCATGAATGCCCTGTGTTTCATCCCCTCTTCTACCGAGCGGTGGAAATATGACTCCCCCCGTGAACTTCGCATGCAATGGATTGTACCGTACAAGCCGTGCTGATTCCAACTTTCGTCAAAAGTAATGACTTTGAAATTGACGTTCCATATCCAGGTCCGTGAGGCGTCATATGCACTGAGAAAGTCTTCTTGCGTGTGACCATGTGGGCGGTCGGAGAATTCGTCGTCGACGCTGGCGTGTACAAACTCATCGGTCAGCTAAAGCACATGATGTATGTTGATTATTTGAGCGTACAGTTCATCACCTATGATTGTTTTGCTGGTTGTGTTCTTTGGTTCTTCGTCTTTTTCTTTTTTATTTCTCTCCTCTTCCTTGTTTTGACGTTGGCTAACGAATTGAGAAAGATTATAGTAGGCCTGGCACTTCGTAGTATAGCATGAACCATACCGTTGTATATATCTCTGTTGCTTTGTTAGGCCGTCATCGTATTTCTTCTTGCGTGTTTGACGAATAGAGGCAGACTGCTCAGACATAGATAAAGATTTCATAAAGCTGTATAGACATTTTGCATATTTTTATACCCCGGACGCTGTTACATGAGGGAAAATGGATGCTCTGTATGTGAAATGACCTTAGGGTGACCTTAAGACTCGGAGAACCATATCATCGAGTCTTAAACATGAGGTGACCTGTAAGTGACCTTAAGCAGTGACCTTAAGCAGTGACCCTAACCAATTCGCTTTCAGCAGAGAGCGTACCATGTGGACGATCGAGATCTAAATCCGCCCAGGATTGGTGCCGCATCTGCAGATCTAACCCTCGAAACAGTAGCGAGTATAGGGTTACAGTGTTCCCTTACCAGTCAGAATCATAACTCTCATCGAATTATACTCTAATCAACGCCAATGGATGCAACAAGTGAGTGCATACTTGTCGTTACCAGAATATCGCAATGCTAACCCGAGCTGCAGGTGCACGATCTTTAAGCCTCTTCCCAACGGCTGCCGCGCTCGTTAACGCTACGGAGGAGAGGACTAAGTTTCAGTCGTTTGCAAGGAAGAAGGCGACAGAGGCTGGGTTTAACACACTCGCAAGCATTTTGGATGAGTTTGGCCTTGGATCATCCCCATCTATTTTCTTGCACGCAATGAAGCTGACATCTACTATCATATCTGGATCAATCGCCCTCGCCGTCTTACACCCTGGCATGTTCAGACACGGAGACATGGACTTGTACACAACATCGACGCCACACAGCCATCTTCTTTGCGATATCCTACTATCTTTTGGTTACACAGCGCTGGAGTCAGTCAGTCTCCCTCAATCTATCTATTCCACGAAGTCAATAGGCTGTGTCCGTCGGTACCAAATGCGCTCGGGAAGTCAGCACCACTTTATCAACGTCTTCCATGTCAATTCAATTGATCAGTGTCATCCTACCCCCATTTCCGGTGTCTTCGAGTTCATATCTACCCTCGCAATGAACTACATTGCTCACTACGGCATCGTCTGCCTGTACCCCCGCACCACTCTTGCAAGACATGGCTACTGGCTTTACGAGTCGGCGGATGCACAAGACTGGATAGACAAGTATGTCGAGCGCGGATTCGACTTAGAAGCTTATAACGGGACCGCTGGTACCGGACTTGGAGAACGCAATCTCTATGACGACGGAGTCCTTTTTCTCCCTTTTGAGAAGGACGGCAAGCCCAAGCCCTATAGTGTGCAGTTAGTGGAGCACAACCTCCGCTGGAGATTGCTTTAAGCTTCAACAGCACATTGAGAACGACCTTTGGTATGTCGTCACCTCACTTGTACAACACTTGTTGCTCACTTTGAATATAGGTTTAATTTTTGTGTCTTAGAGATGTAGATATTTACAAGCATGTAGAACTGTGTCAATTCCTGATAGAACATCACTGCCTGCGCTTTCACTGTCGTCTGTGAAATCTCTACGCCTATCGCACCCTGGGCAAGCACGGACAGCCTTATTGTTTAGTAATCAGGCTGCCTATTAAAGTAAGTCTAACTCCAGATAGGACGTCCGCATCTAGAATCCCTTTAAATACACATGAAGTGAAAGGTGCCCCATACCTTCAAGTTACCCCAATGTACCGGCAATTTACAAAGCACCACGAGCGCACCATCGAAGCTTTGTCGGCGGAAGAATTTCTCCGCCTGAAATCAGACGTCCTAAGTAAGACTACTACATTGAATTTTTTACCCCGTCAAACCGTTGTTGACTCATAGTAATTGTATTCCCAGAGATTCCCGAGGACATAGTCAACCATGACTATTTTTCCATTGAAAATTGCCATGTCTGGCTCAACGTCATGGGCTCACTGCAGGCATATGTTGACCGCGAGGAAAGGTGTGATACAGCTTGAATTCTGCGGCCCGAAGTCCAGTGCTAACGTCTGGGAACTAGTCGGAAGGAGCTTGAGGAGTTACGTGCGGAGATAAGGAGTCGCATGGAGGATGTAGAGCGCTCAAAGATTGCTCACAATGCAGCTGGTATCTCGTCTGGTAGCAAGCGCCCACGCGGGTCAGACTTAGCTTCAGTCATGCGGCAGCGGCGTTCACTGGTTATTGACCCTGATATCATTGATATCAGTGATGAAGAGGCTGTGAGCTCTGCAGTGGGACGAGCGGGAAAAGGAAAGCATGTAGCAGTAGTTCCAGAGGTTATCGATCTTACAGACACCTTGTAAACATTCTTACTCCTCCCTTTTCCCTATAAAATTGGCTCACATATGTGTTGTCTTATTCTTATCACAAAAGCTTTCCACCTCACTTACTATTACAATGGCCAAAAAGACGAAGCGCATTCGCTCTGAGATGATTGATGCTGCTGTCTACGCGGATCGGCCCACTCCTGACCAGCCAAGTTCCTCCTTAAATGTTATCTCAACCGCTTATCATCGTCGATCCACCGGACACTTGGGGGCCAGTACAAGCGTTGTCAAGGTCACCAACAAGCACGATACAACATTGAATTTCCAAGAACTACCATTTTCGAACTACCTTGACGATGTCGATGTCCACTACGCATTCGAGGAAGATCACGATGGTGCTGATGTCCAGGACATTGACGGATCTTCTAAGAAGAGACGAACCGTAAGTTTGCAGATTTTATGTTCCTTTCCTTCGTAATGCTCAATCTACTTGTAAATAGTATGCTCCCTTGAAGGACTGGATTGGAGACCGTGAGCAGTTCCTATCGGAATTGCTTCGCCTGGAAGCCAAGGGTCACAATCAGTGCTGCGCATGCGGTGAGGAGGCATTGGAAGCGCACTACCGGTGTATGGACTGTGATAGTATGGACTCAATGTGCCGCTCATGCATTCTGGCCCATCACAACCGCAGCGGACTGCATCGAATTGAGGTATGTCCACCATAACCCAAATGTATCTAGATATCGCACTCACTTACTCAAACAGGAATGGAGTAAAGAACAGCCATTCTTTCGAAAGATATCACTCGCTTCTCTCGGACATGCTTACCAGCTTGGACATCCTATCGGACAGACCTGTCCGGTGCCATCGGCATCATTTAACTCCCAATTTACTGTGCTCGATATCAATGGAATTCACACTGTCAATCTCAACTTTTGCAACTGTACATCGAGCCAGAGCCAGTACATTCAGCTCTTGCGTTTTGGCTGGTTTCCGTTCACCGTTCAGTTCCCCCGGACTGCTGCTACTTTTCGCCTGCTCAAATTCTATCATATACTCTCCTTTGAGTCCAAGACAACAACATACGAGCTCAACCGAACTCTGCGTCGGATCACAGACAATACGGGTGTAGCTGAAGTTCCAGTATGTCATCCGGCGCTTATCAATGTGTGTGTCATGTGCTGATGCTGTCTTGAAGAATCGCTATCAGGATCTGCTACGAGTCGTGAGAGAGTATCGGCATCTGAAGATGCTGAAACGAGCTGGCCGAGGTCACCATGTGGACGGTGCGCAGGGAACTCAGCCTGGTGAATGTGCAGTGCTATGCCCAGCCTGCCCCTACGAGTTTACCTTACCAGAAGGATGGAGGAATGCACCTGCGCATACCAAGTACGTGTTTTTATTCTATCAGCCAATTCCTACTCACTCAACACTACTTTATTCAAGATTCCTGTACCAGCTGTTTGTTGGACAGGATGCCAATTTCCGGTTGAAAAGGAGAAAGGTCTCAAGTCACGAAGCCGATCCCGGGCTTTCACACGGATGGGCTTATTTTGTCGAGGAAACAGAGTTCAAGGATTTCCTTCAGAAATACGGGAAATTGATTATCCAAGAGGTATGTTCACACTCCATTGAACGTAAGCACTGTACTAATACCTGTTCCAGCCTAGTACATGCAATAATCACAATGCCGTCAACGTTAATCGGGAGCACGCATCGGAGAAATATGCCGCAACTGGAACTGCGGTATGTGACTGCATCCGACACGACATGAAGCGACCTCTGGCAGCATGCGACTTGCAGAAGGGAGAAAGGTACATCTTTTCAACTGATCTTCAAATTTAACTTCTGACGTGTTGATCAGGTACATTAATATGGACTACATTTTTGCCTTATCCCTCACCGATACTGTGGCACAAGACATTGTCGTGTCGTATGACATTAACTGTCAGTGGAGTATCAAGCTGTGGGAAAGAATGTCTATATATCCGGAGAGCATGGGACGCATTGCTGATGGATCCAAGAACTTCCGGTTTTTCATTCCGAAGTTTCACCTACCCGCGCATATACGGGCTTGCCAGACCGTCTACTCTTTCAACTACAATCCTTATGTGGGCCGTTCGGATGGAGAAGCGGTAGAGCGTGGGTGGGCCAGCTCGAACGATGTTGCTCCTAGCACAAGGAGTATGTCAGCAGGTAGTAGGCGCGACACATTAGATGATTATTTTGCAGACTGGAACTGGCGTAAAACGGTCAATTTCGGTATATAGCAGCATTCATTGTTTGTGTAGCCATATCTGATTTCAATATACGCAGCTTTCCAGCTATTGAGGCAGATCAAGGAGGCGGTGGTTGAAGCAAGGGAACAAACGGCGCTCCACAGTCAATTCCTTCAAGGCCTGTCCGGTGACAGCGCTCCCTGGCTACGCGAGAGAAAATCGCTTCCTGGTCCACTCAGCTCGACGCGTGGACTCTGGATCATAGCCAATTCAATCCGTTTGAGACTACATACAAAGGCCGGTGCAATCAAACTCTACTTTGATCCGTAACTTATCTTATCCCCTCAGGTATCTCGCAGGCGACAGTGGAGTCCCAATTAGCATCTGAAGAAGAGGAGGAAGCAAAGAAAGACATAACTCCCATGAAGCACGAAAGCGTTTCCGCGAGTCAGATGATACTGTCTGGCATGGAGATTGAGAAACAACAGTGATTATTCCTTATCCTTGAATAGTGGACGGTGAATCCTATACTGATTCACTTCCTTAATGGGCTTGCAGGCAGCGGCTCGCAACCGACGTGAAGAACTTGGCTGCACATGCAACCGAAGATCAGAAGACCAGGATAAAGTTCAGATCTAATGCTTTGCGTAGGAAAATTAACTCTTGGATCAGTGTACAGAACATGTACATGCCTTCTGTCTACGTGTACCGGGAGCGCGTCGCAAATTCCTCTGACGGTCAGCAAGAAGATGGTCCTGTATTCTTAACCCCCCTGCTTCTCCCATCGGCATTACCGCTATCCGTTCCTTGCGATGCAAGATTAGTCGAAATCGAGAGGAGGCTGCGCATAGGGCAATGCACCGACTCTCTTGAAAACCTCCGTGATGCCTTATGTCTGCGTGCCTATGTCCTGATTGACAAGCTACGGTTCCAACGGGGTCAGCATGCGAACACTCGTTCGCAAGCTATAGTCAATCGTGTGGTCGAAAAGTGCCAGCATGCCAAGTTCACGTATCAGAACTCGTGGATAGCGCTCAAGAACCTTGGCGCTCGGTCTGGAGATGCGAGTTGGGCTGACCGGCTACCTGAGCTAAAGGAAGAGGATGTCCGACCACTCCAACGTGAAGAAACTGCCGAAGAACAGAGGGACGCTAGAAAAAGAAGAGATAATGTCATGAAGGAGTCTGAGGGGAGGAGGATGGTTTCCTGGATTTGGACGCGAATGGGCGGGGAGGATCTCGATGTTAATCAACGTCTTGAGGAAAGTAAGTGCTCTACTCC
>JAACJL010000065.1:0-57044 GCA_013053245.1 Agrocybe pediades
AGTCACGGAGGGTTTGCGCACGTCTCACAATGCTACAGGGCCAATAAGCTTCGATTCTCCCAAATTCTGAGAATTTGACTCTCAATGCGCAAGATTTTTGCTCTAACTCTAGACACTCGATTATGTCACAGAGATTCACGTGATTGTAATAATAAACAGTTGGGAGCCGAGTTGATTCGAGCGAAGTGTACTCACTGCCCAGGTATTGCGCATTTACATGTTACTGTTTCACTCTATGTTTTGGTGAAGACGGAAAAAGACTGGGATGTACGTGTCGCGCGACCCCAATTTTTGACATAAATCCAGTATATTGTGCAAGGAAAAGCTTAGTTCAGTGTTTGGGATAACATGATGTAGTTAAGAAAGCAGGGTGCGAGGGGAAAGGAACGAGCAGATTCACTATAAGCCTGTCCGAGCATATGTAATCAGCCGGACCGCCGAAGCGGAGAAGCTGAAGGCGAAAGTTCAAAATCAAAATCGAATCGTGGACATCCCGCCAACGGTATACTAATACCTAATCCGAGTCCTTGGAATCATCCTCTTCCTCCAAGTCGTCCCCCAATGCTTCCTGACATTTGACCAAAACACCTTCAACAATATCCTTAACAACATCGTTATTGAAATACGCAATGATCAGCATTGCGATTGCGACCAGGACTTGGACGAGTTCCTTCTGGATGGAGTGAGGGCCGGCTTTCTTCAACTCTCTTTCTTCCGAACGCATCAGCTCCTGCTCTAGTCCGGTTCCTTCAGCGAGCACCACTGCTGTTTGGCCTTGCATATTTGTCTTGGTGAGGGACGCGCCGCGATCGACCAGCTCATGGATCACTTCCTTGTCTGCGGTGTCGGCAATGGCGGTCATGAGCGGCGTGTTGTTTTGGTCTTCGGGATAACAAGCATCCACTTTGGCACCAGCGTCAAGCAGAGCACGCACGATTGCCCTTCTGTTTTCTGGAATGGAACCTCGGACGGCGTAGTAAAGGGGAGTGCGGTTTTTCGGAGACAGCGCGTTCGGATCAGCAAGGCGAATTGGATTGTCGAGAAGCAAGTCAACAGCATCGACGCTACCGCTCCAGCAGGCAGCTGCGAGTGGGGTAATGGATAGGGGACCACCGAAGGCATTGATGATGGCGGGATCTTCAGCCAGGAGGTCGTGAAGCCGCTTTTCGGTGAGTGTGTTTTCCTGGGCCTCTATGCAACACATGTCGACTGCGCGTTCGGATACAAAGGTTCCATTCTCATCAACCCTTCCTAGGTTGGAGCAATGCCCGTTTGCAGAAACTTGCAAAATCTTCGCCCTATCGGTCAAAACATGCGCCTCAAATCTGGTAGTAGTTCCCTCTCGCGTGGCGTTCACGATAAAACGCTTGACTGTCCCGTTGAATGGCTGAGTTGACCACTTCGTGTCAGACCAATCCAATTCGTTGCTCTTCGTTGCATAGTGAAGGCAACCATCGGCGGAGATGTAGAAGATACGAATGACGCCATCAACGAACAAAGCGTATAAGGCGGTGTCGGGGGAACACTTGACTGGGACGTTGGTGGTGTGGGTAGGACTGGCAAGGGCAAACACGACAAGGTGCCTGCCTGTATGGTAAACGACAACAATGTGACCAAGGCCGTTCAAGCAGGCGGCGACATGGCTGGACGGGTGGGCCTTGTGCTGAATGACCTTCTTCGGGTCCTCGTACCACTCGTCGCTCTCTTCATCAAAGTCGATGATGTGGAGCATAGACGACGAGTCCATGTAAATAACGGTTTCGATGGATTTTCCGCGAACGTAGGCGGCGGTAGAGCCTGGACGAACACCATCTTCAACAACCTCGGTTTGGTTCGTAAATGTTTTGCCGGTCCACTCCTTGGAGATGAGGGATGAGTCTTCTGTGTAGAGAACGTACGTCCTACCATCGACTGTGTCGGCGTTGGCAGCACCTGTGAGGATGTGGGCGATTTTTTGGAATTCAAGCTGAGACATGGAGGCAAGTAAGGTTCTTCTCTGACGAGGGTTCTCAGAATTGAATTATAAAGTCTTGCAGCACATCAGTTTGTCGACGGTTCTGTGATTAGTCACTGAACGATAAAAAGCTGGCGCAAAGTTTTTGCCGTAATATCGAGATCTAAAAAACTGCATGTAAGCACAGAGATCTGATCTTCTGGATATCTGCTGGGATGACCGGGATCTTCACTGACATCCTTTCTCAAGCAGACAAGAATAGATGGCACCCTTTTTTTATCATAAGATGATAAATAATACTTTACCAACCATAGAACGGTACCAACACAGAACCCCAAGAATGAGCACCAGCAATTCCGACGATGATAACCCGGTCGTCGACGTTCCTAAGCTACGACACCTCGATCTAGCCTCTATCCACCAATTTGTTGTCATGCTTTCCTTCAACAAGGACGGTACAAATTATAAAGGGAGCGCCTTTTTCGTCGTTATTCCCGACTCCCCCTACGAGGTCATATTTACAGCCGGTCATAATCTATACACTCAAACGAAGAACTTTGCGACCGATGTTATACTTTTGCTCCCAAATCCCAACCCAACGTCTGCTATTCCCATTTCAATTCCTATTTCTCCTGAACAAATCAAAGTAGCGGCAGACTACGTGGACGACCCCACCAAACATGAAGATGATTATGGTGTCATTCTCCTGCCGTGGAATGGAAAACAACCGAGACGTGGTTTGGGGTTCAAGATGACGCACGCTTTTTCTGAACTTCGAGGCGAAGCCAATGTCAGCTGTTATCGTGATCGGTCTTTGCCAGGACGACCGGTCATGTCTACTGGTCTCATTGTGGTGGACAAATGCACTGAAAACCAATTAATGTACAACGCCAAGACTGAGGGCGGTAACAGCGGCTCGCCTGTGTGGATCGCAGACGTCGAGGCTGATGAGGTCGTTGTTGTTGCGGTTCAGTATGTGCCAATATCTTCTCTATATTATCTGATTTCTAAGTCGTCCACGCAGCAATCTGAAAACTGAGCCTGGGTCTTTGGGGAGTCGTGGCTCTCGACTTTCGCCTAAGCTTCTCCGTGAGGTTTATGGGTGGGTCGGCTTGGATACGAAAAAGAAGATCAGAGCGCAAAACATCAGCAAGACGGCTCGGATTGTACTTCCTCCCTCCGGTCTTTACGTGACCTTTGAAGGTTCAGGCTTTGCCCGCCTGCAGCGCGGCACTGGTACAGAATTCGATGTCTTGCCAGCACAAGTTGCCTCCGCAATCTCCACTAGTGGCACCATTCGATACGCCCTAGCCGTTGGCGAACAGTGGGTCAAGTTCAGCGTCGAAAATCAGCAAGCGATCCTCGTCGACAAGCTGGTAGAATCATGTCTTTTCGTCAAGCAAACGATGAAAAACCCGCTACTTAAACCACACATTGCGTATATTGGCGTCGAAGAGAAATACTTCCTGAAGATGGACGGTTCCAAGTTTCAGGCTCATGACCCGCCTAGCTTCCGAAGGTCCGGAATTAGTCTGATGACCAGTAATACCCCAGTAAGTCCTCAGTCGGTTCAACTCACTGTTCACTCTTTCTGATGAGAAGCCCCATCTAATTTGTTCAGATTACTTTCGAGCCGTATATTCCATTCAGCCTTCTTGTGACCCCGGCGACGGAGGATGCGAAGGCCGATTCACACAGTGCTTCTGAATGTTGCCCAGCATGTGGTCATGTATTCCCGTGCAAGGCTTCTTGAAATGGCTTACTGCTGGTTAAATGCCTATGAAATGAAGCCGCTTGTAGAACTTCTTCTGTGTATATACTACCAATTTTATCTCATTTCGATCCTGTCAGGATGTACTTGGTGTTATTAGAATTCACCTGACGCCCTCACCAGATCCGTTCCACGCCAGAAAAACATAGCCTAAAAATGACATCCCCCCTCTCCGACCTGTCTCGTCCAAGATTTGTTCGCGATGCTGGTTTCATACTGTACGTCCAATCCAGTCTCTGTCACATATCTTCATCTTCAACTGAATCTGGGGCACAGATAAATTTGCTTCGTCAATTCGACACTTGACCGGTGAGCTTGACCCTTGACCGTGTACATCGCAGTCTATATTAATGGTCCACGCCCGTGGGATCGGAAGCGGGTGCAAATTATATGCATAGAACTCATTAGGCGCTAAATTTACGCATACATGAGAAAATGTGATGTGTGAAGTTTGTCAAGTGTTTGGCCACGCGGCACGCCGAGCCATATACTTTTTTTTTGGCAGAGCAGTCAGGCCAGACTTAGGAGGCAGGCCTGAGGTGCTAGGGGGCACGCCGAACCATATACTTAGGTATGAGATTTTGTTTCCCCCCATTGCTATAATACAATTATCTAGCTTGAGCTCGCTCTGCCTGCACTGTTGCAGCTTGCTCACCATACGCTTGTATCACAATCATGGCACAGAATATTTGGGACGACGCTTGTCGCAACACACTCCACAAGCCTGGGCGACTCGAGCGCTACTTGCAGGCCGACCCAAACTGCATCAATCAAGTGGGTGGCCTGGAATCACTGACTCCCTTAGCGGGAGCTTGCAACCATGGACATCTCGACGTCGTCACTTTACTTCTTGATAATGGTGCCCGACCTGACGCCCCTTGTCCCAATGGGCGTACTGCACTGTATTGGGCCATCACACAAGCACCTCGACACAAGGTTGCCCTTGTCAAGGCTCTGCTCGCTGCTCCGCACGGGGCGGCGAACCCCAACGAGGTTTATCCGGACGATGGCAACGTCAATGCCCTGCAGCTCGCTATCGAAGAGGCGCAAGACAAGGCTGTTGTCCAAGCGCTTGTCGACGGCGGTGCAATACCCACAGACGACAATAAGAAGCAAGCGAAGACGAGGAAAATGGATCAGTCTTTGAAGCCATTGAAACGGATGGTTGGGACCTTCGCTGAGATGGCTGCTGCTGCCATATCTATCATAATTGCCTACACCGACGGCGGTGCTTTCAATGGCATTGCAAAAGGTGTTTTGTCGAAGATGTACAAGATCACAGCACCCGCAAAGAATCCAATCGCTGTTGTACGTTACTCCAGCTTTTCTTGAAGCCAAGTTGACATGTGCCTCACATTTACTTATACTTCATACAGGATATTCCAGAGCCCAAGACTGCGAAAGACTTCAAGAAAACCATCAACAACTTTGTCAATGACACTGGTCTCGCGCGATTTTACACAAAAAAGCCCGACTTCATACAAGCGCTTGCAGAGAAGGCTTCCGCTTTACGCGATAACCCCAACACTGATCTTGGTAAACCATCGAACATCAAACGCCTCACGAATCTTTCCCTTTACCAGCTCGTTATCTACTGCGACGATAGCGGGTCCATGGGAGCGGAATCTAATGGAAAATACCCAGCAAGTGATCCCAGCAAAACTCGATACCACAGCCTATGCCAGCTTGTCTCGCGTATCACAAGTGTCGCCACCACTCTTCTTCCTGATGATACCGTGATCAAAGTCCGGTTTATCAACAACCCATACCAAGGTGATTTAACAGCAGCGGAGGTTCCTGCTTTCATGGAGACTGTTCGACCTGGGAATACCACACCTCTGGGACGAAGCCTTGTCCAGAAGATATTAAAGCCATTGGTGTACGACCGCATCTCCAACCCTGCTTACGAATTCGAGCAGCCGTTATTGATTTTCGCGATCACGGATGGGGAGCCTGACAAGAACGATGTTCCTATCGCCGATGCCGTCACAGAATGCAGAAGAGCGCTAGTGGACAAACAATACGACCCGACTTCGGTCATGTTCTGCATCAGCCAGATTGGAACCGATGCCAAAGCCAAAGCCTTCCTCGACAATGTACGACAGCAAGGCGAGATCGAGGACGTGGTTTATTGTACGGCTGAACAGCTGGACGTTGCATTCTCCGAATATCGACAGAACGAGAAGGAGTTGGATGTTTGGCTCTTGGATATGTTGACGAGGCCCATCATGCGCGCCGCGGTAGCATGAGTCGTGGACTTGCGGAGAACCGTTGACTTCCCCAGTCTCCCGAATTAGTTTGATTTCTAAGTAGCACGGTGTAAGATTTGATAGTTTCTTGCCTTTCTATTAGCAGAAAATTCATGTAAATACGAGTATCCAGTCATCTCCTTGTTCCCTTAGTCAACTTCCAGAAAGCACACAACGCGGTGTAGGCGGCAGTCCCGAATTTCAGTCCCCATTCGGCATTGCCGGCCGAATTGTTCTAATTTGTAAAGGGATGGGACATCATTAAGATTGAGGATTTGCAAATAATTTGTGTACCATTTCTCCGGTAAGAATTCAGTATAAGGACCTCACTGCTCGCACCACGCACGATTATGCGAACGATGCTGCGCGAAAGCCACGGTCCCCTCAGGATGTCATCAAGATGTCATGTTATAAAAAGTGACTGACGGCGCTTCCTAGGGGTGCCGGTGACTGATGTGATACCCCAAACACGACCAAACTATTTTGAAAAAAGCGTGTGCATTGTGATATGTGATATGAAAACGACTGTATACACTCACGGTTACTTTTCTGCGGGCACGTGTACACTGGAATGTACGCCACGGTATTGAAAGAACCCAGCCAACTTTAAAAATGAACGATATTTGAGTTCCTTCAAGTCTCTGTCTGTCAATGTATTGCGATAAGGCGTCCTTTCAATTATAATAGGTTGCTCGTGAGATAGCCTCTTCAGGGGGAGACAATGAGCGGTTGTTCGAGATTCTCACTGTCCAATGCAATAAATACCGAGTATATCTTTGACCTGCCACCTCAGAAGTTCCCATTGTGTTCCAACTTCTAGTAGTTCCTGCCGATTGGTTCAGACTTTCAAGAGCTACAATGGGAAGCGTGATCTAAGAGGCATCAGCGCTCAACAATCTAGCTTGTTTGGTTTCCAATTTCGGCCAGTTTCTGTCCGTTTCCCGGTGGCCGAAAGCTTGCTGAAAATTTAGAAGGCTGTTTTGCATTGAGAATCTTACGTTTAAGCTAGCTGAATGCAAGTAACATACCTTTCTTTCGGCCCGGTTTCTAAGAAAGAAGACCTACGTTTCCAGGTGGCCAGGTTTCCGCGTTTTTATTAGCGTTTTACGCGGTAGAGCAACCCGCGGAAACCAAATCGATGGATTGCTGGTGAGAGAGGTCGGCCCGTTGCCTGTGACATTCTCTACTGAGTTGGCACACTGTCCAGGTCCCAGACGTTGGGGTAAACTGACTGACGAGACAATTGCCACCGCATTCCTCCGTTTTCATAATGTATCATAGATAGCGAACCCATGACCACTGTGATTCGAAAACACGCCAAATTTGAAATACTGTTTTTAGAAACATATTGGCATATTGCCGTCCGGCGTCTCTGCTTGACGCTCAACCTCATTGAAATTACCCGAGGCAACTTAGGCTTCTACTCTTTGATATTTCCCAATTTGAGCGGTCTGCGTGGCAAGATCCTGTGACATTCCAGAAGTTGTGTATAGCATGAGTCCTGTTCCTGGGATAATAATGAGATTTCCTATCATCGACAGGTCTACACCCTCGGACGGCGTCAAAGCTTCGGGTACACGTCGGTGTTACTGTGTGATTTGGGTGCGATACTTTAGTACGGGAATTTGTGTTAACGCCTTTGAAATCGCAATCTCGAAGACATTCTAGCAGTAGCATCTTGATTCCTGAAAGCGCAAGATCCATGCACCGAATTGAAAGCAGAAACCCTAGACCCTGTGCCTTGTACATGCTCATGCGCAGACGGTAGAGTTTTTGGGTCCAGAAGCTACACCCCCCATACAGGAATCAAAGCGAGGGCTTTAAATCGACGCCGGTCCTGCCTGCCTGACCGTGACCTCAGCCAAACTTTTAACTACCCAACTCTCACACAGCAATGACCCAGCTTGACGATCTCGCATTTGTCCTCTTGTCTGCTGGAGGTGCCACTGACCCGGCCAGCAACGCCGTCACTCTACTTTATGTGGACAGCACCACAGGGGACCTCGTTTCAAGACATTGGGCTGGCGGCGGAGGAGAAGAAAAATTGGGTCACGCCAACCATATCGCCGACTCAGTTCGACCCAACTCTACAGCAGCCTATGTCATAGCCGGCTCCATGCAATTGATTGCTTACATATCATGCGATAACAAACTTTGCGTCGTCGATTTCGACGAAGAGAGCGACGAGTGGATCCAGGACGAAACCCTCCCCCAATGCGATGTCAACCCCCTCGGCCATGTTGCCGCTTTCCTTGCTTCCGATGCAGCAACTCCTATTATTGTTTTCCAAGACGCATCAGAGCGCTTCAACGTTGTCACCAAGTCCGATGCGACGTGGTCTTCCCGAGTCATCCCTACAATAGTGCCCATTGTCGGCAGCCCCATTACCACTATGATCATGGACACTTCCACACGCTTTTTCTACATCTCAGCCAGCGACCAGTGCTTGCATCATGTGGCCGCAGGCGCCGACTCTGATTGGAGCGTGGACACTGCTATCCCTCAATGTTCGTTCTCAAAAACAGCCGCGATTAAGAGGATGATCATCTCCCCGAGCGAGAAGGGGCTTCAGGTTTTTGCTATGGACGAGGATAAAGCGATGTGGATGTTCACAGAAGGGAACGAGAAGTTGAAGAAGGCAGGCCAGGTCATTGGGAACAAATTTGATCCTGCTAGTAAAGAGGAGGCTGTGTTTTTCTTCTTTTTCTTTGCTGCGTTTTGCTGCGTGCAGTAAAATTACTCGACCTCTAGATTAAATCCCATAAGTAAAATGTAGCATGTTGTTCACCGGCTTATGCCGCATGGTCTCGTCATTATTTTCCTTTTATTTCCCCTCGCCCCGCCAGATGACTTGAAAAATTCTACCTAAAATAGTAAAAACTTATCAGCAATGGTTACCAAATAGGTCAAATGTAGCGCTTGATAAATAAGCCTGAGAATCTTGAATATAAAGGGTAATTGAAAAGAGCTGCAGAGGATGGTACGTACAGGCGTACAGCGCCCGGTCCCGAGACACAACGAATCACATAGTGCTAATACCTATGACGCACCAAATGCACCAAAACATTCCCGCGCGCCGCCTTCATCATTCCCGGCCGCCCTTGAGGAACCAGACCGTTGCACCACATAAAAGGAGGTTCCCTCGTGGATAGGCATATTAGAATTGCTCTTATGCAGGTTTAATAAATTTATTTCGCTGTTATTTTGGTTGGAGGGACTATAATAAGGTGTTGATAGTTAAAAAAACAAGCACAACTTAGCCTCGTCTTACTTCGGCTTCATTCGAGCTGGAGCACAGTTGAGGCTTTCAGTACCTTATCAAATGCTATTTCTAGCTAAGAATATTGCACCGGGTATTGACCCAAATAAAACGGGATTCACCAAAATGCGCCGTTGCGGGTTGCTCTAGATTGAAGTCTCTGTTTCCTACAAAGCTACGGTCCTGGACCGTCAGCTTCTAAATAGCACTTTAAGTTCGCCTCAAAGCATGTTTTCACTCTCATTTTGCATTCCTCAGAGTTACACGGTTGAAATCGACACCAAAGAAATACAGAATGATATCACGTGATAAATGAACGAACTCGACGCGACCGCGTTAATTGGCGTTGATGATTTCAACTTAATGGCCATTGGCCAGGGCCCACGAGCATGACAGACACCTTGTGTAGTCTGAGATACGGAGTAAACACCCTTAGGTTATTCATTCTTGATTTTTGGCCAGTATACGGTTTGAGACGCCTCACGAGTCGGGGCCTGATTTCTTGACCAATTTTGCACCTTTGCAGATGAATGGCCCAAAAAAACATCTTTCCACACACTGTATTACAGTGGAGTTGTACAGCATGAAGTTTATCTATTATCAAGAGATGGTGTAATTTACCATGCAAAGCGGTGGACCCCGTGTTGACACAACAGCTTTCGGCAACCAGGGGAAATTATCCCTTCTCTGAATTCCGCTATGTTCCCGGCTTCCCAAAGAAGAGATATTAGAGTCGACGTGCTTCGGCGGGTGTGTTTCAACTCTGATTACAAAAACATGTCCGTTCGAACTGACCTCCCTCATAAATGAATAACTTATTACTTCACGGCAATGCCGGCCGGTGCCGCTATTATCACTCTAGAGATACGGTTCAAAAAGCTATTCGAAACAGTCAAAGTCACTTAAATGATTTCTATGTGCTTAGAACGGTCTTACTGAGCTCATTTCAAGTGGTATGGACGTTGCAGCTCTGGGCGCGGTCGTGTTTGATGAGAGCGGCGCGCGGGAATGTTTTGGTGCATTTGGTGCGTTATAAATACCGGCTTCTTTTTCCCCTTTGTCTCGGACTCTCCCTTGAGTGGATAAGACGACGGCATGGAAAATGCTTACCACTTGCCCATGCCAATAGCGCTAGGCATGTGGACCACATTCCTAGTCAGTATGTTAGCTTCGTTTCGTTCTCGATCTTCGAAGATCAATTTGGCTTACTATTACTGCAGGGTCGTCTCCATGCTCTTGTACGACAGCATAAAGGACCTTTCCTATGGTTTTTGGAGCGCGAGATATTATACCGTTCCTCCAAACCCCGATTTCGATGCTCGCCGGAGTCTTTCTTGAGTTCTTGGTTTCGCTTTTCCCTTTCAGCTGCTTTCCGAGCGTTCTCTTCTCTGACTATCTGTTTTCCTATTTGCATAGTGGCGTTCCGTTCGCGGTATATCACATATGCGCTTCACCAGGCGATGGTGCAAGCTCTGGGCTTGGCAGGCACTGGATTGTTACTTACAGCCTCCGTTGAAACTTGAATAGGATTTTGTCGTTCCAGATACTTTCCGGATATGCGAACGCAGTCACCCAGGACGTGGAACTTGTTATCTTCCATTTACCAAATCCATTCCCGACAGTGGCGACCATCGAAGACATGTCGGGTAATGAGCTCTTTTCATCCGTCACTAGGAATACGGAACCATTGAAAATAAATACATTATCCAAGATGTTATACCCTAGCAGACTAAATGTAAGCTAAAGACCAAGAATCATAAAAAAGTACGCACCTGGAGCCTGTTTCACAATCTTTGTGGTGGGTATATCATCCCCCCACCGTAACGCAGCATCGTCAACACCACCGTCTGCGAACGGCCGTCTGTCCACCTCACCAACAAGCGGTCTTTCCAGCCACATGGCACCGTGTCTCCCACTTCCTTTCACCTGCGTTCTCTCTGCCCCATCGCCTGCGACATGGTTCTTCGCCCAAGTCCAGTCTCCAAATATCTCGTTCTCCAGGGAGTCCCATCATCCTGGAGGCCGCCTCCCGTCCTCCGCAATAACGCCCTTTCCGATCCCCAAACGACTCAGAACGGCGCCCTGCGTCGCGAGCCGGTCGATCCCAAACACCTGCAGCGACGCATCGATGTTGTACGCTAAAAAGTAGGCAGCTAAAGAGAACAATACTAGGGATATCTCCCGTTTATCTGGTGGCGCTGTCCAGCGCATCTAGACTGTGCCTTTCGCGAAGAATGTTCGTTTCGAGTCTCGTCGGTTGAAGCCAGCATCACGAAAAAAGCAGAATGCATCTAAGGCCGGGTGAGGGGTTACAGGCTGTTGCCAGATCTGAGAATGTTTGTAAGGGTGTTGCCGAATCTGCGAATGCTTGTAAGGGTGTTCGCCTGACAGGCGACAAGAGTATAAGTAAGCAAAAATGATACACGATTTCGCAAGTCCTGTGGACCCCTGTATACCCCTGTAACAAATACATATTACCTATAATTCTGTTAGGAAACATACATGTATTCCGTCTGCCTGGTGATATACAGGTAATGTCGTATCTAGCTGGCAGGAGAATACCTGACCATATATGGTACGCGGCTACGAGCCCTGAACACAACCCAGTCCCGGCCAAGCAGTGCAACCAGGCTGTGATTATAGCTGATATACAGTGACGAGTATCAAAATTCAAGATTAAATTTACATGATATAGTATGACCTATGAGTTTTGTAGCGCAGACTCAGTGCTGGGGCTTGAACCCTTCAGATGATGAAACTGGGCTGACAGTCAACCAACGCGATCTGCTGATTGTCAAAATGCGCCATATCCTAAGACAGCCATCTCATTTTCATGATCAGCCTCGTCAAACTCTTCATCAAGGTCCGATTTGTCCGATTCCTCCGAGTCGTCATTGCCATCCCCATCCGACTCGGATTTTGGCAGACTTTCTGAGCCAGCGCTGTCATTGTCAACTTGCTCAAGTTCCCCTCCATCACCACTGGCATCATCATCGCAAACGTTGGCCGCGCCATCTTCCGGAAATTCTCCCTCGTCGCAATCCTCAGGTTCCTGTGGTTCCCGGGTTGCGGGGTTAGCTTGCTGCTTGGACAAGCGTCGGTCCCGATCCAGAATACCGCGGTCAGCCTTGAAGTAATTTGTTGCCTTTCGAACCCCTTTGTGCCCTACACCGCCACCACGATACCGCATAACAAAATCTCGGTCTGAGAACCTGCAGAATGAGGTTGATCAATAAACAGTGAGCAGTTGAATAAGATGGCTGAGCAAAAGAGGCGCACATAGCAACATGATAGTAAGCCCAGTCTTTGTCAGTGTCATCGCCATTGCTTTCTGCCACTTGGCGCGCAAGAGGGGAAGGTTGGAGTAGGTCTTCTGTTCTTCCTTCTCGAAAGGCTGGAGTGATATGGATACCGCGCACTACGTTGAGTGGATTGACAAATCCGAAGGAATCTTCGGATTGGGGAATGAATCTTATACGATGAAGCCGCTTTGCTTTCCATCCTCCTTGGTAAGTTTTGTCAAACTCGAACCACCGAACCAGTATGAACTCCAAATGTTGAGGATACCGGGACGTAGAAAGTGGGCCATGATGGATGACTTTTGCATGGAATATTCCTAGCACGCGGGCATACAAATATGGGTGTTGCTTGTATGTCGACTGTTTTCCGGGTGCATCTGCTTCCGCTGCGGCTAATAGCTGGACGTCCGGGTGTGTGCGTGGGTTTATCGAGTCTTGATCCCGTCGGAGATCATATGTGGTATAATTGACACGCATGACCTGGTGCTCGTATATGCTGTCGTTGATGAGGGTTACTGTAGCACGTTCAAGGGGGCTGAACTGATCTATGCAACCTGTGTCGTCCTTTGCCAGGAGCTGGGAAAGAAGATGATTCTTGAGTTTGATGTGGAAGTCCTGTGGGCATTGCAATACTGGTTAGTTGCATGTTTCCTTCTCATAATCAAGTTCGATTCAAATCAGGAAAAAATGAGGTGGATACAAAGGCATACATAGCCTACATAGCAGTCATAGCGTGGTTGCCACTCCCCCCTTTATATAGCTCCCATAGCCAAGGCAGACCGCTCCATAGTACATGGTAGCACAGCATATTTAGTCATAGTTTCATATCACAAAAGCCCAATTGTACACCATATACCAATGTAGCTCAACAATTGCCAACCATGTAGCTTCTAATGCAGCAGACCATACCAGGATCCACAGCTACGATAAAAAAACACAAGCAACGTAATAAAAGATGAAAGAAAATATTTATTCACGAATACAGTAGTATATTACATCACATGAAAAAAGCGAAAAAAGAGGCACTACGGAGAGGCAGCTTATCTTTTTAATTGTCAATGGCAAAACATACCCATGCTCCTTCCAATGGGTCTGTGCCAAAGATACAGGGAAGTCAGAATCATTCAACAAGATACAAGCAATGACGAACCAGTGCAGTCCACCCACGCAAACACTTGCTTGGCATCGAGACATCAACAATGATACATGCAGCGGCAGAGTGGAGAACTGGGGCATACAGACGTAAGATTAAGGTATGTCTGAAGTAAGGAATAGGATAACTCACAGGAGGTTGTTGCACCTTTACCCCTCTGCACCGAACCACAGGCTGTCAATCCACAGTCAGGTAGGAAGCCAGAGGGATAGTCAAGTCAGAAACTCACAGCCCTGTTACTCGTTGCTAATATGCAATGAAGGTGAACGAAGCAAGAAAGAAGCGGAGGTGTCACTGAAAGAGGAGAAACCCGAGGAGAAACCCTAAGGTCCGACAGCGATGAAGACCGAACGCTCGACACCCTGACCTAATAGTCAGCCTAGGATGACAACATGATCTAGTCGGGGACTCACCGTGATTTTAGCAAGTCCCAGGAGCATTCGCCATAGAGGTAGGAAGTAAGGAAGGCAGAGGAAGAGCAGTGGGAGAGAGATGATGGAAGTTCAGAGACAAGCCGCGAGCACGCAATTCCGGCCCAATCCGACGCGCGGTAACGGTTGCATATCAACAGAGTCACATGATCGCGTTGAATCGCGCACCACGATCTTCAACCGAGTTGGTTGAAGCGGAGTTTGAAATTACTTTACTCTCGTCTTGTCGTTCCTAAGTTACTCGCCGTCTGTCCACCGCGACTGCCTTAGCATCGTCTCCACCATCTGTCCACCCCTCTCGACGCCAACAGACGCTGCCACCATTTCGACGCCCACTACGACCGCCTACGCGAAAACCGACGCCGCCCCTATGTGACGCGCAGGAGAAGGTGGAACGAGGATGGGAGGAACGAGGAGAACGAGGTGCGTACCACGCTCCTCTTCCCCATCTCACAAACTAACCACCTACCCACAGCAGCAGCGCTCGCCCAACGCCACACGCAGGACGTCCACCGCTCTCCCTCGACACGTCGGCAACGACGTAGCCACAATGCCCGCCCCCCTCAGCGACATCGAGTGTGAGGAAGTCGCAAGCAGAGAACGCACGCAGAATGGGTTGGGCGATAACAGGTGGACGGCACGACCACAGCTGGAAGGACACGGTGATCCGGTGGTGGCGTCAGCATGGAGGATGGCTGAGGTTTAGGAGGAAGGGCGCCAGCAAAGGCCTAAAGGGGAGTCTGGGTCGCAGTGGGACCATGCCTGAGGTAGTTGGTTGAGATATCGAGTTCAGGTTGTAGTAGTAGTAGTAAATTGTATGTGTGTTTTAGTGCGGTACTTTCAACACAGGGGTGATCAAACTGTCAAGCCTCAGGTCTCGATTATAATATGGGTGTCATGTAGGATTGCAAAGACTGAGGACATAAATCTCATAGTTTCTCATAGTTTGTCGTAGGCAATATAGCCACCATAGTGCGGCATACTTACTATCAAGTACATCACTGAAATTGCGCGGCACAATGATGTCGTATGTGCGCTATAACTATTGCCGGATTGTCTACGGATCAATCTTGATTTAAGCGCCAAGCTATGATGCACGCTGGGCACGACCAAGCACTATTGATCTAACCGGGTAACTATGCCCATTTTGGCTTTTTCCTGATGCTTACCTCAATGGCTGGATCGTTCTGGTGTTCTGCGATATAGTCATCGATACCAATCTTGTTACGGGTCTCTATGGATATCTGGTGGTGTGCCTCGGGTGATAGCGGCGGCAGTGATTCATCGATCATTGATCTTCGTTTTCTTGTTTTGATACCGGAAGCAATGGCCTCGGAAAATCAATACTTACCGCCTGGGTACTTGTTCCATCTGTAGTCCCACGCTCACGTATAGAGCGAACGTATCCACCTAAGCCATGTAATTTGTACGTCGTCATACTGAAGTGCTTTCGTTGTTTCCCTTTCGATTGCCTTGCAGCTTCCGCTTTCTTTAGATCACCATGTTTTTTCTTCGCGGCAGCGGCTTGTCTCTTCAAACGGACAGCTTCTTCATAAGGAATAGCACGGGTAACCCGTGGGTATCTCGACGGCTACCCGTACCCGTACCCGTGGCAACCCAACCCGTCAAACCCACGGGTTTTCCGCACCAAACAAGCCCAAAAACGTGAAAATCGGTGAAGAATTGACCGAGTTATAGCTGATTTACTTAAATCGCACGTAACTCGGTCAGTTCTCATCCGATTTGCACGTTTTTGGGCTCGTTTGAAAGGTCACGGGTACAGGATTCGTTACCCGTACCCGTACCCGAGCTTACCCAACCCGTGTACCCGTACGGGTTGGCCGTACCCCTGCATTTCCCTACTTCTTCAGAAGGGAGCTCTTTGGTGTTGTACTCGGGGCAGACATTCTTTGTGAATTCGCGTAAACATTCACCTAGTCTGGTGGTGGAATTGTCGAGATCATCGAGGGTGGTTTCCGTATGTAAGCGAAGCTTTGCGAGACCGTGCCATGTGAGAAGTTCGAATAAAAGTCTCAGAATCACACGGTTGTGCTCTGGGGGAAACAGGCCATCGAAAACAGGAAGAGAGCACTAAGAAGAGTAAAAAATAACCTGAGGCCTGGCATTTACAGTGACTGTAACTCTGCCGAACTCACCTGTAATATATCTTCATAGTCCCGTGCCGCTAGCTTCTTGAGGCCAGAAACATTTGTAGAGAACCGTCGAATGGTATCTCTGCCAAAAGTAGGGGTTTGTCGGTACCTGTAATAACCACAAGTTAGATATTAGTAAGGATAAATGGTCAGTGGGTTGATACACACCTCTGATTGATATGTAGAATGATGTCTCCACCATATGCATGTGCCATGCGTAATAAGTGTGTGAATACAGCCTTCCAAACTCCCAGTTCAAATTCATGCATGAGATCCGGGGCAAATAGCTCGTAATAGTTGAATCCATGATCAAAGAGTCGACGAGAGAAAGCGCTCTGTAACAGAATCGAGTTATAAATCAGTACAAGAGGAAAGGAAAGGCGGCAATTCAACTTGCTCTTGTTGGAGTCAAAGCTTTAGGGTCCAAAATCCGTTTCATACCGGCGCTCTCCAGACCAAGGCCAAGGTCGAATATTTTCTGACGCGCAGAATCCCTGTCGTATTGCTCGTATTCGTTGTCGATCCTTGCAAGTTTGACACGGTTACGCCTATCCTGGACTGTACCAAGCCGACTAACATCTGCCTTGAGTATGATGTCGCGAGGACACAGTGGTTTCGAGAGGTATTTTAAGCAAGCCACGAGCATTCTAATATTATAGATCATCAATCGTCATTGAATAAAGCAATAGGATGGTTAATACGCACTTCTCTGGATAGTCCATGCCATAGGAATTGAACCGTGGAAATAAAAGTCTTTCTACGTCCTCAGGAAACTCAATCTTGGTGCCGTGAATGTATGCTTCGACAAATTCATCATCTAAAAGCAGCATCCACACTTCCTGCATGAGTTCACGTCGCAGGTGAGTCATTATCTCTCGCGTAGCCTGTTTTCCGTAATGCTTTAAGTAGAATTCCTGCACGGTGTCTTTTATCTAGTATAAGAGAGATGAGCTTGACTGTATAGTGTGCTGCCAGCGGCAGGGGTAGATTAAAGTACATACCTTTGGAATGTAAGCCACATGATGATCCGTAACCCTGTCAGATTGGCTTAAGCCAGCGCCCATTGGATGGTGGGCTCAACATTGAGATCACCCCGGCTCAAATGCGAATTGAGCGACATTAATCACAGTATAGTCTATTGCAGTAGTAAGTAAATAGCACTATGAACTAATCTAACAAAGTATTGAGTGCGAAATTGAGCTACGAAGGTCCAACTTGAGCTACGAAAATGACAATTGAGCTACGAAAGTCAAAGTTGAGCTACGAAAATGGGGGTTGAGCCACAGTAATTGAGCTACGAAAATGAGAATTGAGCCAAGATATTAGACGTTGAGCTACGAAAATGGGGGTTGAGCCACGGAAATAGTAATTGAGCTACTAAAATGGGGGTTGAGCCACGGAAATAGTAATTGAGCTATGAAAATGGAGGTTGAGCCACGGAAATAGTAATTGAGCTACGAAAATTAGAATTGAGCCAAGATATTAGACGTTTAGCTACGAAAATGAGAATCGAGCCACGGAACTAGGAGAGTCAAACAAGATGTTCGACAAAGTAAATGTTCTAAGCAGTGCGAGACTTCCTGTTGAAGACGAGTAGAGCTGTATCAGATACACTGATAAAAAATTGGACCGAACGACTTACTTAGTTTTTTTCGCATCAATATCCAATCCCCCACCTTCCAAAACTCTCTTTGGAGGGTGACGTTCACGACCGGAACGTCGTGGAGCTGACACATCATCATTATTTGCACTCTGGTTTCTCGAAGCATTTGACTTTCCTTTTCGACGTGCGGCTGATTTCGTTGTCGCCTTCGTAGTGCGGCAACCCGTAGTAGCCTTCACGCGCTTGCCCTTTCCGTTGTCGTTGTCCTCATTGCCATCGTCCTCATTGCCGTCAGCATTGTTGTCGTCAGCGTTGTTGCCGTCTTCATCGCCGTCAGCTTCATCACCGTCTTCTTTGTTGCCGTCGTCTTCTTCACCGTTGGCGTTGTCATCGTCGTTGCTGTTGCCGTGACCATGGTCCTTGTCGCCGTCGTTGCCATTACTGTCCTTGGGCGTATTTCGAACAGCCTTGCTGACCTCGGCGGGGCCATATGAGCTTGGACGTGCAGAGTCCATATTCGCCTTCGATTTCTTCAACCGGCGTTTGATTTTCTCCCAAGAATAAAACTTGAAAGGGTTTTCAACGCGGTCATGATCCAGATTCTCAGCCAGCGCAACGACCTCAGCTCGACTCATGTCTTCTGGGCTTCTGAGGGTCCCGTAGGGGTACTTGCGACTGCTGTAGTACACATCTGGCTGTTCGGCTATGTCATCCCATGGTATGGCTGCCGAATCTTCTGAATCACTCAAAGTGTAGTCTACCGAATGTTAGTTAACCATTGTCCTGATCATAATAAATTTTGGCTTACCCCACAGAACTATAAAATAGTCGCGTAGAATGTGCTTCATACCCGCTAGCGAGATGTCGTCCTGATTGAAACTAGGAAACAAAGGTTGGCCATCGGCCCCTCTCGGGATCGTTGTGGCCACCTTGATAGTATATTCTGGTGATTCAGATCAGCAATGTCCGTGTTGTAGCAGTACCCAGATACTTACTAGGCAAAACCACGTTGGCATGGTCCACCCATCCCTCTACATCTCCTTTGTATCCATGATCTATTACTTCCTCGCTCGTTGCATCGAACCCGATATTGAGTCTGTCAGATCAGAAGTTAGTGGGTTCGACAATTACAAAATAACATGGTAGTACCTTCCCGCCTGAACCGTATTGGTGTTTGGGTCACGGAATGCCCACGCCAGTGAAAGTGCGCCTGACCCAAGACGGCCACTCGACAACATCTTCTCTAGGGACTGCATGGCACGCCCAGAGAAATATTTCTGATTACTGGACAACGAAAACATGTTAAACCGAGAACATCCTGAAAGGTCAAGCACACTCACCAATCGACCTTGGTCTTCAATACTTCGAGCTCGGTGGCCTCCTTCTCTTGATCCGCCGCGTTCCACAGCTCACTTACGACCTGATTGCGAGCAGCGCAAACAGGAATTCCCTTGGTTTTTCTGAGTTCCTGATATTTTTCGCGTAATTCGTCAGGGTCTAGCTTCGATATGAAGTGTTCACGGGGAGAGATGTCGTCGTCGAAGAGGATGAAAGGTGTGACGGCTTTCAGAGGTTCGTTCTTCTTCTTGGAGGAGCTCTTCTTGGAGTTGTTGCCGTTTTGGATTTTTCGTAGGTCGTAGTTGGCGTAGCGTTTAACAAGAGCCTGACAATTCAATGCTTTAGAAAGCAAGAAAAAACTCGCGGAAGAAATGAATCAGCGTACTGCTTCCCATTGTGCTCGGGACTGTTCAGAAGTATCAAGGTTCTCATCAGAGAATTCCTCATGTTTCATAAGTTATTTGGCAAAGCGCTTCTTGACTTCTGTGACCTTCGAACAGTTTCCTTTCCTTTCGGGATTGACTTCCTCGCATTCTGCCTTGAAGTCTGCCAGAGTGTCGAGAAAAGCAAGCTTTTGCATCGAGGTGAGGATGAACTTGGTGGGTGGGCGACCGATTCTGGCCATAGTGAAAGGTGAAGTCTGGAGAGCGAGTGTTAGACACGAGACTCGAGTGAAGGTCAAGACAAAGAACTAGATACCACGTCACCCATTGTTTGTTTTTTCTTCCCATTCTTTCTTTGTTCAAAGTGATCCCCGGATGTGTTTTCGTCTGACGCGTTTTCGTCTCTCGATCCGAGCTCCGTTCAAAGTTCAGGGTTGATGACTTTTTTCTTTGATGTCTTCATTTTTCGCTTCACAGGTCACCTGTAGTGGCTAGGTTCATACATGAAAACCCGTCAACTGACTACCATAGGTCATACATCATACCCGTCAGTTGACTGCGGGCCTCTAGGGGGCAGTTTGACGAGCCTGCCGGGGCCGGCGCGGAGCAGGCAGCCTTGCCATCACGCGCGGGCGCTGGTAAACACATGTCAACAACGCAATTTCCGGTGGGCGGGGGGGTAATTAGGCTATTGCGCCTCGTCGGGCACCGTTTGCGACGGGGAAAAAATACCAATGAATAATGAAAATATTTTTATTCCCAAATCCGTCGAGAGCGCGCCCTTGGGAGGGGCGGGATGGGTGGATTGAAGAAATGGGTTTTGGATGACGTCTATTAATAGTTGGCGCCCACTATTATTAGTAGCGCATTTCGCTTAAATTGGTTGGTGGCTATGTGTATGATCAGCTGACTAAATAAATTAGATTAAATTTGTTACGACTGTGATCAGTCAAGACTCAATAATCATAGGGCTTCGTTATTATGTGAGTCCCAATTCGGAAATTTCTGCCATTTTGGGGTGGCGTGGCTCACCCACCAAAATTCATCACAAATGGAAATTAAATTTAAAGTAAATTTAAACTACCTATTAACAATGTAATCTACAGTAGAGAAAAGAGAGGTCCTCCAGTAGCTGGAGGACCTCTCAGTAGCAGGCAGCTTCTGCAGCTGCCTGCTACTGCTAATCCTCACTCACTTGCCCAATGGCTACTTCCCCTCACCCTCGCTGCCCACGCCACCCGTATTTCCCGCTCGCATTCACGCGTTATCGCCTGGACCACGGCAATCCCGCCTCGTCGTTCTGGGCACAGCTCGCACATCCCGTTGGCTTCCCCTCGTCGTTCGCCCACCGAGCCTCGTTGTTCGCCCACCGCTCCTCGTCGCTCGTTCGCCTCGCCTGCCTCGCCGTTCACCTACATCCCACCCTGCGTCGTTTGCCGCTCCGTTCGCACACCCGACGCCGCAGCGTCGTTCACCCACCCCCTCGCTCTTCACCCACTCCACGCCCTTCAAGCACTCCGTCGCGTCCTCGCCCCCCACCACCCTCCCCACCCCTTGCCTCCTTTCGCACACCCTTGCGCTGTCGATCCCCAGCGTTTGCCGTCGTCGGTTTCCGCCATTCCTGGCCGTCGCGCTGGTGTACACGCTCGCCCGTTCGGGTTTAGGAGGGGGGTTCTGCGGTCTTACCCGTGGCGTTTCCTGGCGGTTGGGCGATGCTCATGGTCGTGGCGGTTGGCTGGTTGGCGGTGGGTGGCGGAGGCTGCGCGATGGGTGGATGTGGTTACTGTGGTGGTTGCGCGACGGTCGTGGTCGTGGTGGATGTTGCAATGTTGGACGGTGGTGGCTGTTGAGCGATGGGTGATGGTGGGAGATGGGTGGTGTTGTGGTTAGGCGTTGTGGTCGCCGACGAGGGTGGATGGGTGGATGGGTGGTGGTGGAAAGCAACCAACGGATCGTTGGTTGATCTTTCCACATAAGGAAGTTCCGGATCCGGGCCGATTAGTAGCCGGACCGAGCTCGTCGTGTTCAACGACGAGCACGAAGGTTTCTGCATATGATATCGAGAAAGACATAATAGGAAAGAGTATATTAGACATATTAAATAAGGAATGCAAAGAAAACTCACTTGAAACCCATAAAACAAGCAAGTTTATGACTTCTCTCGAAATGAGCGAGATGAATTCTTGTTTTCAAATCCAATTCGTGCACTTACCTGCGTGATTTTGAAATACTTGAGGTAAACACATATTTGTGAGTGGAAAAAAAATCACCAAATTGAAGTGATGTACTTTCCTTACCATCTGGGATTTTTCCTTGCCATAATCTACCTCCTAGCTCATAGGATCTGCTTTTCTTTTCACGCCGAAAATCCGAAATCACCACGCGCTGCTCTAGCAAGGCATAGCGGCGAATCGCGATCTCGGACAACGCCAATGCAGCTATTTTAAGGAGTCTATAGCTAGGTAAAACTATTTAAAGTCATATATAATGACTATTGGTGATTTACACTATCCCAGAAATGTCGCAGAGCCTCAATCTCGTCGTCGTTCACGACGGCGAGCTCGAGTCGGCTATAGGCGGCCCGGACGCGGACTTACCCGAACAGGCCCATTTTCGGAAATCGAACCAACGACGCAGCGTTGGTTCGGGCTCCCACTCTCGGTTCCACCACCACCACCACCTTCTACTCCCACCGTCACCTCCCCCACCGGCGATCACCACATCGCCACACCCCCACCGCCATTCCAACACCAGCACCAGCACCCCAGCACCCCAGCACCGCACCGATGAACAACGACCGCGGCACCGCCCGGTTGAAACCCGCAGGCTGCACAACGAGGTGGGAACGGGCGGAGCAGAGCTTGCGCGTGGAGGGTGGTACCGCGGGAGCACGCCAAGGTCGATCCAACGACGACGAGGGACGAGGGGAGTGGGGGGAACGAAGACCCGGAACGGCGAAGAACGAGAGCGAGCGGTGGGGCACCTTCGAGGTGAGCGCACGGGCGGGAGAAAGGAGAACGGGGGTGGGAGATTGTGGTGGGGAACGAGGACGCGACGGGTGAGCGAAGGACATGAAAGGGTGGGTGAACGACGCAGCGGCGGGATCTGGGCGAACGACACAACGGCGGGCCCGGGCGGGGTAGGCGAACGCCAAGGCAGGGTGGGCCCGTGGGCGAACGACGAGGCGGGGTGTGCGAACGACGCGGTGGGAAGGTTGAGGAGGACGACGAGGCGTGGTTGGGGTAGTCCACGTAACAGCGCAGGAAGGCGGGTACGGGAAAACGAGAGGCACATGCAGGGATGACGAGGGGGAGGAGCTATTGGGCAAGCGAGGGTGGTTAGCAGTGGCAGGTAGCTCCTGAGCTACCTGCCACTGAGAGGGGTCATCCATGTTGCATGGATGACCCCTCTTTTCTTTACAATAGAATATATGTAAATATATAGTTCTATTTTATCTTGTTTCTTTTTCAATTTTAGAGGAATTCCGGTGGGCAGTGAGTGAACCACCCCATCCCAGAATGGAAGAAACTTCCTAATTGGGAAGTACATCTTCGTAACAGTATTATTTACCAGTAGATACAGTTTCGAGAAAATCTAATCTAATCTATTTAGTCAGCTGATCATACACATAGCCACCGACCAATTTAAGCGAAATGCGCTACTATTAATAGTGGGCGCCAACTATTAATAGACGTCATCCAAAACCCATTTCTTCAATCCACCCATCCCGCCCCTCCCAAGGGCGCGCTCTCGACGGATTTGGGAATAAAAATATTTTCATTATTCATTGGTATTTTTTCCCCGTCGCAAACGGTGCCCGACGAGGCGCAATAGCCTAATTACCCCCCCGCCCACCGGAAATTACGTTGTTGACACGTGTTTACCAGCGCCCGCGCGTGATGGCAAGGCTGCCTGCTCCGCGCCGGCCCCGGCAGGCTCGTCAAACTGCCCCCTAGAGGCCCGCAGTCAACTGATGGGTATGATGTATGACCCATGTTAGTCAGTTGACAGGGTTTCATGTATAATTCTAGCCACCATGGCTGCACAGGTCCGGCCAAGGTCTGGCTGAAAGGTTAGTGCGAAGCATGCAACATCGGACACAATATTACTTTCTGGGTTGAGAAGACGACAAGTTGTTAAGCTCGTAACTCTAAAATAAGTGGAGATCCCTAGCGACACATCTGGTCAGCTCGATGAACGGAGTACGATCTTAAATGAAAACATACCGATCACTACACCCCTTTTTTCATTGATAGAACACAATTTTTCACCTTCAAGTTTGCCGTTGTCTACTTTTTCCTCTGGCATCCCTATGTAGCATTATCCTATTAATACAACGAATTTCCTGTCAGCTCCAGGTTCGCCGTCACCTACTTGCCTGGCATTCCAGTGTAGCGACGGCACATCTTTTTACAATGACTTTCTAAATTGAGAAGACTATCATTTTGTAACTCTACTTTAAATCTAAGATGTAGTAAAGAGAGCACACGTAGAACTAAGGTGCATAACGAAAGAGAAAGAGTTCATCCTTCTCAACTGGGTAGGGAGTATCCCAGAGACAATACTCCCACTTGCTACGATAGAAATTATAGCCCTGGATGGGACGCATCTGCTCGAAACCTTCCTTGCCCAACATGGCCTTGAAGTCGCAGAGACGGAACCATCCGTCTTTGCGAGGATACATAACCTCGTGGAGAATGCGTCCCTGTAACCAAGAAATTGTCAGAACTTAGAACCCACTCTCTGCGAAGACAATAACTTACATCGATGTGTATGTCAACCTTAATAGAGCAAGTCAAATCGAATGCTTCGCCTGTCTCTATTTCTTCGGCATTCAAGGACAAGGGTGGGGGTGGCGTGTCTTCCCGCGCATATCTGCCAAATTTCCTGGGACGACGTGAGCCAGAGTCGTTGTCGTTGCTGCTGTCAGAATCCTCCTCTCGATGACGTTTATTGGCGTTACAGGTGGCTCTACTGCGAGGGCGTTGGTGTTGGGTTGAGGTGTGTTGAGGTGTTGCAGGCGGGGAGGAGCTAGGCTGCGTGTTGGGGCGCGACTGGGAGCGAGGGACACTGTATGACTCGATCTCAGCCAAGATATCCAACAAGGGCTGCGCATCTCTCAGCGCTCTGCGAGAGGGCTCTATATCAAGCCAATGGAAGTATTTGGGATCGCAGGTTGTGCACTAGAAAGATATCAGAATAGAATTGTTGCAACGGAACACATTCCCTCACCACTTGAAAATAATGTCCAGACTTATCAGGATAGTTTGCCCCCAAACAAAGCATTGGAGATAATTCGCGATGTGTCGGGATGTGAGGGGGGATCCGTTTGTATTTTATGAAACCGGGAGGCTCGAAGATCTTGCGGATGTTTGCCCTGACAATCTCTCTCGCTCAAGTCTTGAACAGCCCACGGATAGGCTCGTAAGTATCAGACCGTGGACCAAACGAAGGAGCCCTGGTAAGCATGAGATGAGGACAACACGGAGGAGACTATTTGCAAACTTGCCTTCCACAGCATTTAAATAGAATTCATTTTGCATATTTTTAACATATGGGCATGTCTGGCATCTAAGGAGAACGAGGGAAGTATTTGTCAGTTTAACCAATGGAGAAAACATAACGAAAGAACATACCAATCACTCCTTTCCTTCCTTTTTTCCCGCATGATCTTTGCTGCCTGTACTTATATAAGCTTATTGGAATTGTCGTGCTGATATGTTTTACACATACTAGCGTTGCCGAAGTTTGGTTCGGGTCGGTTCTCCACCCCTTCTGGGCGAACGCAGAACCTGTGCCAACTGGCAGAATTTCGTTACAGCCTGTCGTGTATTGAATGATATTAGCACTACATTGATAAGATAGACATATAAGCAATGATCTCACTTTTTAACACTCGATGAGACGATCCACAAGATCGTGCATAGAACCCCATCGCGTTCGAACCCACTTAATCAACTCAATAACTGCGATCTTCTCTTCACGGCAGCACTTGGCGAAGAAAGCTTTAGCTTGAGACGATGCACGGATCTGAAATGAAATCGTGATAAGAGTCAGCCTGAGTGTAAATGACCGACTATACAGTAAAAACCTACCTGGTTGACAAGCGCTAGTGCCTTACCAAGGGTATCGCCAGGTTCAAAGTTCACCTCCTCATCAACAGCGCCATCCTCATCAACGGCACCATTCTCCTCTGGAAGATCAAGTCGATTCCAGTCCGCGAATCCGTCAGGCAAATCGGGGCAGGCCATAAGTCGAGGTCCAGCAGGTAGGAGTGGGCAAGAAAGCCGCGAGACGATATGGATTTCGCTCGTGCTTGATAAGCATCCTCGCCTTCGCCGTCCTTATCCACCATCGTCGATATCGCCCCTAACGACGATGCAGACAAATCTTGTTCGCCTTATGATGATAGGAATAGCTGTAGGTCGGTGAGAACGTTCATAACCCCCGCTCAAGCAAATCTCTCACCTCATATCCTTTTTCAAATCCTACAGGCCGTCCCCTCCACCCTTCCTCGGCTTTCCGACTTTTTACATTGCAAACATAAGCTCAGGCCTTGCGTCAGCTGTAGGTATTTATGAACCGGCTGTGAGGGATACAAGGGGGATGGACTACTTACGGTGGATATCCCTGAATATAAAGTCGCGTGCGGGACTCGGGAAGATTTTGAGATACATATTATGTGGCCTCTAGTGGGGGTAGGATGGGTCCGAGGGTAGATGAGAGGATGACCAACGAAAGGATAATTGGGGCTCGTTGTGAGTAGTGGACAGATCAGGAGACACATTGATATCTTCCTACTAATCGAAACGTTAAGAGTGCTGTATGGTGGCCTTATCTGTACAAGGAATCGAGAGGAATCGTGATATGTTCAAAACACCTGTTAAGTAATGAGCTGTCAACTTCGTAGGAAGAGTGAAGGTATTACTTACCGTACACGACGATCCCTCGCTTTCCATGCCTTTAATGCTTCCCTGGCATTCGCACTCTGCAGCTTGCGCTCCAGCCGGTGTGACGGCCATTGAGCTGCTCGAACGCGAGGACCTTCAAACTCGCTAGTTCCCAGTCTTGAGGTGCATCCTTTGGCGAGTCGACATAGTGGGCAGTTATGGCGAGGAAGGGATCGTATGATTTTGAGGTCCACGCATCGAACGTGATAGAAACGCAGCCAGGAATGGACTGCCGAATGTGCAGATATCATAGTCAGTAGTACTCAACTAGAATAGACGAAATATACATGTACTTACCTTGAAATGCTCCTTCAAACGATCTATCGCGACCTTGGCCTTCTCAACAATCTCCTCTCTCAACTTTGTACGATGTGGGATATCGCTTTCCTTTGTGGCTGGGCGCTGGTACATTAGAAGGGCACGGAATTGTTTTTCGTTGACAATATGACAGGGCTGTGGCACGTACTACATCCTACTGACACTTAATTTCAACGTTATTTTTGTGAATTATCCTAAGTTCTGTTAATTATCCTAAGTTCTGTTACATGGTTGGGAGCAGGAGGGAAAGATTGTTGGCGCGCCAACGTTCGAACCTTTACGCCGCGTCAAGTCACGTGTATTCTCGTCGCCCACCCTAAACCTCGCTCGCCCAAATCGGGAACGCGGACTTCGAAACACCTTCTGTGCTCTTTTCTCTACCACCACCATCTGCTTCGTGTATGCCTCTTAGATTACCTAGTTTTGTAATTCATAATAGAATATTACTGTAGCCCAGACAAAATTGAGATGCCAGAACAACGAAACACAAAAAGACGTAGAATAGATCAGGTATGAATGAAAAACATAGATAACAAAGTTCTATTTTATCGGGCTGACACGTACTAAAAACAAAGAATCCGTTTATAGATATTGAGGCCACTGCATGCAGTGATAACGAGGAGGAAGAGGGCAATGAACACGATAGCGGTGAGTGCTGATATTTGTTGAACAGCGAAGCGCACTCACCAGAATGTTACCTAGATTTCATTGTGGACGGCGCCATTGACATTGACGAGGGCGATCTCCTCAGCGCCGACCGGACAACATGCCCTGGCCCTAGTCGTCTCACCCCGCCGGTTGACCCTACGATAGACGAGCAGTACTCAGCTCTTCTCGGACGTGTTCTAGCTCGAGGAGCCAAACGAAGACCCCTCGGACGTGGTATTCAAGAAGGTGTTGCAGATGTCCTTCTTGGGCGCAGGCCGAGTACTGATATGCGGACATGGGTGCGCATCAGACCCATGAAAGGGACATTAAGTGTGTATGTGGGGGATCTCGCGCTGGCTGTCCGAACGGACATGCCCGACACAGTTGACTACTGGATTGTACCGCGCACGGCACTAGTCAAGGAGAACAAGACTACCCGCCCAAGCCAAGCTCTATTCGACTCGTCCCTGGCAATTGCAGAAGAAGGAGAAGATTCGGTTCAACATATGCACAACGAGGGCGGATACTGCAGCTATCATACCCAGGCAGCGTGCTACAGTAAACAGGGATTTCTACTGATTTCAGGTCCGCCGACAATCGCTCTATCTTTCTCAGGTCAGGTTCTTCCTACGCCGAGGGAGTTCGATACTTTCAGCGCCTGTGAGGCATTGGATCCGGCTTTTCTACTTGAAACAAAATACCTAATGGCTCGAAATTCAATTGTCAGAGGCGACAGGGTGAAATGTATTGCAGGTGAACTGCAGAACCTTATCGGCATGGTCCTCGAATGCGAAGAAGACTCCCTCAATGTGCACTTCGAATCTCTCGACATTGATTACAGCGTCATGCGATACAAGGTCCGCAAATACTTCAGAGTAGGCGATCGTGTGATCATCGACGATGCCGGTGCTGGGGAAAGAAAAGGCTGGATCATTGGCTGTGAAGAGACCTCGGTCTGTGTGTTTGACCCAAAAACCAAAGAAGAGGTAGGTGGTTTACTGGCATTTGTCGCTGATGATTTGCTAAATCACAAAATTTCTTTCTGAAGTTGCCATACTCGTGGCACCAATTGCGATTCGATGACACGATTGATTCATACCGCCTACGAAACCTCAGCCGCTCATCGAGTTTCCAGCTTCAAGAGCGTCACGCAATGCGAGAAAACCCGAACCGCAGGTTCGAAAAGAAGGCCGTTTTGGTTACAGGCGATCACTACAAGGGCATTCGAGGGATTATAACTGATACCACCATCGACGGATATGCTTTCGTATCACTAGCCCTTTTCAACCACCCACGCAAAGAGAAAATAAAGTTGTCTGACCTTCAGCTAATGTAAGTTGCTTTCTCTCTGGTATCACATGCATGTACTCAACCTGAAATAGAGTGCCCGGGAAAGACAGAGAATATCTGGTTCCCATTGTCTCGCAACCGAACACATTCATTTCTACGCTTCCCAAGTCACCACCTCTCATTTCGTTGGACTCTTCAAGCACCCCATCCTCTTCGCAAACCCCGATGCCCACAACACCTCGCGCTGGCAATTTATCGGAGGCTTGGAATCCAGCTGCTTCAACGCCTCTTTGGTCGCTTTCACCAGGAGTTACACATTCATCTTCGGTTACACAAGCTGTCAGTGTTAGATCCGCTTTGGAACTTCCGACCTGGCTCAGTAATCCAATATTCAACATCGCTCGGGTCAAACTTTGCCTGCGGAATGATCGTACCAGGCTGTTCGAAATGTGCACAGTCAGTAATGACATAGTAACTGTCCGCGACGGCCGGCAGACACTAGACTATCCTCTTGCAGATCTGGATTTCATTAGGCCAGAAGGACGTACGGACCCTGTTGTGTCATTTGCTCAGGGAGAGCTGTTTGGAAAAAATTTTCGAGTGAAGGAATTCGGTCCGGTAGAAACATTAGTGTACATTTTTGGACAAAGGCAGTCTAGGAAAAACACATATGCCGTGCCCACAATGACCTTAGCTGTCGTCTACCCTCCATTGCGCTGAATTACATGTACCTTGTGGATAACCATAGTTACGCCGTAGAATGCTATAGCTTTTTCCACTGAGCCCGGGAAGGGTAAGAAGGTTCAGTTCAATATGGTAAGTGTAAGTTGCCTCGTTTTCTCTTTTTTTTCCTATTCTTTCTTTGTTGTAGCCGGGTGAAATCAACTTTACGAGAGTTCAACGAGGTATTCCCCCACTCCTACATCGAACTATCCAGCCATGGGCAAGCAGAGACTGTCAGCCAAGGATGCACGCAAACGTCGACTCGAAGCTGAAGTCGAAGAAGATGCCGATGAGAGGTCACGCAAGAAAACAGCAACAACAGCGAGCTCCAATGTCTACGCCACTTTTGAAGCGCGTTCTCCGTCAAAAATCACCTCGCAAAATGTCCTCCGCCCTCCGTCGGCTGCACCTCTCACAATGGCTGATACACCCCCAAATCCGGACAATGGCAGGAGTGATTCAGCGGATGCCACAGGGTCCAAAGTGAGTGTTCGGCTTTCTATATTTCGACTAGCCTTCTGACTTCTCGCCTTGCTTAGCTCTCTTAGGAACTCGAAGATTTCGAAAACGCGAAGTCTGACTTAATGCATTACTTGCTGCAGTGCGAATATCACCCTTCGGTGGAAGAGCCCTGTCCTTGTGGTCGTGGCGAACGCCTTGTGGGGTGCAGTGAGTGTCTGGGACATGACATTGTATGCAAAGAGTGTTTTATTGCAAAGCACGCAACATTACCGACTCACTGGGCGCGGGTCTGGCAAAAAGCAGCCCGATTTTTCACCAAATCTGATATATCGACGCTTCGTCCTGGAGGATATGCCATCCCTTTAGGGCACAATGGAGAACGCTGCCCCAGCTCCTTCGATCTTGAAGACGATACTGGCATCATCTTGGTGGATCACAACGGGGTACACCAAACAAGGGTGCACTACTGTACTTGCAATGGCATTCCCAGCCGCATCGAACAACTTATCGCTGCTGGACTCTTCCCAGCCACCATGCGGAATCCCAGAACGGCGTTCACGTTGACGGTGCTCCAGCAGTTCCACATCCACCATTTAGAATCAAAGGAGTCCGCTTTTGACTTCATTGGCAGTCTTCGTCGCCTCACTGACGATTTCTTTGCAACGGCTACCTCTGTAAGTTATCTATATCCCGCTTTTTCATAAGCTGACCTATTAACAGGATCCATACGAACAATTTCTAAAGGTCATACTATGTTTCTGGCGCACATTGATGGCAACAAAACGCCTGGGTCAAGCTCATGGCATAGACAAGTACTTGCCTCAGCTCAGGGAGGGAAACCTACAGGTCTTGTGTCCAGCATGTTTGCAGCCGGGCATCAATACCGAGGAAAGGTGGGAGAAGAATTTATATCCTCACTTAAGGTACATGCTCTCATTTATGATCCTATTTGCCCACTCTAACGTTTCTGCCAGACATCTCCACCAAATTGCGCTCACAGCAGACGGCAATTTTCACACAACACGCTACAAAAAGAATGGCTCGACAGACGACTATTCGCTATTTGCTGGCCACGCTTATTACGGGGAACAGGAAAACTTCAAGCAATATCTTCATTCCTTGCCAGCCAAAGACATTGAGGACAAAGTTACCTGTGCAGTTAAGGCAGTAACGAATCAGAATCGGGTCGTCGACAACCTGGCCGAGACAGGAACAATCAATATACAATGCCCCCACTGTGTTGTCCTTTCAACGGTTGATCTTCAACGTGGAGAAAGGTAAGAAAAATAGATTTCTTTTTTATCTTTGGAAAACGCTCACAGCATACCTGTTATTAGATTCGCTAACACAGATTACGCTCTTGCGAGGATGCTACGCCTGAACCAAGATCTCTGTGATCCCAGTAAACCGTTCCTCGATAACGTCGACTTCATCTTCTCGTATGATATTTCGTGTGCCTACAACATCAATATAACCAAAAGATTTCAAGAGCACTTTCCAGATGTAGCGCCTGCCGTCAAACGTTTTCGCTTCGTCGTTCCTCTGGTTCATATCCACAACCACAAGGAAAATTGCATGTACCTCTATTCGTCGTCGTATACGGAATGTGCTGGACACTTTCATGGCGAGACCGCAGAGTTTGAGTGGCCTGAAGTCAACCAATTGGCTCCGCAAACCCGGCAAATGAATGAGGGCGCCCGACAGGACGCGCTAATTGGCCTCCATGGAGACTGGAACCTCAAAAAGGTTGTTAACATGCGTAAGCACATAATGTTGCTTAGAGATGTATTAAATCTAATACAACTTCATAGCCAGTCTCTTGCTTGCCAGTTTGATCCACGCTCGCAGAATTTTTGCAGTGAAACGCGATCACTTCATCACCCTGACAATATTGTATGGTGACCGTGTGCCTGCGTGGAACACTAGAGACCGTAATGCTCGGATAAGGAATAAGTCAAACGAAATAGAATGTGTGTTCAGGCACCGACCAGGAAAAGGTAAATACTGTGCTACTCTTGCTTCAACCCGGCTAATTTCAAACTTAGTGCCATCCCAAAAGAAACTATACGAAGGGTTGTTAGCAATAGCAAAGGAGAGAGATTCCGTCAAGACTGGCATGCAAGGAGCGTTTGGAGATTTAGACTCGAGAGCGGCAATACTAGGCTTGAAATTGGTGAACGAGGGCCTGATAATTGAGGAGAAGCAGTACGTGAATCATTGCATAACAATATGAGAATAGAAATCAATTAATGACGTGCACTATTCAGAAGGGAGATTATCCAAGCATTGTCTCGTCTACATGCAGCCAGCCATCCAACAGCGCAGTTGAAGCCCTCAGAAGTCTCTGATTCTTCTGTGACGCGGCGGTTGGAGGATACGGTCGAATCATTGAGAACTAAACTTCGCCCTCGATTAACAAAGTGGAAGGACCTGCAGCGCGAATTTATGGGCTCATTTATTAGTGATTTGCGGGCATCAATACAGGAGAGGTCAAGCCTGGAAGAGCCGGAGCGAGACCTGCTCTTTTTGCCTTTATACTTCTCCAAGCATGCTGTCGACATATCCATTGAAGTAGTCAAGATCAACGCACTCTTGCGGAGTGAACGCGACTTAAGGAAGGGGAGGGCCTTCGATGCTATCAGAGAGGTGCAACAGACTGCAAAGTCACTTTCGGTGATGAGAGAAAATACACCACAGGTTATCAACAGTTATAGTATCCGCACACATGCCCAACAACAGGTAGCAGATATCGAGAGCAAATTGGACCTGCAAATTGCCGACTATAATACCTCCCGAGATGCGTTGATAGCATTGTGTGGTGCTGATAGCACCGAGGCACAGCTTTTCCCAGCAATGACAATGGGCGATACGTACAGGAATCCAACACACCTTCGACGGGAGATTGGGTCTTCTACCAGGCAGGAGGGACGAATGTATAATGTGGGTATCACTGCGGGCATCAGAGTGCATATGCCTTCGACTCTGCAGTTTGGACCTGTGGCAGAACCCACCGGAGCAGCTGCAGTCGTGCAAACCCGAGGAACCAACTTATCAAGTCCACGTGAGTGGTTTTCAACAGCGACTTTTCGAAAATAACATTGGCTGAGATAAATATTGCAGGGAAAAAGAAGGCCGTCAAAGAAAGAAAGGGTAAAGCAAGACGTGTCGACATTGAAGAGATACAGCCTGAGGGTTCAGAAGGTTCGGTTCATGCAATGGATAGGCCGAGCAAGGATCACGGATGGATCTGGCGCTTGGGAGCTATGCAAGATTTGAGTGAGAAGGACCTGCAAGAATGGTCTGATGAAAGTGAGTAATCAAGAAAATCAATCAATGATAAAGTGAATGACCAGCGATTATTTACAGGTGACTCCATCCAATGGTTTCGTGCCGAGGCGGAGATGCGACGATGGCAAGAAGAGCATGAGATTGTTCAAGCTCAATTCGTGCGATGCATTCGAGCGTTTCGCACCATGTCTGAAGTGTGGACTCGCATGTCCGAGGATGCTACTGCTAGTCATGGGCACCAGTGTTATGCCAGGAAAATGGCAGGTCGGTACAGTAAACTTGAGATTGAAGCACGAGGGAAATTTGCTTCAGCAGGTTATACCGACAAGATTAATGGAATGGATAAGGGTATACCTTTGGCAGAAATGATCAACACGGACAGACATGTGGCTGAAAACGACATCAGCATATCGACTATCCTAGGACCACGCTCAATACCTACGGAGCTCGCGCAAAGCATCAACCTCCGTCCTGACTCACTTCAACCTCACTAGGTCATTACTTTAGCCCAGCTCAACTCGCACTTTCGTGGCTCAACTCACGTTTTCGTAGCTCAATTCTCACTTTCGTAGCTTAATTCACACTTGTGTGGCTCAATTCACATTTTCGTAGCTCAATTCTCACTTGTGTGGCTCAACTCACATTTTCGTAGCTCAATTCACACTTGTGTGGCTCAATTCACATTTTCGTAGCTCAATTCGCACTTGTGTGGCTCAATTCAAACTTCTACGGCTCAATTCTTACTTTTGTAGCTCGATTCTCGGGGCCCCTGTATTATCACAGTATTGTAGCATAGTACGTATGGAATAGACTATAGTGTGGTCGGTTTGGCTCAATTCCGATTTGAGCCTGGTGAACTCAATGTTGAGCCCACCATCTAATGGGTGCTGGCTTAAGCCCAGACGACCGAGTTTCATAGACAAGGTGCTTGCTGTCTGGCGAGAATGCAACGGAAAAAACATCCCGGGAATGTTGACCCAGAACTTTCCCAGTCTGCGCAATATTGTTGGGAGCCCAAGTCCGGACTGTGCCATCTTCGTGCCCAGAAGCAAGCCACTTTCCGTCAGGAGAGAAAGCAACAGAGTAAGGCCAAGAGTCAAGCTTCGGATATGTCTGGAAGACTGCGCATTGAAAGAATTGACTTAGCCATATGAAAGGAGGGAAGACTAAGTTATGCGCATGTGCTCACTTTGACTGAAGCAATCCAGGAATGCCCGGTCATCAATCCGAGGATTTCCTATCTTCTTCCGGACTTCTTTCACGGGTATCAGCGGGAATTTGAACGTTGTAGAGCCCAGGACTCGTAGGGATTCCTTCATCAAACAATCCTTCCCATCTTGGTCAAGACCGGAATTGTTGTCCAGTTTAGTCATGACAGCCTCATAAAATGCACGTTGTCCCTCATCTAGTTGTAAATTGTGAATTTTGAGCTATACAGCTGTTGAATGACTGACCTCCTCGCAAGAACTGCTTGATACCATCCAATGTGCTTCCTGGCTGCTTGACAAACACATCAATCGCAATATTGATATGATCGAGCAGGTCCAGCTCAACCCATTGCTTATACAGGTTGCCTGTCTCGCTTGTCCCATCTTGATCGCCGAGTCCTAGCGCTTTCCAGAAGTCATCGTCTCCCCCTTGACTAGTAGTCGGTGCAGATGCTTTTGGGGAGTAATCTTTGCTTGACACAACAGATACGTGAATCTTCTGGCCTGGCTGTATCTTGCGCGCCTTTCCACGGTGCAGGCTGCATTAAATCTCGTCAGATCTCGTTAGGCAAAGAAGCAGAAAGGTTCTTCGTACGAATGTGTTGTCTCAGGCTTCCCTTCCTTCTTCCTCGTGTACGTTAATCGCCGGAATGGCAAGTACTCGAATGGCCACCAAACCCAGCTAAGCGACTCCTTGACTGCGACTTTTTCGTCGTCCCTGAGATCGCGCTCGAATGGAGACATACGAAGACCCAAGGGCCCTGCTTCGTACACCATCCATCGGAGGGGTGGCCGGGTTCGATCAAGAGTTGTCTTGATAGTATTGCCCCCACCGCTGCAGGATATCAGGTCAGCGTCGATAGTATCATGATAGTGCGCACTCAGGCTGGACACGTACATGTCAGAATGGGTCCCAGCAAACCAAATCTCTTTGGTATGGGGGATACTGCCACTCGTTGCCTTCTCATCAGGACCCTTTCCGCCATTAGCGTATTCCGGAAGAAACTTCACGCGGCGCTCGTCGAGTGCTAGAGCGTGCCGGAAGAAGCAGACGTGCTTCATCCCATCAATCGTTCCAGGTAACATTTTCGCTCCGCGTACGGTGCCGATCGAAGAAACAGTGTCCCTAAAGCACACGATGAGGATGAGGACCGCAAGCGGTACAAAGTATTTCAAGCCTTACCAAACTCCAACAAAGTGGACCTTTACCCCCTTACGCGAGAACGTACGCTTGAAATGTTCTGCAATCGTGACCCTCTCGCGGGAGGATCCTTGTGGGCCCATTGGTTCGAGCTCGTCTGTCGCAGGATCCGAGTAAAGCTCATAGGCACTAAAGCAGTCGATGCACCAGGTAAATCTCTAGAATTGACTCAAAAGAGTTCGTCACCTACAATGGTATTTGCAGTTCATTTCCCGGTCGAAGGAGGCCAACCTGAGTCACATAAATCAATGTCAGTTGTTGTAGGTCGCAGGGCAGATATCCGTACCTTTTCGATCATGGCTGAGAGAACGCGTACTTGAAATGCACCTCGGGAGAATCCTGTAGTTGTACTCTTTTAAGTACATTGGAAAATAATAATCAGTGCTTTGGATTCATCCTACCAAACATGAAAATAAGATCGCCGCTCTCGTATTTATCCGAAATCCACCGGTAAGCATCCATTACAGTCTTGTCAAAGTCCCTGCAGCGAATAGATGTCGAAGGTTAGGAAAAGGACGAGAAACCCGCAGGAGGACGTACCATGCGATTGCAAGATCAATTTTGTGATGAAGAACCATCCCAATAAACTTGGGTGACGTCCAGGAAGGACGAGCATACGTCCCAATTCCGCTGTTGTAGTACAGAATTTGGTGTTCATCATCGAGAAGTGAGTGATGCTCAATCACATTCGTGTTCTAAATCATTTTGAACTCATGGTGCACCTGGTATGTCGGTGAACGTCACGCACCATTGAACCGAACTTGTTCGACGTGCCGTCGATGGAAATGACGAGGTTGCGTCGTTTTTCCTTATCAATGGGACCATGGCAGCATGGATCGTTGGTTTTTGCATTTTCAGGCTTGTCGGCGGGCCCCATTAATGCTTCATCAGCATGGCTGGAGGATTCAGCCATCTTAGGAGGACGAAGAGGATTCGGGATACGAGTTTGAGAAGATACAGCTTATGAGTACTACAGGTCAGGCTAAGTACCATTTGACTCGGCGCTCGCGGAGAAGTTGGCTGCAGGCCATGTCGAGTAAACGTGGCAGCCTCGCGCTTTCTTCAAGTTCGAGGACAAAAATATATGTGATTAATTCATGAGACTAATAAACAAGAATAGACGCCTCCCACCAAGAGACTTCTGAGCCGTAGACTCATGCACAGTGCGCAATGCAGAGATCCATGCACGAGTACTAATCCACACTGCAACTATTGTGAGCATGAAACATGTACAACACATCGTCCATACTCCTGCATGAATTCGCCTGCTTCAGTGCCGGAACAGACAAGCTATATGCTCGGGACCTCCAGTCCCAGGGTAGCATGCGGAGGGCTTCTTTGTTTCCGTGTATGCCGTTTTCGTGAGGTTCGCGACCCTGAATGAGTTTCGAAGACAGCAGAGAAACGATTAAAGAGGTGCTACAATCACGTAAACACAGATAAGATATAGAATACAAGGGTCTGTATATGTACAGCTTACTGTGCGAGTTCTGACCACCAACTTCGATATCCCTATCTGTCTCGGAAGATCCAAGACGACATCCTCCTGCGCAGGAAGCACCAATGCCAATAGAATAGCTGCGATGATTTGTACATTATTCAGCAAGAGAATCTACTTTCCATCACAGGGAATATACATACCTTTATTGTCCTCCTCCTTCAGGACAAGCAACCCACCACATTATTTCTCTTGCGAACGGTTCAACATCGTATCGACATGACAGGCGGTAGGATGAGCAAATGTGTTAAAGTGATCACGATGGGAGAATATAGAGCGGGCAATCTGGCTCGTACTAGTAGCGCGCGAAACAGGTCCCGTCAGATCATGTGATATGAATGCTGCGGCAACACCCACTGGTGCAGTGTGCACTAATAAATCGTCCCTTTGACTGAATCCTCGATGTCAAGCCTGGAGATAAGCACGACAAGTCATTGTGTGCGCACGTTCAAGTCTGGTCTCTGAATGTCTAGACGAGTGTACAGTGCTCAGGTCGTTGGAAGTTGGACGATCACGACCACAGTGATATGGCTATCATACTACCCGTGCCTGCCAGTGGATTATAATTCCTAACCACTAGAACGACCGCTCTATCGCTTTCTTACCACCTTCCGCTACACTGGACGTTTTGTATTACAGATGCATGTGCACGGTACGGCAAGACCTGCAGGGCCATGATATTTCCGACGATGAAAGAAATGAGCATTCGAACGCGCGCGCTACGACAAATAGACCTAGACCATTGTCCAAGACGTCAAACGCTCTTGTTTCTACTTTCAATGCCGTCTTATTATTCTCACTGGGTACACGACTAGCTGGTCCATCCACGTTATCTTAAACCAGCCTCTTAGACGGACGCCCATCAGAAGTCAGCCTTGATATCACCTACATACTTGGCTTCAACCGACGAGACTCGAAACGAATATTCTTCACGAAAGGCAGAGTCTAGATGCGCTGGACAGCGCCACCAGATAAACAGGAGATATCCTTAGTATTGTTCTCTTTAGCTGCCTACTTTTTCGCATACAACATTGATGCGTCGCTGCAGGTATTTGGGATCGACCGGCTCGCGACGCAGGGCGCCGTTCTGAGTCGTTTGGGGATCGGAAAGGGCGTTATTGCAGAGGACGGGAGGCGGCCTCCAGGATATGGAGACTCACTGGAGGACGAGATATTTGGAGACTGGACTTGGGCGAAGAACCACGTCGCAGGTGATGGGGCAGAGAGAACGCAGGTGAAAGGAAGTGGGAGACACGGTGCCATATGGCTCGAAAGACCGCCTGTTGGTAAGGTGGACAGACGGCCGTTCGCAGACGGTGGTGCTGACGATGCTGCATTACGGTGGGGGGATGATATACCCACCACGAAGATTGTGAAACAGGCTCCAGGTGCGTCCTTTCTTATAATTTTGGTGTCTTTAGCTTACATTTAGTCTGTCAGGGTATAATATCTTAGATAATGTATTTATTTTCAATGGGTCCGTGTTCCTAGTGACGGATGAAAAGAGCTCTCTACCCGATATGTCCTCCATGGTCGCCACTATCGGCAATGGATTTGGGAGATGGAAGATCATAACCACGACAATTGCTCATAAACTTATGGGCAACTATGGTGGAATGTTAGTCTTTTGATACTTCATTTTCATTTTTCTGCTAATTTTCCTTCCCAACACAGGATCCGCGGGGTTCCATGGATGACAGCAGATTCACATCCTCGTCAGTACCTATCTCGCTGCTCGCGAAACCATCTCACAATCTTCTTCTGTAGATAACTCGTCATTATTCGGACTATGGCGGACATATAGCTCACTGGACGTCGGGATTATGTCGACTGGATACACCACTCTCCCTCCACCTCGTCGTCTCATCTTTCCTCACAACCGTTTTTTCACCAACACTAACCCCGATTTTGGGAAACATTGGATAAGGCGCAGACGTGTTGACACCGGTTTCCACCCTTTCCTCCTCCAAGCCGCCTTTCCTCAACTCGGAATGCAATATTTCGAAGATTGGGACGACTATCACAAGATGCAAGTGCCCTACATATGTGAACGCCTCGTCGTCGTCGACAGGGGTGTTTCGGTGAAAGCTATATCAGAAGGCCAGCCAATCTTTGCCTGCATCAAACCATTGGTGGACGCCTGTGAGGAAGAACCTGATCAAGTTTTTGGGCGAGGAAGAGGTTACAAAGGCGAATGATAAGAAGGTCGTGACGTATTTGCATACTCAGAGTGAGCAGGGTGGAGGAGGACTCTCGGAGGAAGATCATAATGCCTTGTCTAATGCTCTTAGTCATATGGCGAAGAAGAATGGATACGAATATCATATAGTTTCTACCCAGACCTCGGACACGGATTGGATGGACAGGATGATGACTATTGTGAAATCATCGGTGGGTTATCTTGTTTGTCGTCTTAGCTCGCCCTGGACCGAGGCTTAGCTGCACGGTCTGTAGGAGTGAAGTATACCGCGTGGATAGGCAAGAAATCGTACAGCTCAATAACAGATTTGGAGCACCCTCCGGTTTCATCACCTTCTGGGAACGAAGAATTCGAATTGGATATTGCTGCTATCGTACAGTCTGTGCAACAGACCCTGCGGAGCGATCCGTAGACGAACTATCCCCGATATGCATGTGCATTGAAGTAACCCGTATAACAACTCTCGATGGTTTTTTCGAACTTTCGAGTGCCATCTCTCCACCGTGAATTTCTCTTCACCAGTCATCCATCATCCGTCCGTCCGTTTTTCGACGTTTTTCACATCTCAGTGACCCCCACGCATTTGCATACGTCCATAACACACATTTCAAAACCACACCGTATACCACTGGCCAGCCATCCATTCACCCACGTACGAGTCCGCCCTCTGAATCATCGAGCATGCATATTTAATTTTCATAGATTACCGGTATAATGTATAATTTATTGTAATTGTGTTGCGTCCTTTCGTCCGTCTTTTCTTTGGCGTTGGATACCATACTCTCAAGACCTTTTTATTGATTCTCATCCCCCACGCACCAATGGCCGATTTGTCCTTTGCGAAAGCAGGGCAAGCAAGTTACGGCGATTGCCCTAAATCTGTCGCGATTCCTCCAGCTATTTCTGTTCTCCTTTTGCGTTGCCCTCAGAGCCGCTTTGGCGTGCCCCCCTCAGCTCGATCTGAGTATAATGGTAAAAATGAACATGGCTTTTTTCGACTGTACTAGATTCTGCAACAGCTTGAGTGCATATTTTGGCTAGAACATCCGAACCAGTAGCGTCTCATATATGAAGAAGATCGCAGAGTAAATAAGATTTTGCAACTCCATACTCCACAACTCTAACCTGGGACGTATCAATAATCACAGTGCTGTATCCCTTGTGTGTTACTACCTTTGAGGGCCTTAGCCTGGAGGAACCACATAAGTAACACACGCTTGATGTGCGAATGAATACGGACACCACGCTGGATCATTTGGATGATGAACTGACTAAGGAATATTTATATGGTCTGCCGATACAACAGCCCCCCAGAATCTGAAGCATATACTGTAAATTGCCTCGAGACTCGGTCGAAGGTTGCATACGAATCGAATCAACGACGCCCTCCAAGCCAGAACCGCAGAACCCACTAGAGAAGCTGGAAGGGAAGAGCCTGGAAGAGCAAAACCAAGGAACTCAAGAAAGACTCTGGAGAGCATCGTGACTACCGGGTTTGGAGGAACGGTACATTATCTCGTGCTCCGACAACCACAGGAAAGACCTTGATGCTGTGTCGTGCAAGGGCAGAGTTGCCCTTTATATTCACTAGGGGTGACTTCGTTGACTCGGGAGTCGGGGCTTGTTGCAGCAGTGCACTGGAGACTCAGAATACTGAGTTATCATCGTTGTCTTCCTGCTAACAAAAGATTGCAACGTCTTTCGCGTAGGGAATTTGGGACAGCAGGACTCAGATTCTTTTTCGTCAAACATACATGTACTTACACAAAAATGAAGGAAAATAAGGCAAGGCTAGTGAATGAAAGGAAGCACATTGGCCCACTGTAAGCTAGCCAACGCGCCTGGGGGAATATGTCGCAGTTCGATAAATGCCAGCACCAATAGGGCGAGGCGGGAGACGATGTACACCGGTATAGTGACCACCGTCACAAAACTGAACAACCATGACAAGAAATTAAACACTACTTCCAACACAGACCCAGAGCTCTGGCATTCATGATAGAGATATCCAAATATGAAAGCGAGGCACCACACCACAGGGCTAGCTGTAATGATAACAGACGCAATGCGCCAGGCCAACGATGTCGCATACGATGTAAACACGATCGTGCTTAACCATCCGATGCAATGTATGGACCCGAACAGGGCGGCAGCTGAGTAGCACATTAGTTGCATCTGCACTTGCACAGCGGCAGGGTCGATCTCGACGGAGTAGAAGCTCGCAACGCAGGCCACTGCTACATTGTCCGGATCGTGCACCGAATCTGCATCGATGTTCTTCAGGATTTCTTCAATGCGTTTGAATAAGAACCATAGTTGAAATCCGTGAGATGATTTATTGCTTTCCATGGTGGGAGATCGTGGTAGGCGATCAGCTGGTTGTGAACCCGAAACAGATTGGACTTGAGGGTGCGCACACTGAGGATTTGGCGGAAGAGAGGGGTGCACTTGTGAAAAAGCGACATTGCTGACTTCCGCAGATTCTAAATGAGGGATGGGAGGATCTGTGGGATCGGACTGGCAAAGGGGAGGGTTTGTCTCTACAGACTCGGAGGGAGTTGCTTCATCGGCAATGTGATCACTTGGATGCGTCGCCTCGACAGGTTGGGCATGAGATACGTTAGGATTGACCGCGTCAGCACATCAGGAAAAACCCTTTGGTCTTAGGTTAACTCATCATAATTCAGTAATCGAATGTTGCCGTGGGAGTGTCTTAAGCACCTTACGACAGACTTACGTGTCTTGAGTTGTCTTGAGCTGTCTTAGATCATCTTACCATGTTGCCTAACTCTTAACACTCTAATATACATCTTAAAATTGTATAAATCAAAGTGATAATATATTCAAATACGGTCTACTAGATTTTAATAATCCAGTTCTGACTGAGTTCTGCCGCTTTCCTCCTCTTCCTTTCTCCTGCAAAGTGAAGAATTCAAGTCGCGATTTCTGCAGGTGTTTACTTCCCCACATTGCTAGATACTATCCTGAAAGTTTCAAATAGAAAGATTAAGTTTTGACCGAGATATACCACTTCCCTCCCTTTCCTTCCTTCTCAAAGGAGGATTTTGCTGTCCTGAAATCGTCTCGGCACTGTTCACTCAGATATTTGGGCTGGTATACTACGTAATACAGTAGAGTAAATGCGCGAAGAGTTCACATTGAATGGTGGCTCTGTTGTCTTGCAGTAGAAAATTGTTCGAAATTCAAGGGAAAATTAGAGGATTTATTCTGTGACTTGTTCTGGGTGGTTTCTCGTTGGGAAAAATTCACAATTCAGGTCTAACCAACTCGAAAACATGACCCTTAAAGTATGGAGGTGAACCGTTGATCGGAACTGACTGAGATATGAAACATCCTTCTCTTTCCTTCCTCTCAAAAGGAAGATTTCATTGTTCCGTGATCATTTCCGCACCATTTGCTTAGATATTTGGGATATTGTCTTACCCAATACAATGGTTTAAACACCCGAAATCATTAAAAGCAATGGGTGGATCGTTGTCTTGATGTGGAAATTCGTCGAAATTCAGCAATAAATCAGAGGGTTTATTATCTCGACCATTTCTGGGTGGTTTCTCGCGCGGGCGATTTTATAATTCAACTTTGACAAATTCGAAAACATGATCCGCAAAGTATCACAGTGAACGCTCCAGAATTAGCCGAGATATCACACCTCCTTCCCTTTCCTTCCCCTCAAAAGAAAGATTTCATTGTTCTGAGAGTGTTCGTGCACCGTTTTCTTAGATATTTGGGGTGATATACTACCTAATACAATAATGTAGACGCCCGAAAAAAACACAAGGAATGGTGAGCTAATTGTCTTGCAGTGGAAAATAGCCCGAAATTCACTCGAAATTCGGAGTATTTATTATCTTGACCATTTATTGACCAATTTACTTAACGATTTTTGGTCGTTTGAGCTTTTAGTAGTTACCAAATATGATCACAAAAGTCTCGTGAGCATTGGATAGGAATTGGCTGAGATAAAGCACGTCCTTCCACTTTCCTCCTCCAGAAAGACTAATTTCGTCATTCTGGAATTGTTTCTGCACCGTTTCCTTAGCTATTTGAGCGGTGAACTATCATAATATGTCGGTACACACACCTGCAAAAACTAAAGCCTGTGTGTGGCCGTTCTCTTGAAATTTTAAATAGCCCGAAAATTGTCCGAAAATCGGAATATTTATTCTGTGACTTCTACTGGATGGTTTGGTGTAAAACTAAGTGCTTTAAAAAGTGTTTATAAGGTCAAGAAACATATATAGTAAGTTGTCTTACAATGTAATTTATTTAATCTATGTACAGCCATATGTGAGTGCTTCTAGAAATTTATCGGATCCGATAAAATGTGACGTGACATCACGCGTCACACGCGCGTCGTGCGTCAGTGTAGTGGGATGTAAATACTAGAGAGGTCCTTTTATATTCACACTTCTCTATATTTTCTTATAAATTCCATGAAACAGACATGAAATGAGCACAGAATGGAACCAGACTGAGTGCAGTCATCCATTTACTGGTAACAAAGCTGCACATGCTTGTGTATGTGCTGTCTTTGGATGTCGCTCTTGTCTGTATGGCCAAGTCCGACCATCACATGACCTGCCAGTCACGCAATACAAACATGGTGTCAAAAGCGAACGCTAAGTTCCTTCATCAACCACCATCTTCCTCCACAACTGCCACCACCGCTATCCCCATACCCACCACACCCCCTCAACACTGACCACATGCACCTGTGAAGGTTGCTGCTGCCACCATGTTCTTGTAAGAAGGGCAGACAGCAGGGGAGAAAGGACAAGAAGGAACCAATTAGTCAGAGAGTGGGCTGGCGCTCCAAACCTAGGTGTGCAATTTGTCTCTCCCTCTTTCCCAAGCTAACCACCCCATCCATAGGTAGGGAAATGCAGGGGTACGGCCAACCCGTACGGGTACACGGGTTGGGTAAGCTCGGGTACGGGTACGGGTAACGAATCCTGTACCCGTGACCTTTCAAACGAGCCCAAAAACGTGCAAATCGGATGAGAACTGACCGAGTTACGTGCGATTTAAGTAAATCAGCTATAACTCGGTCAATTCTTCACCGATTTTCACGTTTTTGGGCTTGTTTGGTGCGGAAAACCCGTGGGTTTGACGGGTTGGGTTGCCACGGGTACGGGTACGGGTAGCCGTCGAGATACCCACGGGTTACCCGTGCTATTCCTTATCCATAGGCCTCTGTACCACAGGCCCAACACAAGCCACTGCCAACAGCTACCTTGGTGCCACGTCAGCAGAGGTGATCCATACCCAACTGCCATGCTATGTCACCACTGAAAATGTGTACCACTGCCCCTTCCTATACAGTCCCTCACATTACCAGCACTCATGTACGTGTTTACTTTTTCATATTTTACCCAATGATTAATAGCCATGTGACCAAAGCATGCTGACTAGGATGACTTCGACAATGCCAGGACTCCACAAAACAATGTAAGTACTGTTTAGTATTTTTTTTTTCTTTTGCTATATATGTATGTAGTAAGCATTTTGTATTTTAAATAATTAATAAAATAAATTTAAATAAAAACGACACAAATGTGTTTCTTTCTTGTGCATTCTATATAAGTTTTCCGAATGGCAGAAATTATAAAACATGAAAGGAATATAAGAATCTTGGGAGACCATAATACTGGTCATTTAACTTATAATGTCTTAGGAGTATCTTAAAACACCTTGAAGACAGGCAACTTTCATGGACTTGGACTTATGACATCTTAGATCGACTTGTCTGACTTGTCTGACTTAGCTGACTTAGCTGACTTAAGTTATCTCAGATAGTCTTAAGTTCCACCTAAGACTAAATAGTTTTTCCTGATGCAATGGGTAGCGATGTGTCGATACTGTCCGCAACAAATTCCAGTCGAGATTGTGAATTGTCCTTCGACTGCAAACCTGTCTCGGCGGGTAGAAGTATGATGGTTATAGGAACCCTCACGTTGAAAGGCTTGTTCCACCACAAGAAATACATGATCAAGCTGAGAAGGGCGAGTGCAGCAGTGGCCAATTCGAGTTCCGTAAGAATGAGGTCTTTGTCGAAGAACCGTGCAATACACTGGGTGATGAACCAAAATGTTTGCAGGAGTGCCAATCCTTTAGCAACCCAATCGGCTTTGCTGTGGTCGTTAATCCTGTCCTCCGTGACCTCAGACAAATCAAGCCTTCCTTGCTTGTAGTATTCCATGAGTGTTCTCCACCCTAGAACCCTGTCTTCTTTCCCTTCCTCGCGCAACATGAAGCCACCCATTTGAAGAAAGAAACCATGGGTCCTGGTCCACTTGACTTCCTTTATCCTACGCGGAGTTTCTCTAAAATGGCATAGCTGGTATCCTAATTGCTTCAGCCTACGCAAGATCTTTCTTGTCCAGGGTTCAAGGTCTGCATGCTGGACCTCTACTTTTGGAGTGTGTTGATTTCAGCATTGTTGCATTGTTGTGTCAAAAAGAAAGCGAGCTGTGCACCTGCAAATTTTCTCTCCATTGCCCGAGCACCGTACCACTGACCCATTGCCCAGTATATCATCAATTCCGGCGAAATAATCGCCCAAGCCATCAGCTCTACGCGTCGCAACATTTTCATAATCGTGGATTCTTTAGGGTTTGGGATATTGGGATGCACAGAGACCCATGAGGCGGCAAGGATGGTGGCAACACAGGTCCAAATTATTTGGATGCGTTGGCGAGGACAGGGGAGCGTGGGGTCTGCATCTCTGGGAAAGTTTGAAGAGAATACTGCGTCCGGGGTGGAGGAGAAGGAACCGACGATATTGCTTGGCCTCAAGAGCAATACAGAAGCAAGGATCAACATCCTTTCGGGGGCCAGTTGCTATTGGTGCTGGGTGAAGATTAAAATTCATCTAAGAGGCAGGACATTTTCCCAAGGCTATGCAGCATGCTGAATATGTTCCTAGCTGTCAGCAGCTTTAAGAGACCGGCACTGCCCAAGTATCCACAACAGTGGACATGGAAGTTCGAAGATAAGAGACAAATTTATATTATCGACACAGCCGCAGACATGGAAGTTCGAAGATAAGAGACAAATTTATATCATCGACACAGCCGCAGAGTCTTGGCTGATCCCTGAGCTATAAGTTTAACGACTATAATCTTGGTATTCATGATACGCTGGGATTAGGGCTGGGTCAGATACCTCTTCCAATCTGACATGTCAGAATGTCAGTTGTTATAAACATGTTTGTAACCGTGTCAGATACCTAGGGGTCAAAACCGCATGTCAGATACTGTCAGATTCCCTTGCCTATAGCGCTGCATGAGGACGGTTTTTGGAGTACATTTCGAGCATTTATTGCTTTTCTAGAATAGCAGAAAGACGGCAAATCAGTCAAATACTCCCTTTTTCGTCTCATTTTCGACTGTAAACATGCTCGGCATCAACGCGGCAGGACGTCTGCTCACAGACTCCGCAAACGAAGGGCTTCTACCACAACAAGTCTGACCATTGTCACAAGTTACAACACAGAACACTTTGTGTAGTTATTTAGGTCACACTAGTGCCGTATATCTGCTCATGGGTGCGTTGCGATGCACTTTTTCTGAAGGTTTTTTCACCAAAAATAACGCCAAGACTTTATTGTCAAAAGATCACGTGAATAGCAATCTGACAGTTTATAACAAGTGTCAGTTAGTTCAGCGCGAGAGGCTCAGCAATCTGACGTCAGTTAGTTGGGAAAAAAGCAATCTGACCCAGCCCTAGCTGGGATGTAACAAATTACCACATGCGGAGCAACGTTAAGAGGCATACGAATCAGCAGTGGCCGGAGTCATGAGGAGTCTGAGTCACAAAGGGTGTGAATGGAATATACGGCTCAAATGTAAACTGGATGAACTATAATGGGTTTTCGTTAGAAACAGTGAACAGTAAATTGAACCAACCGAGGACTTACAGGGTCATGACCGGTAGTCATACTGATTCCAGACCGTAGGCAGTTGGGTGGGTCGTGAGGTAGAAACTTGGAGCCGTCCATCCTTAGCTTGTAGCCACCTTCAAGGGCAATATACACAATGTGTGGATGGATTAAGGGATTATTCATTGTTTGCTTGGTGAATAAGCATTGTTCTACCAAGTTGTTGACGAGGATTGCTTGTTGATCTTCAATGCTGAACTTGACCCACTGTTTGCCGAGGCCCAAGGCATATTTGATACCACCAACCGATGCAACCTGTGCCGGCAAGACATCAACTTCTGTACCATTCCCCCGTTGCAGGCGAGCGAAGCCTGTTCCTTCAAAAGTCATATAGAGACCAGAGGGAGGAGGTACAACCGGATACCTCTTGCTGGTGTTTTGCGCTCTAATCTTCTTTTTTGTATCCAAGCCGGCCCACATATAAACTTCACGGAGGAGCTTAGGTGAAAGCTGCGAGCCACGACTCCCCATTGATCCAGGAGCAGGTTTCCGAGCGCTGTGTGAGAGTTTTTTTTAAAAAAAATTACACAGCATACAGAGGATATTGGCACATACTGAATGGCGACAACAGCAATCTCATCGGTGTCGTCTGGAATCCATACAGGCGAACCACTGTTACCCTTCTCAGTTGTCGCTTTATACACCAATTGGTTTTCGGTGCATTCGTGGACTAAAATCGGACCAGCAGAAATGACGGGTCGTCCTGACAAGGTGATATCGCGATAACTGCTGATTCTGGCTTCACCTCGAAGTTGAGAAAAGGCATGTGTCATCTTGAACCCAAAACCTCGTCTGGGATTCTTCCCATTCCATGGTAGGAGGATGACGCCGTAATCAGCTTCATAGTTGGTGGGATCTTGCATGTAGTCAGCCGCTACTTTGATGTTTTCGGGAGGAATAGGAATTGAAATGGGAGTGGCAGACATGGGGTTTGGGTTCGGGAGCAAAACCGTAACCTCGGTCGTAAACGTTTGCGCATCGGTGTAAAGATTATGGCCAGCAGTAAAAATGACCTCGTAAGGGGAGTCAGGAATGATGACGAAGAAGGCACTCCCTACGCCTGTTTGACCGTCGACTGCGAAGGAAAGCTTGACAACGGATTCATGGATGGAGGCTAGATCGATACGTCGTAGGGAAGGAATGTCGACGACCTGGTGTACATCCTCAACATTGGTATCGATGGCGCTCATTCTTGGGGTGATGTCCTGTGATGTCTTGCAGTTCTGTGCAGGACCCAGGTAAAGCGTACGCCGTCAGTTAGAACTTAGCAGCTTGCGACAAAATGGGGGTGCCTTATTTTAAGGAGTAATAAGGAAGACCCCGGTCGTCACACCAAATACAACAAAAGATCAGATCTATGTGCTTCCATGCTGATTTCAGATCTCGATAATTTGCCAGTTTTTGGAGTTGTGCAGTTCACAGACACGGGACTGATGTCCTGTAAAGAATTTATGATTCGATTCTGAGAACTCTTGTTAGAGAAGATACACTTGCCCTGGCAACTGTTTGGCGCTGGCGCCAAGGTTGATGCCTGCCACTGTCCCGAAGACCAGAACAACACGCCGCTCATGACCTCCATTGCCGACACCTCAGACAAGGAAGTGATCCATGAGCTGGTCATCACTGTGCGTCCCTCACCAAGACAAATATGAAGGGCCAAAGATCAGTGGTGCTGTCTGAAGGAACAGGACTAGAGCAGGAACCGTTGCGCTCGGAACATCAGTAAAACGTCCAATTTGTCTTTGGTGGCTTTGTCTTTGATAGCGGGTCTTGCAGGTCTTTCTCCCATCTCTGACCACGGCTTTGTCTCTGGTTATGATCTTTGTCTTTGATAGAATGTCTCCATGTCCGATTTACTTTGAGAAAAGTGTCTCTGGCAAGTCTCTGGCTGCCCAGTTGGCTCTGGTAAACACTTAAGTCTTTACTATCTAGTCACTCAATGCAGAGCAGGTCAAGGAATTGGTCGATACTGTGTTCCCTGGTGGCGGTCATAGAGTTAAGGACGGCGACGTGTGGTCTGACTTGGTAAGTGCGTTCTCTTTCTCTCGATCTGTGAATAACTGCACTTATGTATATTCTATAGATTGTATATCGATTGTACAACTGGCGTAATGGCTTTGCTACTCATGCGGCCAACGCAGTTCGCCACTTGCTGGAAGACAACGAAGAAATGGTGACTTCCTCGGCGGGCAAATCGAGGTCGCCGACTTTATCGAAGGCTACACCAAGAAACGGGGTGCAATACCCAATGCACCATTCTTTTGGAAGTCTTGGAATCGAGATGAAGAGACAAAAAAATTACCCACCATGTGCGTACCAGTTCTCATCCTTACGAGGCCCGGGTATCTAACGACGGCTTAGGACTTCTTTCAAAACAATCTCATCATGTACACCCTCGCTCATGCTCATTTCGCGGAATACGACGATATCCCGGATCCAAGTGTCCTACCAAAGGATGACTTACTCGCAGGAGCGTTGGTATTGGCTTTACAAGCCGTGAGTCTTTCAAAGTTATTTGTTCAAGTTTTGAATGTGAGTGACTGCGAGTCGTGATTCTGACCTTACTCCTCAGGTTGAACAGTGAACATGCTTTTAAATTCTGGAAGACGGGGGTTTTCGAAGCGGACAGCAGCCTCAAATTTTCGGGCGATGTTTATGGCGACAACATGGTTAGGAAGCTGGATGGTCCAGGTGGGAGGATGATTCAAGTTTTGGAACGGCGTATGTAACATTACGAGTCTTTTACGTAAGTAAAAGGGAGTTATTATAATTACACGAGCCCGCCAGAAACAGTTGCAGGTCCTGTACACCGCTGGCGCGAATTCCTATTTCGGTCGTAAAAAGGCACTTTAATAAATGTTTTCTATTTACGTTTCAAAAAGGTAACCCAGAAAGATATCGGGCTTCCTATATATGGTATGCCCGATATCTTTTTGGGCACCTTTTGAGGTCGTAAAAAGGTAACCTAAATAGAAAACATTTATTAAGCACTTATTACGACGTAAAAAGGTGTCCGCGCCAGCGGTGGTAACGCCTGTTGACTGCCATCAAATTAACACGTGATTAGATTTCGGTTCGGATGCTTCCATTTGCCGTTTGCCGGTTGCGATCTTGATAGCACGTGCAATCTCGAATATACGATAAGATTATGATGCTTATGATGGGATGATAAGATAACCGGGCTGTATGTGCTCTGTGTTTCGTGCATATTGATTATTTTTGTTACTCCTACGTTCAATCTTGTTTCTATCATATCTGTCTGCACTGTACGTGTCAACATGTATGTGTCTCTGTTTTGTTCTTTGTATTTACTTTAGTTAATATGTATTTAAATAAATTTGTATTGAAGTTTTTAGTGTATACAGCGAAGCATTGGAGAGTGCGTGCTAAAATATCACGTTCATGTCCGTAGCTCGTTGCTGTCTCATTTTGCCCGTTTGACTTACATCGTGTATCTGTCGGTTCCGATTGTCCGGTTTCGTGCTCAATCAATGTGCAATGGTCTGGCGACGTGAAACGCTTGTGTGTATTTCTCATTTCATATCTTGGTAATTGTCCTTTCGTGCGGTCATATGGTTTGGTTTTTGTTCCTTGTGCGCTGTTGTCGCGATCTGCTTTTCCTGGCGCTTTATAGCCTTAGTTGTGTACCTGCGGTGATGCGGCACTGGTCTATAAAAAGGAGAGCGCGATACGACTGTGGTTACGCCTTCTACATATAACTTTGCTCCGCATTGTTCTGCGTCAGGTTACTTTAACCCTTTCTGTCCCATTTCATCTGGTCGTTTAAACATGTTGATATGAGGCGAGTGTCCTTATTTTCCTCTTGACTGTATCCACGTCTTGAATATTAATTAATGTATTCAATACAGGTCTTGAGGGATCGACTGCTTTCGGCAGCTTGATGTGGCTGGAACCTGCGCCCTCCCTGTTGCCCCCTACGACATTCTTTGTTGGCGATGCACATCTCGCCGGCGCCGCATTCTTGGATTATCAGGCTGTGCGATTCGGCTTTCGTTCCGCATCATTCCTCCTCAGTATCTTGAAGGAAACATCTTCCATTATATCCGGTTCCCTTGCCTTGGCCGCCATCCATCCGGGCTCTTTCGTTCCAGGGGACATCGACTTCTATGTCCCGTATTCTGGCAAGGACGTGTTGATTTGCGTTCTACGTTTGTCCGGGTACCGGCAGGTCGAGTCGCCAGCACCTTCTTATATTGCGCCAGGATCCTCCGCCTCCTTATTGCATTCCGTGTTTGCGTTTGAGCGCCGCAGCGAGAGTGATTCGTCGGTCACTACCGTCAATGTCGTTTGCGTACGCGACGAATATCGGACGACTTGTGCGGTGGTCGGCTTCCATTCCACCCTCGTGATGAACTACATATCTTGGTATGGAGTTGTTTGCCTTTACCCGGAATGGACCCTTGCGAAGAAAGGTCTCGTCGTCATCCTCACTCCCAAGACATGCCGATGCTTTCGCAAGTATAGAGAGCGGGGCTTCGTCCTATTCTCCCGGGGTATGCGATACGTTCGTTCGCTTCCCGATAGGTCTATGGATGACGAAGGCGTGCTCGTTATTCCCTACATCGCCAATCATGATCCCTCTGATATTGTCCGCGACTTTATCGGACCGTTGATTTGGTCTTTGAAAGATTTTGCCTATGTTTCACGTGCGTATTCTTGCGTAATTTTTTTTTTTTTTTTTTGCAGTGTTGCACCTTACTCATCGCGATTTTTCTTCTTACAGCGGTATGGAAGTCTCGTAAATCTCTGGCGGCGGCCGAGGCTACATCAGACGTCGTTGATTAGTTCGGAGCTTTCGATGCATCGTGGTTTTTCTGTAACCATGAGCTCGTATGTACTGTGTATGCGGATATGTAATTCCTTCGCTGCGTATCAATCAATCTCGTACCTTCCCTAATACCTTCTGTTGGTTCCTGCCATGCTTTGCCTGGCACTGCTTGGTATTTCCTTAGTGCTGGTTGGACGTGGGGTGTTTTGGGTCTCGCCTGTTGCCTCTATCTACCCAAGTTATTACATCGATGCTCACAGACGCTATTATTCTTGCCGCTCTGCTCGAATATAATAGATATGCGCTTGAAAAGAAAAGGAGAGAACCAGATAGCGAGGTGTTTGTTATACCTGTACGTCGGTCGGTCCAGTGAGTCCTTTCGTTGCGCTGTCTAATATGATTTGTTGTAGGAAAAGTGGTTACCGTCCTCGTCTACTTCTGAGGCTATCACAAGTTGTCGTCGTAGTTCGCGGTGAGTGTTCATTGTGGTGTGTCTAATCATTACGCATATCTGTCAATCCTAATCTCCTGTTCAGAATTAAACAGGATGGTTATAAACACTCTGTCGTTTCTATCCGACCTTAGAGGTTCATGGCTGATGTGCTGCTTATTGTGATACGATACACGCGATTTGGTTGTAAACTTTTCAATGGCATATGTTATTCAATTGGAAGAGTATCCCGTACAAAGCGAATGGCGTGTAGATTACTAGCTGCGAATTTATAATGATTTAATGCTCTTCCATCTGCATATCGTGTGCTTGATCTGATATGGTGAGTTTCGCGATTTTCGCTCGTGCTTCTTCGGTGACTTCGTCTTCTGGATAGAGATTCTTGCGCTTTCTAATGACGACCCCGTCGCCGGAAAGTGGTCTGAAGCGCGCTCTCATTTGCAATATAGCCGCTTTCTGTGCTTTTGTCGTTAGCATTCGATGGGGTTGATAACAAATGTACTTTACCTCTCTATGAACCGACGACAGCAGCAGTATCCCTTTGAGGTGTGGTACGAACACGTATTTTTTATCCTTCTTGCCATACACCGCAAATGAAATGGACAACTCTACGATGTCGCCTGGTTTTAGCGTCACGGGGCTTATGGGCTTGTAACTGTCAAGCGCGACATAGAACGGAACTTAGAGCGACATCCGATCTTAATTCAATCGAGTACTCACGTCGTGGTGTTCGTCTTCTCGTTGACAAAGCGTCCTTTATATTCGACTACGTTGTCTTCGCCATGGACAAAACCGTCTCCTTCCATGTCTGCTAGAACACCGTATGGGTCTTCGTCTCTAGTGAAACCCGCGGAAACAATGGTTTGTGCGCCAGACGACACGCGATCAAAGTATCTCGTTTGTGCCGTTATGGTGGTGTACTTGTTGAAGAAACCGGGTTGCCATCCCTCCATCGAGTCGCTGGGAAGGAGGCTGTAGAACGTCATGTATATAGATTCGATTTTGGCAATGCAATCGTCGAAAGTTGAAGAGTCGATACCCGTAATGGTGACAGCTTGACGGATGTGGGGTCTTTTTCGTTGCATGTTGGCGATGTTGCTGTTCAAATTCGTTAGCTGGGCACCAAGATAAAAACATGGGGTACTAACCTGGGTCTGCTAATGGGCGGCAGTATCTTCTCGCATATAATTCCCTGGACGCGGACAATGGACAGTTCAACGCTCGCGTCAGTTTGCTCGTTGTCGCATAACTTCAGACAGCCAGGGTTGCCGGAGGGCCTGACATGCACAGAGCTCATCTAACGAGGAACATACCTTGTAAGCATGTGTTGACCGTAAAGATATCGAAAAATAACACGTACATCGAGTGTTGCGAGCTGTTTCGTCATCAAGGTTCCCAGCAAAGCTCTCTTGTCGATCAAGTCTTCTAGAGAAGTTTCTACGTTCAAATCAGCTATTTTGAATACTTATGTGTGGTGAGTGTACTTACTGGCTGAAGCATAGTCGTAATGTTCGTCCGCCAATTGTTCCATAATGAGAAGACTGTCAGAGTTACTGACTTGCGATGTTTTTGTGCGGCGTCACAGGTACTCTATATGTGTGTTATAAGTTAAACGTTTTGGACTGGTGTATAGGATCTCGATATTCATGCCTTGGTGCTCTATGTGGTATCTGAGTGCGCATCTGGGTTCCGATATTGGCGGCCGTCGCCTTTGAAATTTGATTATGGCCATCCGTTGATGTTTGGAACGCGTGCTTCTGTGATTAGGAGCGGGTGTATTTATGACGGATCTTGTCCTGATTGGGTTTTTGGAATCTTGGAACGATGGACCAAGTATCAAGTAATTTCGTATAAAAGCCATGGTATTTCCATGTCGAGTTTCTCATTCATCTATTCCATGCCACCTAAACCGAAGCCAAAGCCAAAGCCAAAGCAATCGTTAACCAACGCTCTCGAGAATGCTACGCTCTCGAGTCCTGTTAACAGCAACAGGCGGGTGTCGTCTTCCAAGTCTGATGACGGGTACGTCGACGGTCTCTATGATCATGCTCCCATGCAGTCTTCTTACGTTCGTGTCTGCAGAACACCGTTAACCACAACGCCTAAGAAACGAGTGACAAAGACCTACAAAACTCCCGCCATCGTAGACTCAGACGACGATCAGGAATCTGGCAGGTAAATATATTTTCATTTGCGCGCGTCATCGTTTTTTTCTTATTATTTGTACAGTTTGGACACGCTTGCCTCAGTCGGGATCAAGAAGAAAGCGGTGCCTGCTGTTACCGCGAAGAAGAACAAGATAAAGCCTGAGTAAGCTTTTTCCATCGCGGCCTCACAATGTAACTGATACCATAACATGTATATTCGCTACAGCAACCCTTTGGTTGTGTGAGTTTATTGCCAAACATCTTATGTGTATTCTTATTGATCCGCCTTATGCTTTCAGCGACGACGTGTTGGAGATTTCAGATGATTCTGACATTGGCCCTGGCGAGGTCGACGATGCGCCTCGGGCTTCTGTGAACGGCAGTGGTCGCCGAAAGCCTGGGACAGGTTGATGGTTTGGACGCGCGAGACGATGACGATGGTTCTTTGGATGACTTCGTTGAAAATGATGATGTCGATGATCCCGAAGAGGAGTGAGTTGTCTTTCTTTCTAAGCTTTCATGCGTTTCTGACGCGATCCCTTGTGCCGTTGTAGCGCCAAGCTCGTGACGGTGACACGTATGTGTGCAATCTGTATACGTCGCATTGTTGAACATAGTCTTTTAGTATGTATTCCGGTCCTAAGGAAACTTCGGGCTCGTATTCGTTTGAAGCGCCCTGCTCCAATCACTCCTCCTTACGGCACTAGAGCTTCAATCACTGTTCCAGATACTCCTGACAGATCACCGTGAGTCTTAAACCTTCTTGACATTGCGCGCACGTGTAGTGAATTTCGTTGATGCAGGAAGAAGCGTCGATCGGATCCGGAAAGTACTCCGCGCACTCCTTCTCCTGAGAAGCCAGCTAGACGTATTAAATTCCCAAAGGGCGACGTTGCACTGTATGTTATTGAATATGTGTCCGCGTTGTTTCATCTGATCCGGTCGCCGTTTCTTTAGAAAGTCGCCTGATGCCTACGATGAGCCTTTGGGTAGCGACCGTTCTACGTTGGGCGAACCGTTTCCGGCAGGAAATGTTAAGACTACCTCGATGGACTTGGGATCTACGGCTCGTGGAAAGTCGTGAGTATTTGTTTTTATTTTTATTTTTTTGGAATTTTCTATGTGTTCGAGTGTTCACGATCTGCTGTATATCCAGTGCATTGGATTCTATCGATTCAATGGATGAGTCTGACTTCCCAGGTCCTTACAATGAAGACACGTCTAAGTCGTCGGGTGTCCGCTATCACGACGATGACAAGTTTCTGAGAATTAAGTATGTTCATGTTGTCGTTCGAATATTTTGTCGTTTCTTTTAATTGCTTGTCATTATCAGGTCGCTTCCTAAGGAGTGCGAGATATCTAATCAGACGCTTATGATCGATGGCTTTATGAAAAGGGACATTATGACGGGCTTCCCAACATGCGGTCAGTATCATATATTTATTTGTATCGAGTTATTTCACTTACTTTTTGTTTGCTCGTAGCGCGGTTTCCCTCACCCTACGAAAGGTAGTAATAATGCGAAGCCTAAAGATCATCCTCTCGTGGCTTTTTCCGCGTGGCGTGACCACATTCGTAGTATGCCTATGAAGTGAGTTTTTTTATCATTTAGCCCTCGTTGCTGTAATATATTGTACTTACTTCGGTGCTTTCCTCTTCAGACAGCTGTTGCGTGCCATTGTGTTCACTAGCGATGGTCGCTTTGTTAACCCATCTAGGGTCGACCCGTTGTCCGTCTCCGCCAGGCCGACTGTCTCTTGGTCTGATTCACGTTGGGAGCTCGCTACAGGCGGAAACGTGACGGCCGTCTGTGTTTCTCCTGTCATGGTCCAGGAATCTTATCTGGATCGTTTTCATGACACTTTGGATTTCGCTGGACACTATATCAACGGTACTTACCATTCGCACGAGTTCAACCGCATGATATCTCTCTTCGGTATGCTCCTCAATCAGACTACTATCCATGCAAATTTGGAGGGGCCAGTTGACCTTTGCTACAAAGACGCGAGGGTTCGGTAAGTGATAATCTTTGCGCTAGGAATGCTACTCACGTTGTAATATTTGTTGTCGCAGATACCGAAACAAAGGCTCCATCTAAACTTGACAAGATGTTTATTACCGCCGGGAGTCCCATCAAGACCGGCCAGAGTAGCAAGTCTGTGAACACCGCTATTAATGCTATACATCCTATTCCTTTTGGTGAAAAGAGTCAGTCGCTTTCTTTTTGATCTGCTTATTTTATTACTCATTGGTTAATAAGTTTCTATTAGTACCTGTGTACGACGGTGTCGGCAAGAAGTTTGAATTTACCGCCGACG
>JAACJL010000043.1:2500-5000 GCA_013053245.1 Agrocybe pediades
CACATCCTTCTACCAACGCAAGCACCAAAAATGGTACTCGACTTAGGGGAGGCCACCGACGGAGCCCGCAAAGGCTCAACGTCAGTAATAGCCTGGCTCAAATCTATCCCAAGTCAGTACATCCTGTTAGACAGGCACATCAATAACTCGGTCCAAGACAAGCCAGTCTTCCCTCAACCCAAGTTGGGGGCTTACTCAACTCGACCATCGAACTTTCATTCCATTATCACGTTTTCAACCCCCAAGTGTACAAAGGTACTCCGTCTTACTAGGCCAAACCGCACCGAACTCATGTTCAGTTGGTTTGTCTCTTCAGACTTTCCCTTCATGTAGTAGGAAACCTGCCTTGTTTGGTTGTGTTTACCCCGTTCCGCCTCAGGCGTGACTTTAGGTGCCACTATATCGCGTTCGAAATTGGTGGTGCACCAAACTCCCCAACCCCACACAACCTATACCGTTCGAAAGGTCTCGACGAGGAGATGTCGGATCCAGAAAGATTTATGTCGATCGGTGGGGTATTCGTCGCGCTACGGGCCGATCTTTCCTCCGGGCACCTGCACACACAGTGATCCTTGCCTTATCCGGCCACCATCTGAGCACTGTAACACTGGCGGACTTCACCACTCGATAGAGCTCGAATAGGCCTACCTTGATCTCCAAAACTCGAGGTCCTTTGGTGCCTTCTTCGTGCGCCAATGGGCCAAACACCCAGCGCGGGCTGCCTGGTCACGGGGAAAACTCATGTGACCCGTGCGCACCGGGTGTGCAGGAGACTTGCCCACCTTCTGGAGGCACTCCCTGACCCTGTGTGCACCTGAGGAGGGTGTTGTCTGTGCACGGGGTGAGCAGGATCCCTTCCATCCGGCCTGATCTACACCCTTCCCACCAACCTCCCGGACCTCTCTAAGCGGCAGGACTCTGTGAGGGATGCACTCTGCTTCCACATGGCTGCCCCTAGCACCATCCCCCTGCTAACCCTAGCTGCTGCATACCTCCCAACACTCCATCTACCTCCTGCCTGCCCTAATCTCTCTCACCCGGGCCTAACCTAGCATCTACTGACACTCTACTTTTGACCCAGCCACCTAGCTCGACCTACTCTTGCTGCCTTGTCTTAACCTAACTAACCTTACATTATCTACACCCATCCCCTCACACGCACGCACATGTAGTTTTCATATAACAAGTCTCAAATCTATTATCCGCCTGCCCTAAAGCTAGGCTGGTCTACATTACAATTCTCCTATCTACCTAACCCTAATCTACTGGATGCGATGCATCCTTACCTACCTACCCCGCCCAGTCTACTCTATCTACCTGTACCTAATCCTCTCTATCTACCCGTACCTAACCCTCTCTATCTACCCGTGCCTAACCTTCTCTATCTACTTGTACCTAACCTAATCTATCTACCCGTATCCAATCTACTCTATCTACCCCAACCTAATCTACCTACTTGTACCTAACCTAACCTACCTCTACCTACCCAACCCGCAGCTAAGGTCCCAGAGCAAGCATGCGTGCCACTTGGCATCCTGGCTGCACATGTCTATCTCTGGAGCTCCAGCAGAGATGGCCAATCTCTCTGTGTTCCTTGAGAATGACAGGACAGCCAAGAAGACAAAGTCAAGTGTGATGCACGCACACAAAGCCCACAGACCCGCCACGGGTAGGCTCAGGAACCATGGTCTCTGCCAGGCAAAGGCCCAACATACAGGCCTTCCGCATCCTCGACCATGGTCCCTTCCTACATGGTAGGCAACCTGTCTGCCTGGGTCACGAGGTCCCCAAAACCCGCAGGCGTGAGTTTAGGTGCCCACTATATCGCGTTCGAAATTTCTCCAAAAAAAATAGCAAAACCACAGCACCCAGGATTCCCGCGTGGTCCCCACCGTGGTACTAACTAGGCGGCACTCTGGTTAACTGCGCAGATCGGACGGGATGCGGTGCTTTCAGAGTCCTATGGCCGTGGATAAATGAAACAGTGCTGGTCTGACCATATACCCAAGTTTCTGGCCAGAATGCGCACGAGCCACTTGAAGCATCTACCTACTTCTATCTACTGATCTCACTCTTAGGTGCTCGGACATTGTTAAAGGGTCATTGAGACTGATCTACATACAACACTACATCGGTATACTACATGGGTTGTCTACAACTACGGCGCTAGAGAAGGAGATGAGTCAGTAAAAGGGTTACATACGGAAATGAAAAGATTCCCGTTTGAATTGAGGGGTCAGACATCCAAAGGAAGGTCGTTTCAACTCGCATCGTGCCGACCCCGCTTTCCACCCAGCGCACCATAAAGGCGGCCCACGCTTGCACGATGTCTTTTGGGTTCAACACGGCAAGGGAGATTATAAGTGTTCCGCATTGGGGGAGTACTCCTAAGAGGGCACTAGAGTGGAAACTGCGAATGTAACACGGTTTTTCATCAAGCTCAATTCAAACGGGAGTCCAATAGAAAAGAAAAGTGGAAGGCACTCTCACCTTGTAGACC
>JAACJL010000013.1:0-2500 GCA_013053245.1 Agrocybe pediades
CCTAACCTTCGTTCTTGATTAATGAAAACATCCTTGGCAAATGCTTTCGCAATAGTTGGTCTTGAGTCAATCCAAGAATTTCACCTCTAGCGACTCAATACCAATGCCCCCAACTATCCCTATTAATCATTACGGCGACTCTAGAAACCACAAAATAGAACCGCACGTCCTATTTTATTATTCCATGCTAAGTATTCGGGCATAGGCCTGCTTTGAACACTCTAATTTTCTCAAGGTAAAGTCCTGGTTCCCCGACGCACACCAATAAAGGGCACGCCGGCCTCACCAAGAGGTAAGGCCCAGCCAGACAGTACACGCCGTGAGGCGGACCGCCCGGCCAGGTCTGAAGTTCAACTACGAGCTTTTTAACTGCAACAACTTTAATATACGCTATTGGAGCTGGAATTACCGCGGCTGCTGCACCAGACTTGCCCTCCAATTGTTCCTCGTTAAGGGATTTAAATTGTACTCATTCCAATTATAAGACCCGAAAGAGCCCTATATTGTTATTTATTGTCACTACCTCCCGTGTCGGATTGGGTAATTTGCGCGCCTGCTGCCTTCCTTGGATGTGGTAGCCGTTTCTCAGGCTCCCTCTCCGGAATCGAACCCTTATTCCCCGTTACCCGTTGAAACCATGGTAGGCCTCTATCCTACCATCGAAAGTTGATAGGGCAGATATTTGAATGAAGCATCGCCGGCACAAGGCCATGCGATTCGAGAAGTTATTATGAATCACCAAGGGAGCGGCGAACCGCGTTGGTTTTTTATCTAATAAATACACCCCTTCCGGAAGTCGGGGCTTGATTGCATGTATTAGCTCTAGAATTACCACAGTTATCCATGTAGCAAGTTAACATCAAATAAACTATAACTGATTTAATGAGCCATTCGCAGTTTCACAGTACAAATTTGTTTATACTTAGACATGCATGGCTTAATCTTTGAGACAAGCATATGACTACTGGCAGGATCAACCAGGTAACTACTTTCCAGATTGCCGCCCCCCTCGCGGGTGGCTAAGCAACTTTTTCGTCCGATACTCGCAGTCCAGAGGACCCGCTTTCTCAGTCGGGAGTTCGTTATCAACGGTCGAAGAATCAACTGTAGCTTAGCCATGCGTTCCAGAGCAAGTCTGTACTAGCAAATGCAGAGCCAACAGTCGAAACACCTTGTTCCCCGATCTCACAAATTTCAGGACCATGTCTCCCTGTCGCAAAGCAACAGAGATCGTGACCTTCAATGAGAACTAGCAGCAACCGGCGTTCCTAGTGAAAGGATCGCAGCAGTCGCGCCGGATTCTCGAGTGGTTAATTGCAACAGGTTTAGCCATCGGCAAGTAATCCACATCCTTCTACCAACGCAAGCACCAAAAATGGTACTCGACTTAGGGGAGGCCACCGACGGAGCCCGCAAAGGCTCAACGTCAGTAATAGCCTGGCTCAAATCTATCCCAAGTCAGTACATCCTGTTAGACAGGCACATCAATAACTCGGTCCAAGACAAGCCAGTCTTCCCTCAACCCAAGTTGGGGGCTTACTCAACTCGACCATCGAACTTTCATTCCATTATCACGTTTTCAACCCCCAAGTGTACAAAGGTACTCCGTCTTACTAGGCCAAACCGCACCGAACTCATGTTCAGTTGGTTTGTCTCTTCAGACTTTCCCTTCATGTAGTAGGAAACCTGCCTTGTTTGGTTGTGTTTACCCCGTTCCGCCTCAGGCGTGACTTTAGGTGCCCACTATATCGCGTTCGAAATTGGTGGTGCACCAAACTCCCCCAACCCCCACACAACCTATACCGTTCGAAAGGTCTCGACGAGGAGATGTCGGATCCAGAAAGATTTATGTCGATCGGTGGGGTATTCGTCGCGCTACGGGCCGATCTTTCCTCCGGGCACCTGCACACACAGTGATCCTTGCCTTATCCGGCCACCATCTGAGCACTGTAACACTGGCGGACTTCACCACTCGATAGAGCTCGAATAGGCCTACCTTGATCTCCAAAACTCGAGGTCCTTTGGTGCCTTCTTCGTGCGCCAATGGGCCAAACACCCAGCGCGGGCTGCCTGGTCACGGGGAAAACTCATGTGACCCCGTGCGCACCGGGTGTGCAGGAGACTTGCCCACCTTCTGGAGGCACTCCCTGACCCTGTGTGCACCTGAGGAGGGTGTTGTCTGTGCACGGGGTGAGCAGGATCCCTTCCATCCGGCCTGATCTACACCCTTCCCACCAACCTCCCGGACCTCTCTAAGCGGCAGGACTCTGTGAGGGATGCACTCTGCTTCCACATGGCTGCCCCTAGCACCATCCCCCTGCTAACCCTAGCTGCTGCATACCTCCCAACACTCCATCTACCTCCTGCCTGCCCTAATCTCTCTCACCCGGGCCTAACCCTAGCATCTACTGACACTCTACTTTTGACCCAGCCACCTAGCTCGACCTACTCTTGCTGCCTTGTCTTAACCTAACCTAACCTTACATTATCTACACCCATC
>JAACJL010000018.1:600000-850420 GCA_013053245.1 Agrocybe pediades
GCTGTACGGGTATCCAGAGCTATAGGCTTCTATGATTCACTGCCTGGGATTATTCCCTGTAATTACTAAGGTAAACATGGCAGCGGGTGGCACTTACTAAAGAATAAGACTTGAAGGCTCGTTGACTCAAAATTAACTAGAGTTTTCTATTAATTTACTCAAGGGGTTAGCACAGTGTGCACGGTTCCGGCTTGAATATGACGGGAACTTGGACCGGCGAATTATGAAGCCGTCGGGATTTGAAACTGACTCTGTTTGACGGCTTTAAACAAATCTCGAGCCTGGCTTGAAATATACCAAGGCCTGAGCGGACCGAGATTTGTTTGAACTGACTATCCCGGTGTGTAGCTATTCAGGCATCGGAGATACCATATATGGAAAGTCAGATGCCTGTATCTCGAATATAAGCTGTTATCCAGCAATCAAATACATCTTACATGTATTTTGATAGCTGGATATCGGATATCCAGCGGTCAGCGCCAGCAGTAAGAATTATCCTATTTCGACTTCAGAACGAGCGAAAACCATATTTCAATCGAGATACTTTGTACATCATCATCATTCATGTGCTGTGTAACTAACGGAACAACTTCCTTTCGAGAATCTCAAGAACTCCTGAACTTCTCCCAGGCACTGTCGAGGGCATCCTCGACCTCCTCCTTGCTCGCGTCCGCTTTGACCCAGACAGTGGCCATGACAGCGTCAGTGCCGTTCTTGTCCCTCCAAGTTTTAAGGGATGATGGGATCTTGCCTTGGTTGGCCTGCATCTTAAAGAGGTGGTATTCCATCCCGTCCTGGTTCACATCGGTGTCGTAATCAAGGCGAATTCCATATTTCTCTTGGTCGCCAGATACCCTGGGGAATGCCGTTTTGCCGCGAGCAACGGTGGGATTGGCCAACTTTCGCCAATAACCGTTCCAGGCAAGCGCAGTTACGAAGGATTTGAAACATTTGTCCATCTATAGGTCAACATTATCAGTTCAAGGATTGCAATAAGGACAAGACGAGGGATGGTGGATGCCAAGGGATTAAGGACATACTGTACATCTGATAATGGTGGCGAAAATAATCTAGGTAAATTCAATGCATTAGATATGACTGAGTCGCGGTCGTGGAGAAAAGGTGTGGAACGTACAATGACTCAATGAGGTAGAGAAAGTTTCTATTGAGAGCGACTGGTATCTTCACCTCCTCCAAGTAGGAAGCTTTTATAGCTCTCTAGACGTTTTCTGGTAGAGTTGAGCCCCTAATTGTAACCCACCCGTAATCCTGGCATCGCGATTTTTTGGCAACCATTGTGCAGGAAGGCCTGCTCGAACGACTTCTGTTCCAACGGCCACATGCCTCGGTCATAGGATCCGAGCCGACCTTCAGCGCTTCAACCCTTGATCTTGTTTGGCCAATGGCGTGCTATATGCTGGCTCTCATGGCATGGCAACTTCCTTCTCTGTCACAGTATACTGATGTATCGCTTCCTTTTACAACTAGTTCAACACTTCCCTTCGTGGTTCCAAGACACGTACACTGCAACGATAGGGCTCAAGTTCCGATCATAGTGATAAATTCCATGGCCATGACTCCGAATGAGGTCCTCATGGCATCCCTATCCGGAACTTCGTATTCAATTCATATAGGGTTTTCCCCTCTGTAGCTCAAGGCGGAACAGGAGGTTGGGTCCACGTTTCACCCTGTTTCACCCAAGTCAGGCATCCCACCATCTCACAGCCTCAGGTCGTTCTGAGTTTACGCATGCTGAAGTAAACGCCCGCTTCGCTCCTGCCACACACGTCGCGAATTAGACATCGTCCAATTTTGCCAGGTCGGATTCTGATCGGAAGATTCAAGAAACGAGAATCTGTACCCCCTTTAGATTTGAACCTTCTGAGACCGCGCGCCGCGCGCCGCCCTAAGAAGGCAAGCGTTAGACTCACCTGAGGACGCGGCGAATTCGCGAACTCCCTTCTAATTAGAAGCGGGCATGGTTCGCGAATTTTCCTCTAATTAGAACACCCCCCAAAATAATCGACTTTCTGGCTCAGTTAGGGTTCGGTTAGGGTTCGGTTAGGGTTCGGGTTAGAGGTTAGAGTTAGAGGTTAGAGTTAGGGGGATGATTTATCCCGAGCCCGCGAAGGCGGGCTCACAAGTTAGGGTTGGGTTCGGGCCCTATGGTGAAGAGACAATGTACCTTTAATCGGCCAGTTGGCTTAGAGGTTTGTGTGCATGGATTGTGGTGTATAATCCGGGGTTCGAATCCCATTGATGCGCTTTTTTGAGTATATACTAAAGTAGTGGTAGTGGAAGTAGTAGTTCCTCCTACTCCGGCCAGTGGAAGTGGCACCGCGGCCTGGTCATGTGCCATTCTTACACCTGACCTACGCGTACACGTCCACCATCCGTGTCTCTTCTCCTGATACCATCGTCACCTTCCCCAAAACTACCTGCAATATTCAACCTTGTCAAGACTTGTTCATGACGGTAAAGTAGGGTAGAGCTGGCTTGGAACCTGTGAATGTGTTGAGGGATAGGTTCTCCACAGGTAAGCCACAGAAATATGTTCTGGTGATCTCAATTCATGGTGTTGTACAGCGCGAAGAAAATCTCACATATGCGCTCGGACGCGCTCTCCCAACGCTTCCCACCACTCCAGCCTGTAACCCGCTAAGATGCCGCCCAGCTGCCATGCACATCCATTCCTCGACACGCCATACGACGTCCAATTCAGGTGCTTATGCCACCGCTGCAGGTGAAGCAAGCCACACGCGTTGCCAACGGGAAGTTCAGGAGCCAAAACGCATACATACATGCCACCCTTCCAAAGCCATCTACGCAGGATAGCTTAGAAAATATGTACTCAGTAGTTATGTACTTCTCCGATGCCACAAAATCTATATCTTGTACTTTTGATCAGTTTTGATCTTACTTATGTCTATACCCCTATTATCTGTTGTTGTAAACTTGTACTTATGTTAGTATTGAGCACCTCCGCCCAGGTGACCGGAACAATGGCAAGTAACAATGGCAGCGACTGCCAGACAACTGTGGAAGTGGCCGGGCGACTTCCACTTCCACACTTTTGGTCGTGACTCGCTTTTTTCCTCTGTGTTTTAATAGGATTTAATACCAAAAAGGAAGGAGTCAAGTCATTTCCGTGGGAATAAAGCCATCCCTTCTAATTAGAGGAAAATTCGCGAACCGGCTCTTCTTCTAATTAGAGGCGAAGTTCGCGAATTTATGGCGCCCTCGGCTCTTAGACTACGATAAAAGAACAGGTATAGACAAAGAGCTTTTGATTTGCGTTAGATGCTGCATCTTCTTTAAGGAATCGATGCAGCCGGGTAAGCTTAAAGCAGCAAGAGCCTTATCGAGAGCCAAAAACTCCTCTACCTCTTCAATATCGCTAGTTTTTTTGTGATATTTTGTTAATAGAGCTATGCTGCTGGAGCATGTATCCGAGAAAAACCCGCAAAAAAGCTTCAGGATTCGAAGAAAGTAGCGCAGTTAGTCGACGTGTGGGTGAGTGAGCCATTGCTTCGCATGACCAAATTAACCGGATACTGGCTGAGGGGACGAAAGCTCTCGTAACCAAGAGTTGCTTCGCTTCGCTCGCAAATAATTAGAGGTAGTGTTTGTCGTTGATTGACCAAGGCAGTCCCCCAAAATGCCTCAAACAGCTCCAGACTCCCCGAATCCAGTCGATCGCATCCATGACGCGGACACGCCCCTTGGGTATGTGTTTCTCTGTAAAGTGACGTCATGCCCGACCCCGACCTTTTAGATTCTAGGGGTCTGGTATACAATCGACGCTGAGTCGGGGCTTGCTTCGTTTCTTCTTGCTCTCCAAGCCAAACAACCAACCTTGCTTGAGATTCACGAATCAACCAACTCTACCCAGCTTAATACACGACAATGGCACCTTCTGATTGTACTTGCCAAGCAGCTTGCAGGTGTGTGTGTGTGTGTGTGTGTGTGTGTGTGTGTTTCCTCTTTGTCTTGCGTCGGTCGTGTTGCTTTGTGAAGGGGCGCTTACGACGATCTTCTGTATGAAGTGCATGCGGACCGTCAGGCACAGGGTGCGCCTGCCCAAAGGGCAAATGCAACTGCGCAGAGTGCCCGAACAAGGCGCATACTGAGAAAGGCATGTTTCTCTTTCTTCTTTCTTTTTCGTGGCTGCGGTCGCACCTTGGGTTTGGATGAGCTGACGAAGATGATTGATTGGATATAGTGCTCATGCAAAAACGGCTCGGACGGGTGTGGATGTATGAGTTCTGGGAAGCCGTGTACTTGTTCTTAAACACCTCGAGACTTGTGAGGAGGAGTTTGTAACGCAAAGCCAACCAGACACTGTTGACGATGATGAGAAGAAGGCGACGAAGATAAAGCACGAGAATTGTATTTTGTACTTTGTATCACCGCATAATGATTATTCGTACAGAAGCCGATTGATTCTTGAGTTGGGAGTTTGGATGGAGGGTAAGGTGATTCGCAATTTCTCGAACATGCCAGTATGATTGGACTTTTCGACTCGAAACTACGTAGTAGCAGTAGCATAATATGATACAGGTTTCTTTCATTTGTTCTAGTCCGTTCGTTATTATAATTTACATATGGCATTCTGGGATATCATCTTTTTTTTTTGAGGCAGAGGTACGGCATATATACGTGTTACTTTCTACCAAGCGCGATGTCCGCCATCGACAATCAAGCTGCGAGAAGGAAGGAAGAAGTCAGCGCATGAAGGCGGGGCCAGCCGACACAATGAAAATGAAAGATGGAAAAGAGGACGAAGAGAGAAAGATACACCTTGCAAAAGAAAAGAAAACAACTAGACAAGGAAAAAACGAAACTCACTCGGACCCGGTACAAAACGTCGACGCGTCGCTCGCGAGGAAGAGCGCGACACCGCGGAGCTCGTCCGGGTTTCCCAGTCTTCCCAAGGGGTTCTGTGCACACCAGGATTTCTCGAGGTCGGGTTTGTTCTGCAGGAATGATTTTGTCATTCTGGTGGTTTCCAGTCAGTTGTTTTCATTTTTTTGTTCTTGGAGACAGAGAGAAATAGAGGAGGGAGGGAGGAGGAAGACGCACTCGGTGTAGATGTATCCTGGACTGATGGAGTTGACGCGGATGCGCTTTGGACCGAGCTCGCATGCGAGCGAGCGGGCCATTTGGATGACGGCTGCTTTGGAGGTGTTGTAGGCTGTCCAGTGCATGCCCTGTCAAAAGTGGGTTAGAAAAAGAGAAAGACGACGGAGAAAATTGGAAGAGGAGGGGGAGGAGGAGAAAGAGGGAGAGGGAGAGGAGAACTCACGTAGTTCGTGATACTCCCACTCATGCTCGCCGTGAATATGATGCTGCCTGCTATATTCCTCTTCGCCATCTCCCGGCCTGCAGCCTGCGCGGTGAACAGGGCGCCGTTGATGTTCACGTCGATGATCTAGTTCATTGTTACATGCGCATATATCAGTTAAATGCGTTTGAGATGAAAGAAAAAAAAATGAAATGAAAGAACCAAACCTTTTTGAAATCCTCCCCTGGGTAATCCAACACCTCTGCGCCGCTGAGGATCCCAGCATTGGCGAAGCAGATGTCGATCCTGCCTTCTTTCTCGGCGATGCGCGCTGCGAGGTTGAACATGGCTTGTTGGTTCGTGACGTCGCAGTGGGCGTATTCGAGGCGGCCTTTGATTTCTTTTCCTTTACCATCGTCGGCGTTTTGCCCTGTAGGTTTTCGTGAGTTTCTGGGCTTCCGCAAGGCTACATACAGAGGGAGTGGGAGAGAGAACGCTTACCGGTTAGAGATGCCATGGAGAGAGGGGGTAGGGCAGCCACATAGTCCCTCACTTTGACCCAATCCCCGTCTGGTTTTTCTGGGAGGTCGAGGCAGTAGACGATGGCGCCTGCTTCGGCGTAGGCGAGGGCGATCTCGAGGCCGATGCCGCGATGTGCGCCGGTGATGATGGCGACGCGGGAGGGGAGGGCGAACAGGGAGAGGGCGCTGCGTGTGGGTGTGGAACTTGAGGAGGAGGAGGAGGAGGCAGAGAGGATGGCGGATACGCCGGTTGGGGTTGTGGAGGGGGGCATGCTTTGGGTTGGGTTGGGTGGGTGGGATAGCTGGGATGGGGTTGGTAGGTTTGCTGGGTATTTAGACCTGTGGAGAATAGAGGAGTGGGAGGAGGAGGGTTAATATACGCAGTCTACATCGTGAAACGGGCCGCTTCTCTCCTCTCATGGGGTCTGAACTAGAACAAGGAACAGGCGGGCGAGACCAGCAGTGACGCAAAGGATTAGTAGTGCTTGGTCTTTACCAAAATATCATATCGACTTGCTATTCTTGGATTTGAAAAGGCTGGAGCTACAAGAGTCTCGCTCGCTCGATGAAGGTTATAGATATCAGCGAATTAAAACAGCTCTAGGCGAGGTGTACTGTACATGCTTTTTTGGCGGGATAGTAATACTCATCAACTCTCTCTCTCTCTAAACCGACTTTCTCCCGCCAGAAATGTGTTCTAGAACTGTACTTTCTTTAGTCGTGCGTGCGAAGGAGTAAGCAAGAGAGAAACGACACGTACGGTATTATATCTACGACACAACCTCGAGCTCTCTCACCGATGCCTTCCTCGGTCCCTCCGACGACACCTTGCTCATCACACTCCCCTGCACGCGGGGCGCAGGCACCTGTGCACCCGCCGCACCATCCTTCAACATCAGGCCCGGCGTGTCCGCCGGCACGTCCTGGATCCCGAGCTTGTTCTGCGCTTTCATCCATACAGGCAGCCTCTCCGGCTCGACGCTGGTGAAGGCCTGGGCGTCTTTGGCTGCGAGTGTGTGTTCGCGTGCGACGCGCAGGAAGTGGGAGGGGCTCAGGCCCTTTGAGGAGCGGAATTTGGAGAAGACGGCGGTGGTTTCTTCTGGGGTGAGTTTGGTGGATAGGGAGACGTAGGGTTTGAGCTGTGTGTGTGGGTTAGTTTTAGAGGACGAGAGAGAAGGCTTGAGTGGACTGGACTGACTTCGCTGTTGTTGATCATCTCGAGGGGAGGCGCGACGTATACCCTGACTTGTTCGTCGACGAGCCGGTATTTGGCTTTGCCTCGCACGACGTGTTTACCTGGTGCGCCTGTACGTCTGCCGCCTGGGAGAAAGGCTTGTCGTGTACCTGTGTGTTTTTGTAGAAGGTTAGTGAACAATTGTACTGAGTTTAATGAGAAAGAAAGAACGTGCCTTTGTAGTAGTCCTTGTTTCCGCGTTTGGGTGTCAGTGATTGGCGGGAAGCTTTGGAGAGCCGGGCGAGAGTTGGGAACATTGTGTTTTGTCGGAGAGGTGAGAGGGTTCGAAGCGGGCGCGGAGGGGGAGAAGGTGAAGGTGCCTGGTACGCTGAACTTCAAGCCAGTCGCGGGGATGGTCAAAATTATTGATGTGCCACTCGCAAGACTCGGACTCGACGCACGATGCTTAGGTTAGGGTTTCTTAATCTCACGCGTTTGAAGCACTAAATCTGATTTCACCGGTATCTAATCTACAAACTACACTTCTAAGTTCTGTCTGTTTATACCTTCCTCCCTTTCCTCTTTCTCTCTCTCTCTTTATAACTAAAATCCAAACAAAGAGCCTTGCCCTCAAACAAACACACAACACAACACACTCTCATGGGCAAAAAGGGCTCGATCACCCCCGGGACGAACAACTCTTCTCGGGGGCACCGGCACCCGAAGAGCAGTGGACGGCCGGCGGGGAGGGGGTTCCTAGGGCACAGAGGGAGGGGCGGGACGAGGGGCGGGGGGTATACCCTGAGAGAGGGCGATGCGGAGGGGGAGGAGGAGAGGCCGGAGAGCGCGGTTGATGATGTTGAAGATGTTGAGGAGGGGGAGGAGGATGAGGAAGGTGTGTTCTTCGCGCGTTGTCTTTGTCTTTGTGTTGGGGTTTTGTTAATTGGTGGTCTTGGTAGATGAGGATGAGGAGGATAAAGTGGTGATTGAGGTCCCTGTTGGGATGTGGGTGAGCTGAGTCTTTATATATTGGGAAAGTGCAGATGTTCAAGAAAGACGGTGGTCGTGTGCTAGGATTTCAACCACTGCGATCCGCGTCGTTGTTCAGGCAAGAAGCTCGCTCGACTTGGGCTGATCAAGGAGCTCCGCGTCGGGTCTAGGTTCAGAGGGATCGTCGTCTCGTGCGTGTCTCTTTCTGTGTTCTCATTTTGTGTTGGAATCTGGAAACGTTGCTGAACGGTGTTGACCTTGACCAGGCCTAAAGGCAAACAAGTCATCAGCCCCGCGGATCGCGAGATCATAGCGGCGGACGGGCTGGCCGTGGTCGAGTGCTCCTGGGCGAGGCTGGACGAGGTGCCCTTCCATAAGATCTCAAGCCCGAATGAACGTTTGTGTGCGTGTCCTCCCTTGCTTCTTTCGATTTCATTTCGCTGTACTATGCACTATGCACTAAACTATTAATATCTTCGATTTAGTACCCTACCTACTCGCGACGAACCCAACGAACTACGGGAAACCATGGCGGCTGAACTGCGTCGAGGCGCTCGCTGCTGCGTTCTACATCGCCGGGTTTGAGCCCTATGCGGAGAAGCTGTTGAGCGGGTTTGGATGGGGTGGGTCGTTCGTTGATGTTAATAGGTAAGAGATGATTGCCTTGCTTTTGTTTTATGATATGGTTTTAATGGTGGGTGTTTGATGATGTAGGGTTTTCTTGGACCAGTACAAGAAGTGTCGGTCTTCGGAGGAGGTGGTCACGACGCAGGAGAGGATCATGCAGGAGTTGGAGGATGATTGGAAGGAGTCGAGGAAGAATAAAGGTTCGTTTTCTTTACTATTCCTTTGCCTTTGCCTTTGCCTTTGCTTTTTTATTTGGAAAACGTTATGTTGATGGTTGTCTTTTAACTAAACTCTGGCTTTCTTTTTGGCTCCTCTTTTAGCGGAACAGCAGGATTTGGACACGGAGGATTTGTTGTTCCATAATCCAAATCATGGGCCGGTGCTTGATAGGTCTTCTGAGGAGGAGGAGGAAGAGGAGGAGGGGCCGCCTGGTTCTGATTCTGAGTCTGAGGAGGAAGAGGATGGGGATGGGAAGGGGAAGGGGAAGGGGAAGAAGACCGCCGGAAAGGTGTAGGATTAGTGCTGGGGTTTTGTTGGTGACAGGAAGAGGTGAAGAAGCAGATGCGAAAAGGCGGTTGATAAGTGGTATTGGGGATACTTTAAAATGTATTTGTATTCAATGGTTTTTTTCTTCTGTGTGTTCAGGGTTCAATAATGTGCAAGTGGTTATCCACTTGTTATGCGTTGTTCGTGGTATATCGAAGCAGCGCATCGATAGCGGGGTTTGTTTGATGTTGCCAGTGGTCAGGTATGGACTCGTATGTTGCTGGGTATGGGACATAGTTAGGGTCGTGCCGGGTCCCAGGGGTTGGACTTCGGGTACATAGTACGAACTTGGAAAACCAGATGGATCATGGATGGACGAAGGCAAGCCAGAAATAAGAAGCCTCCCTCGGACACTGGGGTTCGTGATTTTGTGTACTATGTACTAGCGGTACCTGGTGTTACCGTAGCTCAGCGCTGAGCGCTCAGAGCTCAGTTAGATTCTTACCCTTCTGTGTGAGGTAGGTCCGGATCTAGTCCCGGGGCTCGTGGACGCACGCACGCAGCAGGATGAAGTCGAAGCCCGGGAGACCAATTGGAATTTTGATGATCATGATCAGGCGCCCATGGATTTGTGTTCTATTTATAGATTTTGGTTTCTTTGCGGGAGACATGTACTGTCTTTCTCTCTCTCTTTCTCTGGTCGTTGCTGTTAGACGTAGTACCGGTGTAAAGCTTATGCACACTCTTCTGCGCCTATACGGCGTTGTGTCGAACGAAAAGGAGAATATCAGACCCAGTGCAGGGGACGTACTACATCCAACGAGGGTTCCTCGGGCAGGGCGGTATGAGCCGCCTTCAACAGCGCGCAGTCAGAAAAGGCGTTGCGTTATTTGCGTCAGCACATAGATTCGGTAGTTCTGGCCTTGTTACCTACCCTAAGAGGCTCATAAGTACTACAGGTCAGTACATACATACAAGGTAGCGTCGCACACAGCTTGTATTAATTGTAACACTATCATCATACAAACTTGAAAGTCCGGTTGCTCTGCTCGACTGAATGGATTGAATGAGCGCCCGCACGCGCTGTCGTCGGTCTTTCATGACGTGTGAGCGGTTCAGCGTTTGTGCGGTGGATATACTTAGAAAGGTTGAAGGAAGGAAGAAAGAAAGAAAGAAAAGTGGGCTTGGCATCAGCAGTCAGGGCGTTTATCCAATTCCGGCTCTTTGCGGCTTGTCTGCGCCTTTTGTGGCGGAGGGCCGTTACACGGGCAAGAGAGTGGGAGGTGGACTATAGCTAAATGTACTGGTAAGAGCCAGGTGTGTAATCACTTTGTGTTTGGGATCTAAGCCAAAGTACGTTGAAGCCTACACGCTTCTCAAAGTGCTTCGAAGTTCGAAGTACCAGGGAGTGAGGTCTAATTTGGGCGTGATAGACGCTCTGACGTTATCTACCCTATAAGGTTACACCTCTGGGGATATTTTCATTCAACGGTCAAAGAACACTGTCTCAAGGGATACAATGCAGTGTGCACGGATTTTTGTTAGAGGCGTATTGTTCGCATCTGTCACATACACTGGAGGACCCGTCCTTCTGGTACTCATCTATGATCTTGAAGCGCTGTCTTTGGTTGACCGGGCTGGAGGGCTTTGGTTTTTCGATAGGTTACGTACAGCGAGGAGAAGGGTTTGAAAAAGTATAAAGACTGTACTGGGATTGAGGTAGGATCTCCAGCAGGTCCTCCCTCAATTACACTTCTACTACTCGAGTAAAGGCAAGAAAAAAAGCGCTGGTCGCATAGCCTGTATCACACTCTCCTCAATCATCATCTTCATTCTTACTCTTCCTTCGAATTTTCTTTGATTAAAAATGGTTAAATTCTCTGTCGCCATCTTTGCTGTTGCGGCTGTCGTTAACGTTCTTCCTGCATTGGCCTTGTGAGTTTCCAATTCTACCTCCTTCTTCGTAGCATAACAGTGCTCAATGCTCACTGTTTGTGCAGCGAGGAGACCCTCGAATACGAGTCGTCCCGTAGTCTTGACTTCCTCGAAGAAAATCCCGTCGCGGCTCGCGACCTCGTAGAGGCCGTGTATGGTCGAGAGCTCAGCGATGTCGAGCTTCAAGAGCGTGAACCGTTCCTTGGTCTCATATTGTAAGTTCATGTCCCACTTATACATCTACCGCGACCTTGATGCTGACATGTCCCTTTCCCCTCTCTTTTCTTTACCTTTTTTTTTTTTTTTTTTAGTGCGGCAGCACGTATTGGAGCTCAGATTGGGACCCGCGTTGCCGGAAGGGTAGCAGGAAAAGTGGGAAGCAAGCTCGCAAGGAAGGGGGCGAAGAAGGGTGCGGAGCATGCGCATGACCACCATGAGAGGAAGAAGCATAGGAAGAGGTCCCTCGATGAGTTTGAGGATGAGCAGGATTTGATGTCGCGTGACGACGAGATGGAGGGGTTGCTTGAGATTGTGGAGAGGGAGCATGGGATGGAGGAGGAGGTTCGTGCTTTCGACGACCTTGATTGAGGGCGTTGATTTTGTGTTGTTTGGTAGCTCAGTTTAGGGATGTAATTTAATTGGGTTGGGATGCTTTCAAACGAGGATTAGCAGAGGTTGCCTGACGAGCGCTTGTTCCTGTCTACTCAAGTATCTATTAATAGGTAAAGAAACATGCTGCCGGCCGGCGTAGAGTATGAGCTCCCAGCTCATCAAGGCGATGTTCAAGATTCTCTTGGCATTCAAGGTGGGCGTCGTACATAGTCCTCTGGATCAACTGATCAAGTCCACCGTTGTGACGGCCGGCGTGATAACAAAGGTCTTTTCCACAGTCCGCACGCTAGTTGTCAGTTAACACCCCTCTCACCCGTTTCATCTGGAGTTCATTTTTAACGTTATCTAACGTACTCAAGAGCGCTGGGATCAAAGAGAACGCCGCCAAGAATTCGGATCTCTTTCCTGGGCCAATCATTGACAAGTGCTCAGAGCACTTGACAGTGATGCTTCTCAACGAATGGATATCCCTGACATAGCCTCACACTCAGGGGAACACACACAGCGAAATTGATATCATGGCACCCATGAATGCATAGAATGATCAGAGAGGCATTAATTTTACAAGCAACGCTCACTATCGTACAACAATATCATCTGACCATAATCAAGGTAGTAACCCCCTACATCATAAAGCACAATCAATCTAGGTCGTCAAAGTTTTCTCTCTCGAGAAGGTCGTCTTCTTCGAATTCGCGGAGTTCGAGGTCCTCATCTTCGATGAACTCTCGGCGGTTGTGGTGGTTCTTCTTCGCTTCGTGCGCGTGGTGGGCGGCTTTGCCAATCTTGACGGCGGCTTTTATGCCCTTGCTGTTTAATTGGGATATAGATAAGGAACACAATGTGATGTTAGGAGGGACGGAAGGCACGTACAAGATGAGACCGAGTCCGAATGGGCTACGCTCTTCAATGTCGGCAACGAATTCCCGCCCGAAGAGTTCTTCGAGGTCTTCTCTTGTGACTACGATGTCGTCGGCGGTAGCATCGAATGCGCGCTCGTAGACGTCGGCGTCGATATCGGTGAGGCTGCGTCTGATATCGTACACGGTAAAGTAAGCCCACAGTTTTTGTTTTGTGAATCTGATGATGTTGTACTCACCCATATTGCTCATAGTCATCGTAGGAGGCTGCCAAAGCGGGGACAGCAATGAAAGCGACGGCGAGAATGGAAGTAGTGAATTTCATTGTCGAGCAAGAAGTTTAGTTGAAGAAGATTGGTAGAAAAGTGTCGAAGAGAGAAAAAGAGCAACGACCGAAGCGTTTATTGGAGACTGTTGGTTGGAAGATGGAGGGGTGAGACCAGCTGAAGAAACCAGAGATCCACAGGCGGTGGACTTATATACTTTGGCCCTCGCCCGTTGGTATCCATTCTTAGATCGGCGGGTCCTAGATTACATATGTCTGCAAATCGGCTGCCAGCTGCCAGCACCTGCCATCAAAAGTACGTCAAGATGCATTTGAAACTTGAAACTTTTGCTGATCCCACTTTTGTTAAGCTAGAGACCGATAGGCCCCTTTTGTTATTGCTGAGTCGGACTCCGGACGGAAGGATGTTGCTTGTTTTGTGCATGTGCCCACTGCCCGCATAACCATTGCAGGGATTAAGATGGTTACTCGAGGTAAAGAGGCTCCTGCGTCGGAAGAGTTGGGATGTTGTACTACCCTAAAAATAAAACTTCCCAGCCATTCGTGACGCGATCTTCGCGGGTTCGTGAGACTTGCACAGACTTGTGGAGATCATTATCGAATCAAGATGATAGCTTTTACATACATAGATACATAGCCTTGAATTCCGGCAAACCTAGCCATACTTAAATAATGCAGTGTTTGCCAACTTTCACACTATAGTTTTGAAGTCAATTGCGAGTCTGAAATATATATGTCCTGAGATGGGTCAAGAGGTTCTAATCGATACAATCAGATCCTTATGATTCGAGTTATAGAAGCTCGTCAAAGCATAGGGTATGTATGCCGCGACATCTATTTAGGCATTGCACGAGTGTGTCGGTCTTGCCTGTCTTGATGCCCCGCCGAGGGTGACCGCCGCACTTAAATGTATCCCAACCAGCGCAGCGCCCGTGGCTCATGCGTTACATGGGCGTTCCGTCTTTCGGCCAGCTACAACGGCACATGAGAGTCGCGACGGGCATGACAAAACGGAAACATGCGACAAGGCGAGCGGTATTTATGGCGGTCCATATACAGTATCCAAATTCCAAAAGATAGGACTTCTTGACGCCGCTAGGTTTCAATGAGTTGCGGAAATAAAGGTATCTCTGCTCAACACAAAAATAATAGCGTTATCGTCCTTGTCTTGGTGAGGGCCCATCTTCTCTGACGATAATGATCTCATGAACACATACAAACTACAAGATGCATTGAAGAAGAAGAGAGTCAGCAAAGAAGCAAGTAGTACGACACCATGCCTCGTACAGATGGTACAAGAATACACGCGAGTAGAACCGTGAACGATATCCCATCAGCTGTTGGCGCCGGCACAACTGTGAGTTTGGACTTTGAATCCCTATCATATTTTACACCCCATCTCGTCACAGGCGGCATGTCTGTTGTTGTTGGTCTTGATAAGACCGGTATAGGCTTAGAATCCTCGTCCACGTCCACGACCTCTGGGACCACCACCACGCCCCCCGCGAGGACCACCACGATCACCACGACCTCTTCCGCGCCCTCTGATATCGTCCTTCTTGCGTCCTTTGGGCTTGGGTGCATCATCGACTAGTAGGGTGTCCAGAGGAAGCGCATCGGGTAGGATGAAATATCGGACATTGTTGCCGCGGATGGAGAGGGTGTCTAGCGATACTGGTTCGCGGTTTCGTGTGGTCATCTTAACCGTCTTCAAGTAGGTGTTCATTTGCATATCGACACCTGCAAGCGGCATGTCAGTTTGTGCTTCCAAGGAGGTATCAGGATTCACACCTGTGATTGTCCCATGAACTATAGATCCGTTTTTCAACTCAATCGTAACGGTTTCATTGTTCAGTTTCATCAAAAAGCTGGATAGGGAAGCATGCAATCAGCAAAGACAATTCCACGAATTTGGAACAGTCAAAGAGAGACAAGGATTTCTAGCACTCGGTTACAAGTTCTGGAATCCTCAAACGCATCTTTGAACTTAATCCCCCTGCACCGTGCTGCAATGCGCATGCTTTGAACGACCAGTAGAGAAATAACCCATAAAGGAGCCTTACTCACCGAACGAGCTTCATTTTGGGTTGCGACCAGGGTATTCGTTTTACGTATTATTTGTGTGGTAGCAGCCGAGTGATGAGGCCGCAGGAGAAGGTTATAGCAGGTACTTGACCGATACAGAGGAACGACGACGAAAGAATGGTGGGGAGACTGTTTGTCACAGTGTGTCACATGTCACAGGCCCTTAATTTGCGGTCTTTTGGAGCTTTTTTGCAGGTCAAAAGAAATTACTTTGAGAATTAAATTGTGCTGAGTTACTCGTAGCATTTAACTTGGTAGGGAAAGTAACATAAGGCAAAAAAGAGAATCACTGAGGCTGAGGATTATCGGAAAGGCAGTGAAGCTTATGTCATCACAGCGCGTCGTGTGAATTCAAGCTACGGTCACGTGGTCAACGCGATTCGGAATTCAACCAGAGCTAGCTGCTAGTCAGACCATCTGTACAGGCTTTCATTGCGCTTACTTACTTACTTCACGTCCGCCTCCTCTCTCTCTAGCTACAGACGAACGCGGTGCGACTATATGGCCACATCACTCAAGGTCAAGATTGCAGCACGTCTGCGTCCGAGAATTGAAGGAGAAATCGACGACGACTCAGTGAAAGTTGTTCATTCGGGTGACAATACTGGTTCATCCCACTCGGCCAGCTTTATTACGGTGGCAAACCCAAGAGATCCCGGCCAGATATTCAAATTTCCGTGAGTTTGGTCATGACCAATGCTGCAACGTACTGGAACAGATTTTGCAGGTTTTCGAGTTGCTATGATCAAAACTCAACACAAGAAGAAATCTTTAACAACGATGTGGAACCGCTGATAGATGTTGTATACAGTGGGGTGGTACGTATGCGACTTATGGCTAGCATGCCTCGTTAAATACCCAGAATTGACTATTTGCTAGACTGTAACTATCTTCGCATATGGCGTCACTTCTTCCGGCAAGACGCATACCATGCAGGGGACGAGAGCGGAACCAGGAGTTATTCCACGAGTAGTACAGGTGCGATATGCCTCACAACGATTTACTATTTGCGTCTTACAGGACTATAGGCAATGTTTGAAAAGAAAGGAGCAATTGAACGATTCAATACTTCCCTTGAAATATCGTACATGGAGATTTACAAAGACGAAGTCTACGACCTCCTGGTCAATAGAGAAAACGTTAGTATTTCCTTATACGACTGCGAATAATTCTCACTGTGCATTAGGCTCCGAAGCTCCCCGTACGGGAGAACGATAGTGGCATGGTCTTTGTTGCGAATCTCTCTAGGTTGCCTATTTCGTCAGTACAAGAATTCGACCAAATATACAAGTATGTTTCCCTGAATTTACCTTCTATAAAATTCATGACGGCGCCGAACTGTGGAGGAACATCATTCCGCACGTCATGCAATGGTGTGCCAACCGAGTTTGGGCCCGTATCTGACCCCCTTTTCCGTAGTGCCGCGACGAAACATCGATCTGTTGGAGCGACGAACCTGAATCGTGCCTCGTCGCGTTCCCATGCAGTACTCACAATTGAAGCAACGATGGTGGATCCTGTTGCCCAGACCAGTACGTCCCTGTGTGTAACTTGGCAAAAAATTCTCTGACAACTCTACAGCCCTCACCGGGAAAATCAATCTGGTGGATTTGGCAGGGTCAGAGAATAACAAAGTACGCCCGACTTTTCCAACGTCTCATTTCGTATTCTGATTATTGCTAGCTTACCGGCAATGATCCTTCACGTATGGCAGAGTCCTCTGCAATCAACAAGTCACTTAGTGTGCTTGGCCAGGTTGTACATGCCCTTAACCAAGGCCAAGTTCGTCCTTTCTTCTTTTGTTCAATCACTATGAAAACTCATTATTGCAGTCTCGGATACCATATCGAAACTCCAAACTCACACGAATTCTGCAAGATGCCCTTGGTGGTTCCTCAGTTGGTCTGCTGATTTGCAATCTTGCCCCAGGCGTTAAATTCCGCCAGGACACATTAAACACGCTCAAGTTAGTCATCGTTTACTCTTACCAACAACAGATGATTTAACCAGCTTCATATAGTTTCGCCGTTCGCACGAAGAACATTGAGAACAAGCCTGTCGTCAACGAACGTGGTGGGTTGACCCGTCTGTCAGATAGTGTTTCTTTCAATTTACCATTTTGCCCATAGATAATCGACCCGTGGCCAAACCCCACTTTGCGGCGGTCTCCATACAACCACCTGCTGGCAAGCCTGCTCCTGCCATCGTCCAAGCCATCTCAACCGTTGGGTCGGGCTCCGGGACAGCTCGTGGACGCGCTTCCTTAGTGCCCGTATCCAGGCCCCGTCGTATCTCCTCTATAGGAGGACCGAATGCCTACCAACCATTCGGACTTCCTATCGCGGCTAGCTCGCGCAGATTGCCTGGCATAAGCGAAAAGGTTCAAGAGTCAGAAAGTGACCGCTCGGGTAGCCTCGGAATCGGTCTGACAGAAAAAGAGATTGACGAGCGGGTATGTGGACCTTATGACTATACGATATGCTTGCTCGTGGGCTAACCTTTCCGGTTGGGGCAGATTTCGAAGGCGGTCGAGGCTGCTGTTGAGGCCGAAGTAACTAGGCGATTGGCCGAGCGTGAGCGACAGAGAGCAGAAGCAGAGCAACGCGAAAGAGAGAGAGAAGCGGCAGCAGCGACCAGCTCCAGGAAATCGCCAACCAAGACTGCGACAGTCCCCTCAGGTCTTTTGACCCCGCTGTTGAAGCGTCATAAGGATTTAGATGAAGAATTGAAGACTCGCTTGCACGAGCTTGAGCAAAAATAGTAAGCAGATCCTCCCTGTCTATCGTCGTGGCTCGCTTTGTTGATATGTTCTTGATAGTGAAAGAGGAAATAAGGAAACACAACTGGCTGATGCCCTGTCTCCTGTCTCCAAGAAAAAGACAGGCCGGGCCTATGTTGCCTTGGCACGTGCCCACTCTGAAAAGTGCGTTGATACACTGGTGGGAGTTTTTCGTGTACTCACACACATCTATCTATCTTTAGAGGAGACTTGCAGGTCGCTCTCGACTTGTACCGGAAGGCGGAAACCTATGTGCCGGATAATATCAAACTAAAAGAGAGGTGGATACTCTTCGTCATTCACGTCTTTCTCCTTAAACTCTCCTCCTCACGAGACCATATCTGACGTTCGTCTTTTTTCTTTTTTTCTTCTTTAACCCGTGCTTGAATCCATGGGTATAGGATCATCGAAATTGAATGGGCTGTGAAGAACGACAAAGAATACGTTCCTACGCCTAAACCTCCCCGCAAACGCAAGACCAAGAAAGGAGCCAAGTCCGCGGAGCCTGAAAACCCTGCTATGGACGATACTATGGACGACTCTGCTGAAGGTCGACCGACGCGTAAAGGCAAAAATAGGATGCATGACGCTGCTGCGGATTTCGGGATGGAGGTCACGAACACCGAAACTCCCAGCAAGAGTAAACGATCAATCGACCAGGCAGATGATTGTGCCACGCCATCCCCTCAGAAGAGGCAGAAACGTTCGGTTGTCCCGGCTCTCAATGCCTATCCTGGAGACGACTCGGAGCCCCCTGCTCTGCTCAAGAGGAACATTATAAGCTTTCCGCAGTGATTGTTTTCAAGAATAGTTTTCCGAATAGCTATCCAAAGTCGAAAGTATTTTTTTGGTGAAGTGTTATTTTTGTATCATTGTTATTTTTTCACCTCTTGCATTACCAGTATTTCAAAGCATTGTTTTATTATTATTACAGTCTTCCCTGTTGTCAATCATATACCATTGAACTCCCTGTGGATGTTGAAGAATATCGAAGCCAGACGTATGCCTGTCAGCCGGTGAGAAAAACTACTCCGGGAAGACTCAAAGACGGACTCGGCTTGATATTTGCCATGTTCCTGAGAACATCTGTCCCGTTCTTGACATCAACGCCTCTTGTTATCCTTCACCCAACCAATGGTCAAGCTCCTATTAATGTTTTCCACTGCTGTTATCGATCATGGAATGATGTTATGAACATCGTACAGCCTGTCTGGTTGCTGCGGCTTACACGCCACTCCCAGTGTGAAAAGACAGACTGCCTGCTTACTGACGAAGAAATTGCACGACTTTGTTCTTTCTTTCTTTGTTCTTCTTTCATACGCATTACTCTCTAGACGACCCTAACAGCACATCATGAATTTTGCTCGCGACAAAGGTCCTGGAGGCGGTCAGAACAGAGTGGTGTTCCCGTTGAACTTTATCGAGATACGCGCACGAAGACATGCCATTCTCTGCACGATTGGTTTCCTCATTCTATTGCCCATTGGGGCTTTAATCGCTAGGTATTCTAGAACCTTGCGCTACAAGTACGTGATTTCTCCCTTGTCTGCTCTTATCTTTTTCATGCTTATGCTTCGCCCTGAAGGTGGTTTTGGGCCCATTGGATCTTCCAGCTTGTGATAGCCGGGCCCGTGTTGCTGGCAGGATGGTCGGACGGGTACAAGACGACCAGCATTCTGGAGACTGGACATTTCAAAGACCCACACCAGAAGATGGGACTGGCTCTCCTCATTTTGTACATCATTCAACTCCTTTTGGGCGCGGTTGCACATTTCTTCAAGCTTCCGTCTTTATTCAGAGGTCGACGCCCTGCGCATAGCTATCTCCATGTCCTAGTTGGGTTGGCAATCATCGCGGCTGCACAGTGGCAGGTAAGCTTTGCTTTTAATATCGCTTTCATTTCCCAAGGCGTTTTCCGAATGCTCATAATAACCTCTTATCTACGCGTCTTTTTCTCCGTTTGAATAGGTGCATTATGGTCTATTCACAGAGTGGAGAGTTGGAACTAGCGAACTGCATGAGGTACCTGATTCCGCGAAGAACGCGTGGTTGGCTTTGGTTATCGTACGTGAGATTGTTCTTCTGCTGCTTTCTCCTGTTAATCCGAGTTAATTCCAGGTCTTTTGGGTTCTCTATGGCTTGGGTATGGGTCTCCTCCCTCGTCAATTCGAGCAAGAGAGGCAGAACCGACAAGTCAAGAAGGAAGAGCCCACGTCAACCACCGCGTTTGTATAGGAAGAGTGATAGGACAGGGTCTATTCAATCTATATAAATATAAAAATACATTCACGAACGATAGTATGGATACAGTGTTACGAACGACTTAGTAGCTACAGTTGGGGGGATATATGACAATCAAGGAGAGTGAAAACCAAGAAGGGAACGAAAGTCTAGAAGAAACCGGGAAGTGACCGAAGAGAAAGATGAACTACGTCGATACAGTGGGTTTGACCTAGGATAGCAAGGCAGGCGATATAAAAACAAGGGGTATTGTGGGCAGGTGTTGCACATGGAGCTGTAGAGTTGAATTAAAGGTTTGAAATAATGCAGAGAGAATGGGTAATGGTGGTGGGATCGAAGCTTCAAAGTCTGAAAAGTGAAAATATAAAGGATGGTTGTTGGAACGAACATTCGGCCGTCCGGGATAGTTGTTGATTAACTGTAAGGAGGGTGTTGCTGGTGATAGGCAGCGTAGCCCTTTTCGTCCTCGTCCTTGCCCGTCCATCCAGCTTCGGGAGATACTGACGGCTGGGGCATGGTATTATATGGGGCTTGCCCAGGGCGGGGCATCATGTAGCGATATGCTTCTTGTCTGGTATGAGCAGCGATAGCTTGCTCGACAGGACTGTTAGGATCCGAAAGGTGGGGAGAAAGAGAAGGTGCGTGTCTGTGAGGAGAAGCACTGTAAGGACTGATGTTGGAGATTCTCTGCTGCGTGTACTGGGGGTGTCTTGGGACTTGTTGCATCGATAGTGGTGAAACGGGCGATATGGGAGAGGGAACGCCTCCAATGAAACTAGGGAAGGACATTTCGAAGAAGAGTGCGCCCACTAGGACCGCGGTAGAATTTTGGGCGGGATAGATAATCATTCCAGCGCCCGGAAATGTATTAGGTGGCCAAGATGCTATGGCTATCTAATCAAGACATCAGTCTCGAACCTAGTAAGAATAACCAACACCCGGACTTACTGCGTTGTGGGCAAACAAGACCCTCGACAAAGAGCGGAAGTTGGCCTGGTTGACCGTGTGGGCGTTCTGGTCGCTGGTGCGACCTGGCATAAACGTGCATAAGGGAATGGCGGGGCGGTAACTGAGAACCCAAGCCTGAAACTCTCTGAGAACAGGCTGTTCGTGAAGGACGCGTACATGAAAGGTGCGCGGCCACATCTCTACCCTGCTAGGGGACATTCACATCAGAATGTTTTCTTGTCGGATGGCTTCCACGTACTTTTCACCGTCTGTCTCTACAGCGGTGACCCATATTTCCTGGCTGCTGCCTCTGTCCGAGCTACGCATACCGCTCACGATCATCGAGCCCCGCCATGGAGGGGGCTGCGAGTTCTGAAGGGAAGGAGCGGGTACTAAGTCGTCGACGGATTGAGAGGGCACGCGGAAGACCATTAGGATAGAGTGATGAATCGGAGGGAGCTTGTGAAGAACGCGTCCCATTTAAACATTTCTTGATGCCTCGTAAAAACGCCGGACCTCGTAGGAGATTCACTGTACATCCTTGATCCTTACGAGTGGCAAATCTCTGACATAGTAGTCTGAAGGTATGTATCCCCATGGTTAGGTCTCCAAGGGTGACTGTCAAGGGACGATGAAAGTAACTTTGCCATAAATCTGAGCAAAAGTCCGGAAGAAAACCATATGGGGAGCAAATCCTGCTCCATCTCGTAATTTAAGGCGCAATGCAGAACATAATTTTAGAGATGAAATTCCATGACCTAGATGCAGATGTGGATCTGCGATAGGCCAAGAACACAACTGTAAAGGGATTGGACAGGCTAGGCCAATCCACGATATGTGTTTCAATGGGAACTGTGGCTATAGTGTATATGTCGACAAAGTATGACCTGGTGTAATTGGGGATGGGGTACTGATGAGAACGGTTGGCTGCCATTGTTGATTTCATGGAAACCTCAAAATAATTGCCCATAAGAGTGTAAACCGGCTTTTGCCGGCATTATACGACTTACATGGTTGCCGGTCCGCCTCCATTCCTCGTGCTTAGCTATCACTAAGCCTCGTCTTGGCCTCTCGACGCTCTAGTACTCGCATATGCAGGTCTCGGCTTACCTGAAGGCTGATAAAACTCGACACGGGCAGCCTTCTTGCTCTATCACGTACTTTTTCGTGCCCAGGACGCTACCCATAAACATACAGTAAATGCTTTCACGGTACAGACTTGACGTTGCTAGACGCCGCTTCATAAATAAGGTGTCCGACGTGCCCATCGCAATCCAGGCCGACGGAAGGCCGTTTCGGCGTCGAAAAGATTGCATAGAAATTATTCTCCTATTAAGGGCCGAGCAGTGGTCGAGCATGCGATGGAGGGGTGGTGCAGGACGGGAGAGTGGACTGGGTAAGGTTCGGTAGTAAGATGCCTGCCATGTGCAAACCACGTTGTCAAGGACCTCCGAGCCACGTGGCTGTTCCGTTGCTCTTGAAGCCTAAAATAGTCAGGTCATCCCAGGTCATCCCCTGTTGCCGCATCGTCCAAATTGGCGCCTCCTTGGGCAGTGGGCAATATTGGCCCGATATCCACAAATATAATAGAGTTAGAAATACAACCAGTCAGTGCGCCATTCGTGTAAGTCTCTATATGCCGTTGCTAACTGGCGCATTGAATTGCTATCTCATATCAAAGCCTCTGCACTGCCGGAGCACACTGATATAGATATACGCTCAATCTCTCGTGAAAAATGAGACGCAATCTGTCAATCCACAAATGATGACATATCCAGAAAAACCTCGAATCGTTTGATACAGAATGCCCCGTGTCCACCCCAAGATAACGTAGGATCATTGCTATTTGACTTCATATGCAGGTCTGTACGGTTGCAGGAACTTACTATTCGTTTCAGACGAAATGCAAAGACAGTATAGTATAGGGTTTCTTACCACGAACATCGTCGAACACGGTATACCTTAAATTTTAGCGCCGATTCCTTCCCTCGTGTACCTTTTTGTACCAATATTACTGTTAAATTTCAATATAGAGTCGCAACCATTTTCGCCTCGTTCCTTAGAGGAACGTGCCGTTGCTTGGCAAACGTATGTATCAACGACTCATGTCATACGCCTCTGAAGGCGCCTCAACTTAGAAACGATAAATCGGGCTTGTGGGAACCCAGGCCCCTTTTTGGGGGGCTTCGGGTCACTATGTATGATGGCATACTTCGGAAATAGAATTAGTGCACCAAATTCCAATCTAGTTCTTCCCTGTGAATATTCTTTTCCTGGTTCCCTCTGTGCCTTCATAGGTCTTCAACATCGGACGTGGCCATCATCCGATGTGCGAGATGCTACTGAAACGGTCTCCACCTGCAGTGTCCTTGGGTTTATCACATCCCCCGAAATTCAAGGCACTCCTCACGTTCCCATAGCCATGCCCGCAAGCTTTTAATTTCCCGTTTCGGAACCGCCAGTGGGCCCCCGGGAGGTGGGCCTTGGGTGACGATGCTAATCGACATCCCATGTCTGACGTTATTTCCGCTTCCAAATTTTCCGGGGGTTGTGGCGCCAAAGATCGAGAGTACTGCTTCGTGCGAGTCGTCGTGTTTGGAGCGCCCAGGCTCTGTCGGTGAGTTACTGTGTGTACAGCATGTTTCTGACATATTAATCGACGATGAACTACTACCACGAAATAATGCCAGAATATCGCTTTCTACTACTTGGCTCGGAGAATGTACTTCACCTCTTCCTTAGTCATTCGGTGGAGAACTGGGGCTTGTGACGCCATTTGCCCCAGCCTTCCGACTACATACCGCAGCACCAAATTCTCCGAAGTTAAGGTAAAGTTTAGGTATGTGGTGTGCCAAGTTATTAATAGCCATGCAAGTTCGCCTCCAACGATTGAAGATGCACTGCGGTTTTCAGATGCAGGTGGTAACGTTTACTGTGGACTAAATGATTACTGGTAGCTTTATTAGTCGCGTGGACAGGGATTCAGTAAATGACTCCCTTTCCAGATGAGACAGTAGTGGCTTTAAGCTGGGCAGTAATGCCCTTAATTGAGAGTAGATGAAGATAATAGACACATGTATTTTGCTGCGCGACAATCGAGTAATACAGTGGCCATAAGTAAAGTCCATATTGAACATAGAATTGACATAAACTATGATGTGTATTCGACGAAATACTCTTCATATATTAGGAGTTAGGTGGACGATAGAGATGGATTTGAAAAATGGAGAAGAAAAATTAAATCGGTTTTGAAGAAATTAGTCCTTTAGATGGACAACGCTGTAGGCAGACTTCACGCTGGACCTCGCAGCCTGGATGAGCGCCTAGTCTTTGCGACGGGGGACGCCTGCGCCGCCGTGATCTATTTTAGGAACAAGATGAAGGTTTTAGCGAAGCAGGCATTAGCGCCCAAGAAGACGTCACTCACCTCCCCTTCGAGTTCGTCAAATATCTTCAGCTGGCTTGCGCGAATATTTGAGAACGACTTTCTCAAGCCTGTAATGGTCTTCTCATCTGCTGATTTTGCGGCTTTGAAGTCGAGTAGCTCTTCTTCCAAATCTTCGTACATGGATTTGGACTTGAGAAGGTCGTCTTGCAGCCTTGCTTTCTCTTGACGTTCGGTTTCGAGAGAATTAGCCAGTTGTTCGGCTTCAGTAGTCTCGGTGGCTAAGGCAGAAGCGAGGCGGTCTCGTTCTTGAGATGCTTCGGCCAAACGCGCGTTAACACTCTCAATTTCTGCATTGGCGACGGTGACAGAGGAGTTGAGCCCGGCGATTTGGCACGTTAAAGAGGCTCGCTCTTCAGCGTGTCTCTGCTCCGCGTCGCGTAGAGCATTTTCAGCGAGTTCGCCTGACCCACGCGCAGTCGCCAATTCTTCGGTCAACCGCTGGATGACGCTATCCCTGCTTGCCGCCCGTTCTTCCAATTGGGAAATAGCTCGCTGAGATTCGGCGAGAGTGCCGTACACCACAGTGAGCTCGCCCGCTTTGTCCGCGAGCTGTAGGTTAAGACTTTCTGCCAAATCGTTCTGCCCTTCAAGCTGCGCGGTAGCCGCTTTGAGCTGAGCTTCCAATTCCACGACGGTCGCTCGAACCGCAGTCAGGCTCTCAGAAAGCGATGTCACGGTCGCCTGAGCCTGTTCATATTGAGCAATCAAGGTATCCGCAGATTCCCGTGCGGCAGAAAGCTCAGCAGCAAGTTCTTTATTCCGGCGTTCCTTCTCTTCGACCACGTTTCCAAGGTTAGCGATAGAAACGGTGTGTTCATGTACCTCCTTTCGATACGCAGTTACCGAGTTGTCGAGTTGGGCATTCCTTTCTTGAAGTGTTCTAGCTTCGGTCGAGACTTCATCGAGCTTTGTCTTCGTGTCTTGAATTTCGGCCTTGTGCTCTGCTTCAAGCAGTTCCAATTGGACTATTTGCTTTCTCAACTCTTGCAGGGCAGACTCGTAGTCTCCTTTGGCACGCTCAATTTCGTCCTTCAGATCATCGCGTTCGCGAAGGAGGCTCTCATTTGCGGTTTCGAGGTTCGACAGACGGCTGGTGGTGACCGTCGCTTCCTTGCGCAATTTGTCGACTGAGGATTCAGACCCTCGTAACTCTTCAATGGCTTTGGCGGTCGCTTCTTGACTTTGTTTCCACGATTTCTGCGTGTCGGCCAGCTCGGCGCTCAACCTACCGTTCTCTTCTTGTAAAGTGCTGCGGTCGTTGACGAGCGAATCGAGTCGGATTTGAATTTCTGCCAACAATTTGGTCTTTTCCAAGAGCGACTGATTCTTGATCGAGAGTTCTTCGGTGTTTTCCTTCAACTGGGTCCGCAGTTGCTCAATTTCTGGGTGCAATGGAATGGCTTCAGGTTCAGGCTGAGTTATGTCATGTTGTGGGATAAAATCATCATTGTGTTGTCCTAGATCCATCTCATCGACGTCAGTCAGTCTTTCGTCAGCGCCAGCATCGGCGTCCGCGTCCCTGTCCGGTGAACTCGGTGCAGGTGTGGGCTGCTTGCTGAGGTGGGAGATGAAGGACCCTGACTGAGTGCGCGCCACGCCCGCGGGAACATTGCGACTGATACGGAAAACATATCAGTAAGGGACATTCATTGAACTTGCTAAATGCGTACATGGTCGTAGTGGTCCTATTTTCAGCCTGACGAAGCTGCTGCTCGCGTTGCTGTTTCATTCCGGCTAGTTCGTTTCTGAGGTCCGCGATTTCCCGCTCGCGTGTTTTCAATTCTCCTCGCAAGATTTCTATTTCTTCATCATCATCGAGGTCGGTCAAAGGGGAAATGCCGCGTAGGAGCTGAGGTTGTTGCTTTTGCTGCTGATTTTTGGGTTAGTTATCGGTAACTGCCTGACTTTAATTTGGGGAAAGGTCTGGAAATGACTAACCTTTGATCTCTTTGGCTGAACGTCTGACAACCTGATGCGCTTCTTCGGCGAATGGGTGCCCTCATCAGTCAACAGTCTCTTGGGTCCTTGGGTGACGACCAATTTCCAAAGATTGTCCTCCTCTGTTTTACTGAGCTCTTCGCCAGAAAGCCTCAAAGATCGTCGTGCATGGGTTATTCTATAGGGAAATAATGAATAACTGACCAAAGTTCGAGTGGCAAACAGGCTTACGCTTTTTTGGCGATGGGCGTCAACGTCAGGTTCCCAGTTGACTTTTCAGGCTCCAAAATGCCGTCAGTTTCCTAGATAACGTTAGACAATCAAAATAAGGACGAATAAAAGGGGAATTCACCAGCTTATTGATAGCCTTGGTCACCCATTGAGTCCAGTGTGGCCCCAACTGGTCTTTCCTCTCTTGCGCAGTTTTCTTCACTGTGGTGAGGTCGTTAAGGAGACATAGAACGTTCGAGAGAAAAACACTAACCCTGAGCGCGTATCGTTGCCAGATGAACCGCATGCCGTCTGTGCTCACGTTGTATCTGACTGAAGGCCCCAAGGACACCTTGTGGTAGGATAGACTGTAAGTAATGTCGCAAAAAAGTTTCAAACAAATGACTAACGTTCCGCGTAAGACGGTTTAAGCGTCTTCTTTGTCCTTGTGGAAACCATATGTATCTCTGTAAGGTAAAAGTTTTGAAAAGAAAAGATTGTGTCTTCACGTCGAATGAGTGGTAACTTGAAGAACAAGGGAAAGTGGCTGACTTCAGAAGTCATCGCCCTTTCCTGACGCGTTAATTAGGTTAAATCCCGTGACTAACGCGGTACCGAGCGGCGAGCATGCCCAAATTTGGAATATTGGCTCGGACATTCTAGCCCGGGTCGCGGGTGCGCACTGCCGGCAATGATAGGTCACCGTGGTGCGTCTCAACTCTACCTCCAACGTTTTCATATTCATCTTCTGGATTTACTTCGCTATACATGGTACTTCAAACAATTACGACATAACAACCAGTATTTATGGCAAACTTCTAGTGCTTTCCGACGAATCTTATGTCTTTCTATGAGGTTGCAACAGACTTCAGTATGCTCGGAGAGGTGGAACTATCGACGCCATCATACCACAAAAAGCTGTAGCAATCGTTCCTTCCGGCTTCGCTGGCTCATAGCCGAGATTAATTGCTGAGAAGAAGAGAACGAGGATGAGAATACGCGCGTGCAACCTTCAACTTTTTCCATCATAGTAGAAGGATCTCATTTGGGGTACGATTGAAGCGTTCTGCGGGCATAATAAACCTCCATTAACACCTCCAACTTCAATTTAAAGACGCTGTTTTTGCAACTACACAATATCAATGAATATCCGACCGTTCAGTTGTATCTCAAGCTTTTACCAGTTTTTGTTTCTATTGGGAGAGACGTTGAGGTGCTCGTCTTTCCTGGGCTGGTTGATTACAAAAATAGTGCCCAGGGTCCATATTCTGCACTCCTTGCAAATCGGCCTTGTTGCACGAATAATCTGTGGAGACCGGCAGTCCCTCAAAAACTCAAGATTCTGTCCACATTGCCAACTTGACGCAGCACATGCTTTCTTCTTGACAGTTCCACGAGCGGGCCGACCGGGAAGCTCGCACCCAGATCCCATTTCAAGACTGACCGAGACGCTGAAGTGTTTCCTTACCAAGTTGTGCGATCCGTGCCCTTTGCCCACTGCGCAAGAAACCCGCTTGCAGACGTGGCTGGCGTATTAGCACTATTTTGTGCAACAGCTGGTGCAATTAAAGGTCAAGCGCTAAGCTCCTGATAGTTGGTATTCCTAGTCGGTGCGGATGAAATGCAACGATGCCAGCTTTTTCGGTCCGTATATCGTTGCGGTTCTGCGTGTCAAAAGTTGTGAGCTTCCTTCTTGTCTTCCTTTTCTAGAACTGTCGCTGAGAGTGCAATAATCCTTGAAGGGTAACTTGGAGCATGCAGTTGCTGCTCTCTTTCGCACCTTGCTTTTCGCCATGGCAATGCATAGTACAATGCGAGATTCTTGTCGGAACGTGCTCTTTCTTGAAGTCATTAAACTCGAACGAATTTGAAGTCGATAGGTCAGGTGGAAAACAACGTTACTTCCGTTGATCGGCAAGATGCGCCTTCGATTCTCAATCTTGTCTTGACGTCAGCGGTCATGCATTTCAAGGGTGCGCGTTTCGTACTACATACTATCATGATCATTAATAGGATCGAAAGCTTGGATCACTATCTCTGCCTCCTTAATATTGCTATTGAACGTTCAATATTGAACAGACAAATGCCTTGCCATCCAACATCATACAGTGCTCGCATCTCAAACCATCCTTTTGGCCAACTTCTACCGGAGTCCACGACTTTGGAAGGTAAACTTGTCATTTTCAACCAATTTGAAGAATGGAAGCATACAGGGTTGGTCATTTGAGCTTCCCTAAACGTTGAAACCATATATTCAACGGTCATGCGCAGGTACAACATCCATTTTCGAAGAGAAGGACGCTCTACCTAGAGCAGCGAAGCTCCTATACCTCATGCGCGCCTGGAGAGCTTGCCACTTCGGCAATATGTCGGCCATGAAATGTGCCAGTAGACCTAGGCTTCTAGCCAGATCATGGGGACGGACATAGCTTCGTTTTCGCAGCGAGTCATTGGGGGAAATGAACTTCTTTACGAGATGTGGTAATCTCGTTTGGGATGGCTGGGTACAAAAAGGAGGAGCTCCTTCGAACTTCTTTAGACCCTTAGTGCCTGTCGTCACGATGTTTTCCATTTCTCTATGGGCTGCGACTTTGGGCCTGGCCTTGTTCAGTGCTAATAATCCAGCGTACGCTTTGGATAATGGTGTAGCACGTTTACCGAGTAGGTGTTCTCTCCTTTTCAACCATGAAATCGAACTTATACCCTTTGCCTAGTCCTGGGTTATAACAGTTAGTATCCCGCCGGTTTTGTCTGGAACATTTGGAGTCTAATGTTATGTGGATAGCCTGGAACGCATATCAGGTCAGGAGTATTGGATACATCCATTTCACCCAAATTCACATCGACCTGTTTGCAACCAGTGCAACATCGATGAAAACCTTCTCTTGACCACCGCCAAGTTGATGAAATCGCTCGGTCTTCAAGTGAGAAACTGAAACACGGAACTCGCGTACAATTCTTACAGGCCAATTTTAGGCCGCAGGTTACAACTATGTCAACATTGATGACTGCTACGCCGAGAAAAACAGGACGGCTGCTGGCGATATCCAAGAAGGTCGGGTCACTGCATATTCGCTTCTAACACTTCATTGAAGATTTTCTTAAAGACAAGGTCCGTTTCAAGAATGGAATGGTGAAACTCAACCAGCAGATACATGCCCTTGGATTGTTAGTGTGCTCTGTGCATCATCTTGTCGTTGGTTGAAACTGAAAACATCTCTCATGTAGCAAGACCGGAATCGTGCGTCGAATTTTTTTTGGGCGTTCTGGGACGAATGGTTGTTTGACTCGTCAACCTACAGTACTCCGACTCTGGATGGTTCACATGTGCAGGTTATCCTGGGTCTTGGGGAAATGAAGTCCGAGACGCCACAACGTTCGCAAATTGGGGTTTTGATTACTTAAAGTTAGTCTTTGCCTTTCTTATCACCCGTTGCTATCCTCATATTCACATTCAAATAATTCAGATACGATAACTGCGCCAGTGAGTATCTTTCCAGGAACTGCCTACAAATGATGTCCGACTGACGCGTTGCTAGTTCCTTTTGACAGTATCACTCGTCAGGGGATTGTTGGCAGTGAGTGCTACATTCGTGGTTCTGGGTAAGGTGAGAAAGTCTGATGTATGCCTCGTACAGAATACCAGCGTATGGCCGATGCTCTGGCCCAGGTTGGGAAGAAATTCAATCGACCATTCGTATTCTCGCTGTGTGAATGGGGATGGGTGAGAAGCAACTGTTATCCCTTTTCGGTAATGCATCCTGACTTCGTTATCTGCAGAGTCAAGTTTGGCTGTAAGTCATGACATGCCAGTGCCATTCAAAGAGTAACCACAAAGGTCACTTACTTATAAAATCTTTATTAGCTGGGGTGCTTCCATGGGCCATAGCTGGCGGGTTAGTGATATCGCGCTTTTCAACGGGTCTTATCTCAATTTGCCTATGATTTCAATAGACAACTGGAGATATTGCCCCTCAATGGGATTCTCTCGCATCCATCATCAACTTGTACGCACCCCGTTACAGCTTGTTAAAGCATTGTCGGGCATTGATTGATTTTTGTCTAGCAACTCCTTCATCACCCAAGCCACCGACTTCTACGGTCGTAACGATCTTGATATGGTATGTTGATCTATTCGTATTCTATGAGAAGCAGGGCAAGTCTCACGGAAAGTGTTTCAACATTGTAGTTGCAACTGTACGGAGACCGATGTTATTTCTAAGAGCATTGATTGATGGTTTCTTCAGGGGTAATGGTGGTTTGACCTTCGACGAAGCCAAGTCTCATTTCACGGCGTGGGCACTGATGAAATCACCACTGCTTGTACGTGTATTTCGGTTCTGTATACAATCATTTACTTAACGTTGTCCTTACGCAGATTGGAACCAATGTAGGATAACATGCTTTATTCCTCGTGGCGTATGGTAGATGCGTTACTCACGCTTTCTCGCAGCTGTCCGCTATCACCCCCGATATCTTGAGCATCTTGACCAACAAGGAGATTCTGGCGATCAACCAGGACCCCGTTGTGGGGAAGAGCATCTCGCCTTTCCGCTGGGGAATCAACGTAAGTAGTTATCCTCAATTGTCCAACCGTGAGCAGTCTTGTTTAAGGAAAGCTGTCACCTCCAGCCGGATTGGACGAGCAACAGCACCCATCCTGCACAATACTGGAGCGGACCCACTCAGTCAGGAACTGTCTTCATGCTTGTAGGTTTACTTTGAATTCGCCGAAAGCTGGGTTACTGACTTGTTTTCAGCTGAACACGCTTAACGAGCCTGCTACAATGAGCTTCAACCTTACCGAGTCTCCTTTCATGCGTGCGGGCCGCCAGTATTCCGTCAGGGTAGGCTCTTCAATACTTTTTTTTTGCAATGAAGTTTTGATATCAAATCTCTCATTTTAGGACCTTTGGGCACACACGGATAACGGCACAGCAGTGAGGCAATTCACAGCAAAGGATGTTCCACCCCATGGTGTCGTGGCTTTGCTCTTGAAGGATGCTGGAGATGAGCCCGCAGGGCTCGAACCCGAATGTGCTGTCTGGTTCCAATGCACTGACAGGAATGGAACGCGTGTTGGGGGTTGAAATGCCTATTTCATAAGGGCGTCATGAGAATTGCATCGTCGTGTAACAGTGTAAATAAACAGAAATGGTCAAATGGTTTCCTTCCTACCGATTAATGAGCTATTCAATCCTCATTCTCATCGGGTTGATATGTAGTGTCATCGTCTGCGAGAGTTGAGCTGGCGTTATAGCTTCGCAACGGCAGGTCTCTTCAGCTGTGCCGCTTGCTCGCGAAGAACACGTCTCAAAAGCTTCCCACTTGGGCTTTTAGGAAGTGCATCTGTGAACACGATGCCACCTGAAAGCCGTTTATAGCGCGACTTCGCATCTGCAACGTACTAGAAAGTTGCATTGTTAATCACAATCTGACAAGGACATAAAGATAGGAGAGCAAACCTTGAAAATCTCGTCCTTGAGAGCCGCAGATGCATTTGTATCGTTTCTGGCTTTCTCCAGAGCGGTCGGCTGCAGAACAATAAAGGCCAGGGGAAGTTCTCCCGAGTATTCGTCAGGAATCCCAACTACTCCAGCATCTGCAATCGATGGATGGGCCAGGAGATGTCCTTCTAGTTCAGCGGGGGCTACCTGGAATCCTCTGACTTTGATGAATTCCTGAACGAATAATAGAAGAGCATGAATATTTTGTATGATTGAGTGTAATTTTGTGTGTATGTACCTTGATACGGTCTAGGATGAATAGTTCTCCGTCTTCGTCGAATCTTACAACGTCTCCTGTTTTCAGCCATCTGGAGCAAATAGGTCAGTGGTGATAAACCAAGAGAAAACACGAAACTTTGTTCACCCGTCATCAAACAATTCTCGAGTGCTGCATTTAGATGGTCAAGAACGGTGTTATGACAGGCACAAAGGATGCGTACGCTTGCTCATTCTTGTAATATCCCATACATATCTGCATGCCTTTCACATACAATTCACCTTCTTCGCCGATTTTCGCAAGAGTGCCGTCCGGTTTAACAACTTTTGCAAACGTTCCGGGCACCAGTCGTCCACTGCTGCCAAACACGCCGACTTTTTGCCAAATCGGCCACTGATACATAAAAAATCATTTAGAATCAGGTCTTCAGAGGTTAAACAAGACTCGAAGATCAACCACATACCTTACTTACTGCGCCAGTGGTTTCCGACATTCCTGCCAATCGAAGTCAGCCAAATGATTTGCGGTTTGAGGTGAAGTTAGGCACCGTATCCTTGCCCTAGGTCTATCCCAGGAAGCCTATTCAAAAGCTGCTCGATTATTTCTGCCGATGTTGGCGCTGCACCGAGAAGACACGAGCGAACGCTGGATAGGTCGGCCACTTTTGCTGCAGGATGCTGAATTGGCCAAATTGGTTTAGGTTAGCCTTCGCATGTGGATGCATTATAAGCGTTATTCACCTTGCATAGCAGGATTGCCTGGGGCGGAACGATCCTGGAAGAATTGGGTGGTGATAAGCCAACCTGGAAGGCAGAGAAGGAAGATTGAGGGATAGAATAATTACGCAAGGTGCGTGATGCGGTACTGCTCGACATTCTTCAGGAATTTAAGGAAATCAAATCTGTCGGTGACTATGGTCGTGACCTGGTCCGCATATTTAACAGAAAAAAGGATGAAGAAATTTGAAGACTCGACACACACCTGACTATAAATCATGAAGTGCAACTTCAGGGTTAGTCAGAAATGTGGCTAATTGAGAAGAACAAATTTAAACTCCGGGTTACATTGAACATGAGGCCGTAGATATCTGGACAGAGTCAGAAATGATCAGCGTGGCTGCATAACTGTTACTCAAGAAACCCATCTAACGGTAAAACGGAAGAACTGTTCAAAAACATGAGATAATACCGTGAGCAACTGCTCATTACGAAGAGGCATACAAACTTACACCCTGTGCAAACATCGCCGGGTTTGTAACGAGGCGTCGCTCCAGACTGAAGACGATTATAAGTTGCTATCTGCAACATACTACATATAACATTTCGATGAGAGATTGCGACGGCCTATGGTCCATATCATCAACGAAGTCGTGTTTCCAAGCAAATAACGCATTTCATACTTTGGGCAATCCAGTGGTACCGGACGAGAAGCACAAGAAGGCGATTTTATCGGAGGCCTGAACCTCGAAATATCCTGCTGAGTAGAAGGTTATCCCTGGAAGCCCGCTTCCTTCTTCGACTAGCATTCCAGTCGTTAGATAATTTCCATTTGTCTTGGTGCTCGCATCTAGTACGACGATGCGGTCTAAGGCGAGGCCGTACTTCTTTGCCGCATTGATGACAGTATTAAGGCTGGTGGGATGCGCTATAAGAAGAGATGGTTCTGCAATTTTCAGCTGGTGTCCTGTATTTTCACGTCGTCAGCGAGCGTAGTATATAGTACATGAAGTCAATTGCACCTAGCTCGGTTTCTGTGAGAGCAGGGCTCATCAATCTAGAGGAACCATTGTCGCATTTAGACGGCGATATTGCGTGGTTTTGGGATCCTATTGACTCACGCAACCAGGGCTCCTAATCGTTGAGCAGCCCAAACACATGCCACATAATCTGAAAACCCAAATTGAAGTTGTATTCTGTCTCTTGCTGTAAGCAGCAGGACTACGCACCTATGTGATTCGGAGAGACGATGCCCACTTTTCTGTCCATTAGCCTATACGACCAACAAATTGTCTTACTATGGTGATTTACCAGTTTCTTCATTACCTGAACCGAGCTTGAGAAAACGACAATAACTGCAGAGAAACGCAAACAGTACCTATGTTCCAACGCTTCTTGAATGCCTTTGCCATAGAATTCGTGGATAACCGAAGCTGCAGAGTAAACGATTAAAATAAACGCCAATGAAGATGTAATCATTGGTAAGATGCGCACGTCTTGCAAGAAGACTTTTCGCCCATAGAGGTCATCTATCAGACAAGGGACACCATCGTTGCGTGGTAACTTTGTCGGATGGTCGAACTCGTCGTCGAGAACCACTTCTGGCACGGTAAGGCCTGGAGGAGGTGGCGTAAACGTCGTGGCGGCTTGAAGGATTGACATTCTGGTTGAAAGCAAAAAAAGTAGCGTACGTTTGCACAAGCCAGGTGGGTCAAAAAATAGCGGCGTCCGAATACATGTGAAGAGTCCTGGCATGAGAAGTCCGCAATAGCTATTGCGGTTTCCTGAGAAAGTCTGCTAATTATATTTTCCGCTACAACCTGAAGTGATCGTCCTTTGGTTGAGACCGAGCAAGTCAGTATCCAGTCCTGCGGCGGTGCTATTATCCATTGAACATATTTCCCTGTCCTAAAATTTGTGTCAGACGATGTCTAAGGTCCAAAAGGGCGCGAGTCACACGTGACGGGCAGTGTAATCGAGTGGGCTGGAGGTGTTGGCTTCACTGCAAGGGAGACGGGTATTGAGAAGTATTGGAGGGATTCAAAGATTTCGAGTTGCTTGTTCCTGCTTGATTATTCCATGTCTTGCTTGCTGGCGGTTCTGCTTGACGATGTGTGCTCATTATTTTTTTTGGTGCATGATTTTATTACGAGACCTTACGTAAGTAAGATCTCGTTTTACACAGTGAGAGCTTTCGTCCCCTCAGCCAAAGTATTACCCGGTTGATTTGGTCCTGCTTGGTCAAATCCGGGTATGTAAGAAGCCGGTGTCTAAAGATAAGATAAGATATTTATCGTACTGTACTTACTCGCTCGTACTATTTTCGAGTGTATACAGTAGGGATGGTTATCCTTTCATTTACTTCCCACAGAGCACTGCTCCTTGCCTCTGTCGCCCCTTCGTATGCTGTTATTCCATTTAATAACATGCCGTCGTAGTACCACCACTGATTAGAAGCGGTTATTCGGCATGTGAAGTAGTTACTTCCATGGTAAATTATAATTTATGCTGCATAGACTCTAATTTCATAGTCAATAACCCACTGATATCCAAATTTTTGAGATACTTTGCTGCCCAATAGCGGACTTTTAGCGTAATCATTTCAATTAATGACTATTTGTCAGACTAAAAGGAGTGGGCGCTAGCAGTGCGAACATTAGCTCTATCTAACTCATGAAATACATAGCGGCACTTAGTTTCCTTTGTATCTTAGTATCTATACATAGGCATAATAAATCGTGCTTTGACTCGTCTATGTCTGATGTGTGTGTTAGAACCCGGTCGTAAGCCAACATACAAAATTCCAGCAGGAAAATAATCAATTATGACAAAGAAACACTAAAATACTCGGCCAGATAACCGGCGTGTCTGAGTTTCAACGATGTAAGGTCTCGTACCCGCCATGCGAAGCAATGGCTCACTCACCCGCACGTGGCACTATTTACGAGGGTACTGCATACCTCAAATATCCAACTGTAGACAATTGCAAAGTTCATCCAGAAGGAATATTCATAGTAATCACATATAGTCACTAGCTTGTTGAAAGTAAATTCTAATTCCTCAGTCCTTTGTGTACCACTATGTAAAAAGTTGTGACGACTAAGTACTAATGAATAAAGTCTGTGAGGAACACTGAGTACTTGCTTAGTGTGGTGCACATCATCCAAAGACATCTTTTGCAAACAAAGAGTGCTGTTGAAGGTTGCCTCAGGCAGTCGAGTTAGCTGAAATAATGGCTCAGTATATGGCTCAGTATACAACGACAGTCTGCTAGAACAGAGCCAAACCTATTCCAAAATAATGAACCGCTTGAAGGCTTCATAGCAACGAAGAATGGCATGGCGATTGTCCAAAGGTTTCATGCCTTCACTCAGGCGACGATGTGGGCGAGGAATAGTAGGGACATGGAAGTGGACGATAGTGGGCGCCTGGGGAAAAATGCCATATGTGACAGCATTGGCTAAATTCTCCGTAACAGGAATCTTGTAAAATATCGGAGCAGTGCCTATCATAACAATTCCGGGCATTAGGCTGTGCTGGACAGGATCCAATCCAGCGAGTACACGTTTTTTGTTGTTGCTCTGGAATGCCGCAATCGCCTTGGCAATGAGTTGTGCTTCTGCATCCCCCCTGTTTTCCAAATGCCGCTTATCCTCTTGAACTAGGAGAATAATTTCGGAACGGTTCCTCAGCAAGCACACATCCGTTTTTGCATGCATTGAAGCTCCACAGATGACAAGCTCGATGTCTTTCCGGGTGCGGAGTACAACTTCGCGGCTAGTATAGCCCAGAATGTCGAAGAGACGAACGGCGAAATCGTCGACAGCCGACTCCTCCAATGGTACCTGATACATCGCGAGGTCCATGGCGGAAATGGTGCGGAAGGCATCAAGGTTGGTCGTATCTTCGGCCTCAAGCGCATTCAGCATGTCGGCGGGAACATGAGGTTCGGGAAGAGGGTTGACTTCGAAGAATGTGGCAGCATCCTGGCGTTCTGTGCTGATATCGGCCCCAGTCGCTACCTGATTTAGGCGAGCGGATGAGCTGTTCAGGATTCAAAGCCATAGCTGCTCGTGTGGTTTGTTCAAGCTTCGATAGGCGTGAGGAGACGAGGAAGACGAGAGAAAAGATGAGAGAAACGTTATCATCGTTGATTATATTCCACCATTCAACTTACACTGTCTGAAAGATAAAGAATCATGTACTCGGGCCGTGCAAAAGTTTGGAAACACGTGATGTGAACCTGTTCCCCTCCGCATATTTCATCGTGTTATACTAAATCACAGAGGACACCAATGAGCACGAAATTTTGGGGTTGTATAAAGAATACATGTGTTCCTCGGTAAGTGATTTCAGAATGAGATAACAAAGCTTTTTTCTTCCGTGAGACCATCGAATTTTTTTGTGCCTTGAACGCGTTCACGTCCCGTGTTTCCAAACTTTTGCACGGGGCTTATGAGGCGACCTGAGAACTTCAGGTTCCCGGGGTGTTTTCCACCGAGCTCCACTTTTTCCACTCTGCTGGTTCCCACCTGTAATCTTTGCCACTGGCCCTGTCTATTGACCGGTTACCACTTTTCACATCCCATAGGTCTAGTATATACTCGATTTTATCCCACCTTGCGAGACAAATTTGACCCAAATTTATTTACACTCGTCACAAATTCAGATACCAAAAATAGTCTTCTGTTCGAAATCTAATGCAAGAGGTCATGTTGATCAGTTACTTTCCTTTCACTGTCTAAAGTTGATGCGTCCTCAGCAAATGTCCCTGAATTTCTTGGACCTGTGCTAACGTCCTGTACACCACCCGTCGGCCGTCAGACAAGGCTTCGGGTGGCAGCCCTAGATGCCAGATGAGCTTTGGTAGGAGCGGGAAAAGGTCGGAATAACGTTCAAATCAGGTGATTTTGATATACGAGACACGGGATGTGGGGTATCTGATAAGCGAAAGGAAAAACTCCGGGCAATGCACAATCACTCCTAAAAAACGACCACCTTCGAGCACAGATGTGCCCGGGTTGTTAAGCTTCAAGAGACTACAAGAACATGTCAGAGAAGCGAGTTGATGATGGACAGCAGCAGCAGTCTCCTTCGCTCACGTTAGAAGACGAGAAAAGCCAGTCGTCGGCGGTGGAGGGCAAGACTGTTTTGACAAAGGGACAGAAGATATTGGCGACACTTCAGTTTCTGACGCTCTGCTGGACCCTGTTCGTCGCTGGATGGAACGACGGAACGATTGGACCTTTATTGCCTCGAATTCAAGAAGTTTATCATGTCGGTTTTTCCTCGTATAAATCGCTGGTCCCACGCTCAATATTTGCTGCTATAGGTCAACTTCACGATCGTGTCTTTGAACTTCATCTTCGCTTGTGTGGTAAGTCCATTGTACTATTCCAGATGGTTGGGTTTTGTGACAGAAAGACAGGGATTTCTCGCAGGAGCTTTAGCAAACATTTATTTAACGGATAGACTTGGGTTCGGCAAGGTGAGCGCTTCACTTCTTCGCGACTTATGGGGATTGTTCTGACTAAACTCAACAGGTTATCGTCTTTGGTTCGATATGTCAAATAGTTGCCTACAGTATTCAATGCTCTGCACCCCCGTTCCCTGTCTTCGTCCTTGCATCTGCTATAAACGGCGTGGGGATCGCGATACAAGATGCACAAGCCAACGGCTTCGTAGGAACGTTGTCCCAGAATGCCGAGACGAAGATGGGCGTGCTTCACGCAGCATACGGTGCGTATACAGCTTCTTATTTCTGCATGTATTCTTACATTACGAATAGGCGTTGGAGCATTCGCTGCACCGCTTGCTTCTACCCAGTTCGCTACGCTTCCAAGATGGTCGTTCCACTACCTGGTGTCCCTGGGAATATCGGTCATGAACACCGCGTTCCTGATTTTGGTATTTAGGTTCCAAGGTCAAGATGGTAAGAACTCTGTGATATGTAACTTTGCTTTTGCTCATCCCTTGCGTAGCATGCCTTCGGAAAGCGGGAGAAGTCGTACCAGAAAGAGCAGAAGACGAGAACAGCTCGTTCAGTGCGGTCATGAAAACCAAGGCTGTGCATCTGCTCGCCTTCTTCATCTTCGTATACGTTGGTGTCGAAGTCACTGTTGGAGGTAATTCGACTACCTTCTTTCCTGTGCGTGAGCTGGACTGACAGTATCACTTAGGATGGATTGTCACATACATCATCGAGGTCAGAGGCGGTGGGCCCTCTTCCGGGTATATTTCATCGGGTTTCTTTGGTGGTTTGACTGTAGGCAGGGTCATCCTGCTATGGGTGAACAAAACTATAGGCGAGCGTCGGGTAATGTTCCTTTACGCAGCTATAGCCTTTGGGTATGTCTTTCGTGTTTTCCTATCTTTCCAATATTGACTCATATTAACTTCGAATCCACAGCTTAGAGTTCGTAGTGTGGTTTGTACCCTCTCTAATCGGGAACGCAATCGCCATCTCCTTCGTCGGTGTCCTGCTGGGACCCATGTACCCAATTGTGATGAACCAGACCTCGCGCATCCTGCCGCGATACATTCTCACTGGCTCCATTGGGTGGATCGCTGGATTCGGACAGGCAGGCAGTGCGGTCTTCCCGTTCATTACAGGCGCGATTTCGCAGAGGCATGGGATTAAGAGTTTGCAGCCCTTGTGAGTACTTTTCCGTCTCGTTTGGTTTGTGTATCGAATGGTAGTTGACCTATTGCAAAGATTGGTCGCGATGATGGCATTCATGATGTTCCTGTGGGCGCTTGTACCGAGAGCACCGCGTCGTCAGTTGGAGAGTTAGAATTATCCCATTACTAGACTATACTGACAGCGCTTCTTTATCTAATGATACCCTCTGGATCATACCCCTTCATACTTATCGGCTTAGGGCCTTAGTAGTTATCCTTCAGCATCAGTTGGGCATACCGCATCAGTGCAAAAGGAGGTCAATACATATCAGAACTCAGAATGCCCTAGATCTCGAACTCACGAATCAACTATGTACTTTAAATTGTACTCTCTCGCACTGAATCCCAGAGTGTCCTCTCGATGTATCAACAACAGCATCAAAGAAGGACAGCAACCCAACAATTAATCACATAAACTGCCTGCATGTATTGGAAAAACGGATCCATTGGAACCGCAGTATCGAGTACACTAACACCTCGACGCAGTCTTAAATAAGATATGCCACCGGGAATCACATAAACCGCGCGTCTAAGTGTTGACTTGAGTGGATCCGTGGAGGTTTTACCCAAGTTTTACCCGCATTGTATGCGGGGTTGAAGATGACGGCTCTGCCTGATAAAAAGTGGAGCGTAAGCATATATAAGATTCAGAAAGGGAAGGGTAGCTCTTACGTTCCAAGCATGGTTAAGGGCCCCGCAGCCTTAACTCTGTGACTTGGCGTCTTCGACAGGCACATAATACAAATATGAGGACTATGCTATGTAATAAGTATTTGGAGTAAAATATAGGCTAGAGACGAATGGTTGAAGAACAACATACCTTCAACTTCCAATGGCGGATGAGTTACCATTGGATGATGATGAGGATATTTTCAAAGTCTTTGGCCCTTTAATGAATGTCAAACGCCGTTTAAATGTTGGACGGCCCACCGTTCAGGCCCTCTGCTACTACCGGCTGCTTACTGAACAAAGTAAATTGATGAGTTAAGTACTAAGTAGTAAAGAATCAAAAATATTGAGGGAAATCGCGGAACTTACGCTGAGAATCTGAACAGCTTTGTCGTGACTCCTCTTACATCAGGCTTAGCGTCCATCTGAAAGTTACGTATGAGACTGTTGACAGTAGGCCGGTTTGGATTGGGTTTGGATAAACTCGATGAGCAATGAAAAAGTCGAACACCCCGGTCTCAGGACGCTGCAGACGGGCATGGCTACGAACTGAACCATGTTGATCAAGAGCTGGTCGATGACCATTCTCGCTGCGGATTCAGGCTACGATGAATCAAAGTTGAAAATGAAGAATTCACATGTCAATGTCGTGTCAATAACCGTAAGGTAGAGCCTTAGAATAACATACCTACAACTCCAATGGGTGGGTGAGTTACCATTGGAAGATGATGAGGATGCCGCAGTGGCCGTCGTTGGGTGTGGTTTATGTGGATCCGTTGCGTGCCATGGCACCCATACTGCTTTCTTACTCTGGTCCAAAATGATTCGAAGAGTCAGTTCTGGGAAGGATGGAGAGATGAAGAGGGATGGAACACGTACGGAGCCGAGCTCAGTAGCGCTCAGATCAGGCAGGCCCTTGAAGAAAAACTGAGCAGTAAGTTACGGGTTTTAACTTTTAATAATGGGACGGGAAAGGGCGTACTGGGAGGTTCTCTCTGCTTTCTCTCGGCGTGCAGATCCAATGAGAGCCTCATGGGAAGGACGGGCATGTCCGCATTTGTGGATTCCATATGGCATGATCGGTCTCAGGGTTTGGAGCTTGCGTTGTAACGGGGGCACTGAGTTGTGATAATGGAGTTGAGTTGAGTCGAGACTCGTAAGTAGTAGGTAGTAGGCAATTCGGCTTCAGGCAGGTAAGACTCGATGGGGAGAAGGGATGGAGGGATGGCGGGATACTTATAGTATTTCTCTGCTTCGATCGAGGGTAACATAACCATACAATAGGCGGTTCAGTACGAGAATATTCTAGCAGCTGTGTGCGAAGCACTCGATCAAAGAGGCTCGAGGATGGGTTGTCGATCGTGATGAAAGTGCCCACGGCGAGTAAGAAGTTGGGGCGATTGAGCGTAGCGGTTGGGTAGACTCCAGGTAGCCAAGAATAGGATGGAGACTGAAAGAAACAAAGAGAACCCTCGACGAGGTCAAACTTTGGTGTGTTTCGAAGCGGGTACCACAAAATTCGTCGAAAAAAATCATCTTCACCAATTGGAGAGACGTTGGCCAAGCGAGCGTGCAAAGACGAATCATAGCGTTCAAGGCTCCAGCTGCCTACACCAGAGAGAACCGAGAACAAACGGGCCCCACTAGCAATCCTTCCTGTCCATGGATAAAAAAATGAACGATGTGCATTGAGCGTCCGCGTATAGGATAGTGATAATTCAAAGCAGAATGTTTAATACTTATACTAAATGTTGGTTACCGCAATGAAGAGGGAAATTGTGAAAACATGACTCGGAAGGCATCAGTAAACCTTGAATCAACCATCAATGCATCACCGGCGGCCCTTGACAAATAAGATGGAAGTCCGGTCCGAAGGGCACGACTTTCTGTGCAGCGTACTTGCTACTGACCGACCCTGCCTTACTCTCACTCTTCTTCAAGACTACACTTCGCAAGGCCAGCACGATCATCAAGGACAACCGCCAGTCATGGAAGAAATATCTGTCCTACACCATGTCCGTTTCCTCCTCGGAAGGTTCCAACAAGGTTCCAAGGAGATTGGTAAATTGCTGCAACTTTGGGGTTCACAGTTGGTTGGGTTCGTGAGGCGCTAGCAAGTGTCACATTTAACTAAGTAGGAACCACTGAAACCGCTTCTCTACCTTGATCCTGCATTACTCATTGGTATCTGGATTTGGTCAAGCATTGGCATGAGTTAAAAAGTGCAGGATAAGGGATTCAGACAAATTACAATGGATTCCAACTTTCCAAGTCATTGAACCTAAGATTTAAACCAAGATCCGGAAAGATTTGGCCGCTTGCCGTGCACACAACTCGGGTGGTGTCATCTCGATGTATTCAAAGCAACCAAGTCATAGACACACAATAGGCTCGTTACAAAGAAATTGAAATAACACCTTGGACTCGGACAAAATCTTTACTAATCACATAAACCGCCTGCTTCTGTTACCAGACCACGCCAAGTAGACTGTTAAACAGGTACTACTTTATACTAGATATACCCACGGGAATCACATAAACCGCCTGTTTAACCACCTACCTAAAGCGACCAAAATGAGGTCCTGGTAAACATATGGCAAAAGTTGAGCTTCTGGTATTGGGTTTAAGAAGACAAATTGAGGCACTTACAAGTGTATAACGAAGGTAGAGTTGGTTGGGAGCTGGGCCCCGCAGCTTTACTGAGGCTGCAAATTGACGTCTTCGGCGGGCAAATGGTACAGATCTGAGGACTGTACAAGTATGGATGTGAATAAGGAAAAGTTGGAGCGAGGAAATAGGGTTAATATAGAGAGAGATAGAGCACATACTTTCAACTTCCCCATATGGATTAAATAACCATTAAGTTCAATGGATAACCACTGACTCCGATACTTGGGTTGAAGGGTGATGATATGACAAGCTATTCAAGACATTTGAGGAAAGACCATAATTTTCGAGGGATTGGAAGCCTACTAACCCAGGTGAAACTGGTACCAGTCCAACGGAGCTTGGAGGGGTGTGACTTGGCGTCTTCAACGGGCAATGATACAGATTCGAGGACTGTGGGATATTTGGAGTGAGAAATCCAAGGCAGGTAGCAGTGAAGTAAGAGTAATATACCTTCAACTTCCAATGTCGGATGAGTTACCATTGGAAGATGATGAGGATTTTCTCAAACTCCTGGGCGGTTGCAGCTTCCGCCTGACGCGGTTCAAACATCAAGTTGCTACTGGGTCCCGGGAAGCCGCTCGGTACCGCGTGGCTAGATAAAGTAAAGGATCAGTCCGGGTAGACGATATAGAGGAATAAGGAACATTGAACTTACTTTGGAGGATGAAGGCTTTAACAAACATCGCGATATGATGAGTCACAACCGTAGACCTCGCCCTCCGGTTGGCGTGCTTCTCCCCTCACACAGCTTTGGATATTCCGTTTTTGCGCGACTCTTGATGCTCTCCCGTGAGGCACTGGGCACTGTTTTTTCCACAGGGCTAAGCCTGTGCAGTGGAGAGGAGTCAGTATTCAGGCTTGCAAAGGAGAGTTGCGTCTCTGAGAACCTTCCTGAAGAAAAGAGTGAATAGTCAGTATCGGGCCATAATAATATAGTGACTAAGGGGAAAGCATGAACATACTTGCCGTCTTTATCTCATTCTCTGGGCGCATAAATCCAATGAGAGTCTCATGGGGGAGAGCGGCGTGTCCGCCTTCGGGGTGTCGTACATGTTCAATGAGGCTTGGAGGTAGTGCAATGGCCGAGTCTTTTAAAGACGGTAAACTCGCAGTAGGCAGCTCAGCTCAGGCAGGTAAGAGTTGATGGAGAGACTGGAGGGAAGGACGGCGGTGTACTTATAGTATTTTTCGCTATGATCGAGGGCAACATTACCATACAATACGTTACATACGAGAAGATTCTAGTACTTGATTGTGGGCGAGGAATTCGATCATACAGAGGAGAGGTGGCCGATCGAGCTGACGTGTGGGAGTAGGAGAGCGGGTCCATTGGGAATAGCGGTTAGATAGAATCCAGGTAGGTGATGCAGAACGAAGAGAGGCGAAGTAGACCTTTGGTCATACCAATGCTCGATACGATTCACATTACCGGCGCAAATGTCAAGAGTTCTTCGAGAAACATTGCAAGCATGTTGAAAGAAAAGAACTAGGCAAAGCGAGTTAAACCTGCGCAATAAGTAACACATAGAAACCCAGTGAATGGATTGAAGCTATTTATCGAGAAAGGCACAATTTAGAGACCGTAGGAAGGAAGAATGAGGACTAGTTTGGCAGTCATCAGATTTGTGGCTTGTTTGTGGCACCGTAGTTGGATACGGAGTCGAAAATCATGGAAATCAGTCAACCTTGTCTTGGCAGCGGAATAAGGAAGTGCGGACCGAAAGTGGAAACGCGTGATCAGAGAGAGGTTCCTGGGGTGCTCTTTGGGATCTGCTACTCAGTTACTGTTTTCACCATCGCAAAGCCAGCACAACGGGCTAGGATGGATAACCACCAACAAAAGGACTATCTGTCCTCCATGCTCTCTGCTTCACAGGACCAACAAAACTTGTTTCCTTCTTTCCCAACCAACGCCTCTACTCTTCCTCAGAGTCCTAATGGCCAACAACTCAACATGGGTCTCCTGAACAATCTCATGCAAATGCAAGGCCTCGATACCTCGACAACCCCTGCCAGCTCATCGTTGAACATGGCCGCTTTTGATCCTCAGCTCTTGGAACAACAGATAAAGTTGACCCAGCTGCAGCAGCTTCAACAGCTTCAAAACCAGATCTTTCAGCAACAGGTGCGCTTTTCGCAAGCCGTCTGGAAAGGCTTGCTGATCTGCTTGCGTGTAGATCGCTCTCATTAGCGGACAATCTTCCTCTTCGTCTCCTCTTGTCAATCCTACTAGGCAAGCCGGTGGTGGGGGTGATCAGTATACGGGTTTACCTACGCCTGGTGAGTTTTCAGCGCATCTTCGATTATGGGTCGTCCGACCTGCTAGTCCATTTGTGAACCATGCGCTGTACAAGTGGCAGGTCTCGCCCTGGACACACGATGTGTAACGTGCTTCTCTGACTGGGACGTCTATTTTCGGAGGATAGACGTCTGCGTTGGCGCCGTTATCGCAACCTTCAGTCGTGTCATCCTTCTCTAATTTCAGGGTACACGATAACAAATGCGGACTACTTGGCGAGTTGAGCCATTGGCACAGCCTTTTTTCCACTTTTTTTTCTTAACTTCAACCCGTCGTCATTCACTATGAAATATATTTACTGAATCGCACGCTTTAGGTCCTTCTGGAGAAATACGACCCCAACGTCCCTCAATGGACTTTACTCCGTCTTCTTCTTTAGGAAACTATATGGAACCTCTACCACACGCATACTTGTCTGCTGTTTCCTCCACGCAAAATAATCACCAATCTCAAGATGCCAACACCAATATTCCGCAACATAATCGTCAGGGGTCCAATTCAAGACCCTTGAATCCTAGTTTGCAAAGGCAACTCCAGGCACTATCAAATTCGCATCATCCTCAGTATTCTACGTCCCATCATCACCAACATTCGACATCGTCCCCCAACTTTCAGCCTACCTCGCCTCTGCATTCCGTGCCGGTTTCGCCGATGCAGCCTCCCTTGTCTTCGCCCAATCCTTTCGGGGGTCAACAGCAGCATGGACATCCGTTTAACGGCATAAATACCTACTCGCAGGGTCGTTTCCAAACACCACATTCGGCTCCGGAAAGCGTCGCTTTTCATATCTATTCGGAGGCGATGATGCCTGGTGGCAGTGGGGGGTCAAGCATTCCCGGGCTGACTTTGGGCCCTGCTGTTGATAGTGGCAGAGGTGGAAGTGGAGGAGGACCGATTCTAGATCAAGATATCTCTCCTTTAACGAGTCCTTGGCTGGGCGCCAGACCCACGGGCGGAAGTTCTGCCGGGTCGTCGTTATCCAAGGTGTCCATGTCCAAATCGAGGAATTTGGGCAGCAAACGGACGGCATCGAGCAGTGGAGATGAAGGAGGGAGTGCGAGGAAGAAACCGAGTCCTGCGATTAGGCCGACACCGACGCTGGCCATGACGGCTGTGAGGAGGCAAGCGGAGGAGAGAGAGCGGGATAGACCCTCGAATTCTCCATCGGATTCTGTGTCCTTGCGAAATAAGTCTATGACGCCTCCTTCGAGCGTTGCGGGCAAGTCAGCATTGCAGGAGGAGAACGTGGTTAACAGCAATAATAATCACAATCCACCTATGTCGTCCTCAGCGTCTGCCGGCTCTGCCCCTGGCTCTGGTTCGGTATCGCCCAACCCGCTATCATCTGATGCAACAAGAGTGGGTAACAGTGATATGTTTGGAGCGACAATGCAGCCTTCTTCGTCGAGTAATAACGGTGGTATTGAGAAGAGGCAACGACCTTATCGCGGTTCCAAGTCGACCAACTCGACGCCCCTTTTGCGCTCTACTGTTGGTGGCTCTTCTTCGTCTTCTTCGCATGCGAGATCGAAATCGACCCGCGCGACCGCGTCTGCTGGCGGTGGAGCGTATGGGCAGTCTGTGCAGGATTCGCCGTCGCCTGTTGATTTGAATGTGGGGTATGAGAATGAGAGTGGGAGGCATGATCGCTCGATGATGCCTCCTCCCCCGCCGCCGCAGTCAGCTAGGTTAGAGGGGGCGAATGGGACCGATGCGGGCGATGAGAATCATGAGAGTAATGCGAATTTGGAGATGGAGTTGAGAGGGATGGGCGTGAGTGGTATGGATATGGGCATGGGGATGGACATGAATATGAACATGGGGATGGGGATGGACTTTGAAGGGATGATGGGTGTGGTGGATTTGAATTCGCATCAGGAGCAGCATAGGCTTGGGGTTGGAGGAGGAGGAGGAGGAGGGGTTAGTGGGGTGATGAACGAGGAGCGTATGGATATGAGTGGCATGGACCAGATGGCAGGACATATGGACATGGGTATGGGCGGAATGGATATGGATGGGATGTCGTTTGGTGGTCCTGGTGGTGCTAGCAATGGAGGTGTGGATGGGATGGATGGGATGGGGATGATGAGTATTGATTTTGGGCATGGGCATGCTCAGGATCACCAACAACAAGCGTCGACGTCGACGTCTTCGTCTGCATCCGGTGCTGCTGCGGCGAACCAGGGATTGCTCATGCCCGTGACGCCAGCCAGCATTATGAATCTCGGTCGGCTTGGGATCTCTGGACCGTCGTCGACTGCGGGCAACAATAATCGGTTGCCTGGGGGTGGTGATGGTGGTGGTAGCTCTACTATCTCGGCTGGTACGAGTGCACCTCCTGCTTCGACGAGATCGACGTCTACGACCAGGAAGAGCAGTAGAAAGGAAGCGTCTGCTGCTGGCACCAAAACGAAGGAGAGTCTGGCTGGATCGGGTACAGGTACCACTACGAGAAATGGGAGGGCAGCGGCTCCGAAGAAAGTGAATTTGGTCAGTCCTGGGTTGAAGCCCTTGTTGCCCGGTAAGTGGTCCTTCTTCTCCTTGGGAGAGAATAAAGTTTAATCTGTGTCGTCTTTAATAGCCGGTGGGACAGCAGCATCAAGCTTGGACGCCACACTCCCGCCTCCTATAACTGGATCATCGCCGAACACGCCATACATGAACGCCTCTGCTGGGTCATCCAACTCTGCTGCTCTTCTCGCCACAGGCCCACGGAAGACCTCACATAAAGCAGCCGAACAAAAACGAAGGGATTCTTTAAAAACGACTTTCGATGACCTTAGGAAGCTCCTCCCCCCAATTGCGTTACCGAACGATGCGGATGTTGACCCGAGCATGATCACCTCTCCGTTATTCCACCCTACGACGCCGCTCCTGCCTGGTGCGCTCCCGCCTAGAGGCCCACCAAAGGCCGGTGGGGAAGGTCCGAATAAGGGAGTGAGTAAGCTGCAGTTGTTGATTTGTGGGAACGAGTATATTAGGTTGTTGAAGGGACGAGTGGAGAGGAGAGATGAGGAGATCGAGAGGTTGAGGAGGGAGGTGGGGCGGTTGAGGGTTGTGGTTGAGGAGAGTGGGGTGGGTGGGGTGGAAGGAGAGCCTGGAGGGGAAGAGGGAGAGGTGGTGGATTTGGAGAAGGATTTGGATGCGTGTGAGAAGGTGCAGGTTAGGAGGGCGGTGGATGAGTCGAAGATGGCGAATGGGGGGAGTGCAAATGGAAGTAGAGCGAGAGAGGAAGGGGTGGATGAGGAGGATGAGGAGGATGATGATTGAGGTGCCGATGGACTAGATAGACGGTGCTGATGTTTGCGGTTATGGTCGTTTTTATTTTTATTCTTTGGGGCACGCTTATTGCGTTGGATGTTTTATTGGACAGAAAGAGAAATCGTGATGTATAGTACGAGTTGTGTACACTGTATACGTATACCCTGTCATTTAATTCACTGGTTGAACTTCGTGAACCTGCATTATGTGTGTCGAGTACTGACGAACAGGTTCGATGGATTGGATTATAGTCTTTTCCTCACTTCTAACCCATCGCGAAATTGGACGACGTCAATGCTGTCTCACTGAGTAGGTTGACCCGTTGGGCACTTCACCGACTTCGCGACCTCTTTTCGCCGGCCGCACAATGTTGGAGTAGGCGACAGACAACCGTTATTTAAATCTTACCTTGCCAATCTATGTACATAGAAATGATTTATCTAGCAAGACGGCACGCCTGGGCTCTCCTTGTGTCATGTTTCTTAGAAAAAAAAGAAAGAATGCCGGGACCCAGGTTCCCTCAAACATGCCGCACGTAGCCGTTCGCTCTGAAGAGCGCGCGTCGGGGGACCGTTTAAAGCGAGAATGTATTGAGCGTGTACTGTTGCCCAGCTCTATCCTGATCTGTTAGAAGTGCACAGCTTGTGCGTACATCCTGAGGTATGTATGTGAGTTAAGTCGCATGTGAAGACATCATCTGTGTGATCATCACGCAGGGTTTACTTATGGGATCTTCTACATAGTGATATTCTTGTGTAACGTATGTAAGTATAGGACGGGGAACCGGCTGTACGTAGTGATATGTGCCTTGAAGCACTGATATGTACTATTTTTTTTCAGAATGGCTTGCAAATATGTAACTAAAAATAGCTCAATCTTGTGGGCGCTATAATTATCTGCACGGGCCCTTCCTTATTGCAAGCGGAAACTGCCTGATACATGAGTATTACCTGGCGATGAAGGCCACGAAACCTGCACACCGACCTATATATTTTATCTTGGACTTCGCGCCTGAATTCTTTCCCTGTTATTTCCGTGAAACAACTGCCGGCGACAAGTGGGTACATGCGTGTACATGCGATGAGTGTACTGACAGCATACACTCAGTGGATGAACACAGATGAACAATCAACATGCCAAAAACTGAACATCATGATCTTTGTTCTCTCTGCTGTGAATTTTTCTGTTGCTCGCATTTTTAGCGAACCTGATGAAGAATATCTACATCGCCATGCATCAGAGCACTTGGGCTTGGCTTCTCCCGCACCTTGCATACCTGGATCAGAGTTGTCTCCACAATCATGCTTCACGAAAGATATGGGCGGTTTTCCAAAGATATTTTGTGTCCACGATGCCCGAACCAAAAAGCGGCACCCGCTTGAAGTGTTAGGTATATGATAATCATACAACGTAGTGTTACAAGAGTTGTACAACATATCAGGGTATTAACTCGCTCTTCCTTCTGTTTGTCCTGTGAGTTGGGAGGACCCGAAACATATACATTGATTTTCTAATCGAGCTCGTCGATCTCGAATTCGCGCTCCTGCAACTCTTCTTCAAAGTCTCGCTCGAGGAGATCGGCATCCTCATTGAACTCGCGCTCGTAGACCTCAAGCTCGTCCGAGAAGTCGCGCTCGGAGAGTTCAAAATGGTCGGAAAACTCGCGCGTCTCGGGTTCGTTCATGTATTCGAGGAATCCGGGGGAGCGCTCGTCGATCTCTGAGATGAAGCGCTCGACGAGCTCGTCGATGTCTCGGGCTTCGATGTCCATGTCGTCGCGGGAGAAGACCTCCTCCTCGGTACCATCTTCACGTCGCAGGATGCTAGAGAAAGAAGGTGAGCAAGGCATGCATGATAGAAGTCATGAGAACGTACACAGAAGCAACTTTCTTGATGCCGTGCCAAATCTTCTTGAAGAAGTTCTTGATCTTGTTGCGGGCGACGAGTTCGTGGACCTCGGAGTCGAATCCACGGGCCTCGAGCTCCTCGGTGACTCTGGTGTATAGCTCGTCCAGTTCACGGCTGTACATGCTGTCGGCCTCGACTACATCACGGCCGAAGATGCTTTGCTCAGAGAGCTCGCGACTATGAATCGACAAAAGAAGTCAGAACCGCGCCCAAGTGTATGGTGAGATAGGCAGGGTACTCACGCATCGATATCTTCCCAGTTGGCGGAAGCAAAAGCGGGGGCAGCAATGAGAGCAGCAATGAAAACGGATGTTGCGACTTTGACCATTTTGATAGGTGATAGTATGGGTTTGATTATACTAGAGTTAAGAGGAGGAGGCGGAGGAAGTGATCAACACTTGAGATTCCTTGTCCTTTGAGAGAAGAGGGAGGAGACCAGCTGAAGAAACATGAATTGCGCCGCGCAGAGGTTTATAAACCTCTCGGAAGGTCGGCGGTCACATGGGGATCGGACTAGTGTGCCGGTTAGTGTGGGATCGGCATCGCTATTTTCAGGCTTGTCAAGGTGATTTTCCAGCCTCCTTTTGGGTTGGAAAACCGTCATGGACGGGCATCAATCATAACTTGTAACACGAGCGGTTCCATCCCTTAGCACAGCGTTTCCATCATGTCAGTAGTCATTGGTCTCATCGGTTTGCGGAAGAACGGTCCAGGCAATGCTCAAACACCGATGATAGGTTTCTTATGTACCCCCTCTTACCCTCTAAACAAACGGCAGGTCCATGTCGGGGGAAATGGAATCAAGAAGAAAGGGAAAGGAGATATTGAAAATCAAGTTACAAGCTACTGGGCGGGACGAGATACATTTATGATAATTCCTCATCGTCTTCGTCTCCGGAAACCTCTGCGTTTTCGAGTCCGGCCTTCGCCATGAGTTGGGCAAGGTCTTGCTCGTCGGTCTCCGAGACAGCTTTGGGCTAAGGAAGGCCGATATCAGCATCGTGCAGAGGATTGACGGTGTTATTCTATCATGACGTACTTTCATCTTGACGATCAGATTTCCGCCTTGTTTTTCAATTGAGCTTTGAATGGCCTCGATGGCGCGCTCTAACCGTTCAACGGCAGCATACTATAGTTGAAGGGTTAATTATAAGTTATGTGATGATTTGCATGCTGTCAGGACGAACCTTGTCCGTGGCATTCGTACTCAAGACGTAAAGAGGAGGGGCGACAAGCTTAGCCTTGATAGGAACAGCTTCAGTGCTTTGCTTTTCACCAGTTCGGAGTGCCTTCTTGATAGCATCGATACCAGCGGGGGTGTAACATGTGAGTTCGATATCTGCACGCAGCTTGATTGGCTGGGGCGTCAATCGACGTCCAATGGTGTTAATCAGGATGGACAAAGTCGATGCTGGGATGGGTGGTGTTAAGGATGAGAAAACGGTATCAGGCTCACTATCAACGACGACCAGGCCGTAAGTTTTTCGTCTCCGAGTAGAAAAAGGTACGCGAGACTCACGTCAAAGCAAGCTTGAAGGCATCGTATGGGTGACCATATTTCTTTCCCAATGGCCATGCGATTTGCTCATAAAGCTGTTCGAGCTTCTCTTCCTCGTTTGCGCCTCCAGGGATTTCATGCTCAACATCGCCGCCCTCCTCCTGTGCTGCCTGTCTTGCTTTGCGTGCAGCCCTTTTGTTCTCCTTCTCCGCCGTAGGCTCAGCTGCGGGTGCAGCAGAAGCATTCTCGCCACCTTCTGCGTTGACGGAAGGGATTTTAGAGGCGACGTGCCGCAGGATCGAGGCTACTGTTTTGGATTTGAGGTAGCGTTCTTCGCATTTTACGATATCTTCGGGGGAGACACGACGCTTGGAAAGGTCAATGTAACCTTTTTACTTGGATATTAGTCATGCCAGAAAGAGACAAAATCCATGAGACGCACCTTTTTCCTTGTCCACACGGAGAACGACAACAACTTCGTTTCTGCCTACACGGATAAGCTTTTGGACTGATCTGATACGACGGCGGGAGAGTTCAGAGAGCAATATCATTCCCTCGGTGTTGTCATATTCTAGCTAGAAGATAAACAGGCTTGCGGTCAACATCTGCAGAAACGAAGGGTGGATTGGGCGTACCAATTTAACGTAGGCTCCCATCTCAGCGATCTGGCGAACTTGCACCATGACGAGCTCGTCGACTTCAGGATATTTCTGCTCGTAGTACCTCATGATGGATAGATGTCTATGCGAGGATGATGGAGAGATTAGAACGAGTCAAGTCGTTGTCCTTACGAAAGAGATTATCACTCCGAGCTGAACGCCAACCTTAACCCTACGCTTTAATTTTATTGGCCACGGCTTGTGCTCGCGCCGCCGCGTCTTGTTCTTTGCCACAACCAGCAATCCAGTCACTTTTTTCTTATGGCTTGCTGAAGGACAAAATATTCAGAGGTTCTCGCTTTCAATCTAAATCGCGCATTGGAATATTTCAAGAGCGTGCCCTGTTGAGACTTCCTGTCAACTGTTGGTAAAACGCGTCGTTGTTGATCATTATCAGCTTTTTGGGTATTTGGCCTGTCTCCAGGGTTAGCAAGCCGATACCTACTATCTCTTTCCACGAGCGATAGTCCATGCCTGTTTTTCTGATATTCCTCTGGCTTCCAGGGCAAGAGGTCCATCACGCGCAGATTTCTTTCCTTTGGACGATCTGTTCTGGGTTCACATCAATATGGACAATAGTCTTTGACCGGATGGGAACTTTCAAAGATCGGTGAGAAAGACACATCCTATTGTGTCTCTTTCGTTGCTTGCACACGCTACTCCCGCACTATTCAGTATTAAGTTTTTAAAAACGCGTACGTGAACCTATCATCAGGACTTTTCGATAGGCATTTATTGATGCAGCATTGCTCTCCAGGCGGTCTCCTTTACTGTATTCTGAAGCTTTTCAGTCCTTGGGTGTATTACCAAAGGATGTAGACCACCTTCTTTATCTCCTTGGAAATTAATGATTAGGTTTTTTTGCATAAATCTGCACATCCTTCCAGACACATCGGCGGTGGCGGAAAGCAATCGTTGGTTCTTATCGGTCTGAAGAATGACCTGCGTATGATCTCTCATCGTCAGTCTGTAAGGCACACAGGATACGGTACGTTAATCCACGACTTTTGACTCTAGATTCATTACTAAATCGTCGGAAAAGGGACCGAAGTACTTCGATCAACTGCCATGCAATCTCAACGCCTTTATCAGCGCAAACCAGCGTATACTTTGTACGAGACATGTCTGCTCCTATTCTTTGGTCCTTCTGATTTGCTATGTATTTGCTGGTAGGATGGCGGCCTCCTATCAATGCCGACGAGTTTTCCTTTATCGTTATAATTACCTGGCGTCAAAATGAAAGGACTTCCATTCCGCTACAAGTATCCCATGGTTCGCAAGGCTGCTTGTCATAGACTTAACCTAGGTCCTCCAAAAGTCTTTTCGAAGGACACTCCTCCGAAAGGTGCCGTTTGGAAAGGATGTCGGAACGGTAAAGACTGTAACGAAACCATGCGGTCCATGTCCCATGTATCAACCACTTTGCCGGATCCTGCACCTATGGTACAAGGCTAAATCACCCGTCCATATCATATAACGGCTTCCTATCGTCATTGCTCTCTGGTATGCTAATTTTTTCGCGAATTCATGGAACTTGAAACTTCTTTCCAGGCAGCATTACACCTTATTCGGCAGCCGATTCCCATACTCTGGACCATCGTGCGAGATAAGATGCACCGTTATCTGATAAGCCGCATTCTTATCAGATAACTCCTCGGGTGATCTCCCTTCATGTGCACTTTTTGAGCACGAGAAGTGCGTTTGGTGCTATTAATACGCCTGATTTGACGAGATGAGGCTCTATGAGATTCCGTTTGGGGTTCGTTGGGCACAACGCGAACTTGCTTCCCGCTCAGATTGGGCTGTCAGTGTACCCATTTTTCGTAGCCATGCTCCACGTATCGACCCGCTTTTCCCATCTGTGCAAAAAGCGGATTTATAAGAGCCCCAAACCCCTTGAACTTCGACGCTAGAACGAGGCCGGAGAATATCCCCCACTTCCTGCCTTCCTCCTTCCACGACCCCCCTCGAGGCTAGAAGATACCCAACATGACAGAGCTCATGGCTTCTAGCAGCAACTTCGACATCGACACCGCTAAAGTTCTGGCTGCTGCCGTGGATCCCAACAAAGCTATACGCATCGCTCGCTTCTTTTCCTATCCGAAGCAGGTTCTGTACCTCACTGCGAGCTTCATTGCCCTGGTTTCTATATGCCACTATGTATCTCTGGCGTATCGCTATGTCAAAAGAAACAGAGTGTACCCAGCCACCCGTGATTCTAGCCTCCGAATGTACAGGCTGCCCGCTGCATTGACGAACTCGGCGAAGGCGCTTGCGTTCAGGTGGACAGTCCCGCTTGGGTCGTCGTTCCAGCTTAACCTTGTCGAGGTCTTTATGATGGCTGCTTACATCGCCGTGCTGTTCACTTGGGCATTGATCAATAGTAAGCTTTCCTTTATACGATGCATCGAGTGTTGATCGTTGATTCCCAATTTAATTTTTAAAGCCACGACAACAACTGGTGTGAAGCTTGAACCACACTATTATGCAAATAGAGCAGGCACGATTGCTGCTTCGCAGCTGCCTATTATGACCGCTCTTGGGATGCGAAATAATCTGATATCTTGTTTGTTCATTTCCTCATTTATTATTCTAGTGGAAGTACATATCTGACATGCATTTTTGTTGTTTCTTATTTCAGGGTTGACTGGGATCAGCTTTGATAAGGTGAGACGCACGCGCTTTAGATGTTATAGCTCGTTAGCTGATATTTTTCCAACGCAGTTGAATTACCTGCACCGAACGTCTGCGCGAGTCATATGTATCATGGTTTGGTTACATGGTGGAGGAAGGGTAAGCCCGTCTCTCGTCTTTATCACTGACACTAAGCTGATAATGTCTTGCAGTTGACTGTCGGGTTAGCCATTTCTATTGAGAATTATAATGACCGGCGTTGACGCTTACCTTTGAAATCTTTTCCAGGTTGGTGGACGATGAGGCTGTTGTGAACCGCTGGGTACAGTGCGGTTTCCTGGCAGCGAGCACCCTCACTTTGATGTGCATCCTCACCGTCCAACCTGTGCGCAAAAGGAGCTATGAGCTCTTTCTCCTTATACATTTTATCTTCGCTTTGTGGGTCTTTCCATCTTCGATAAACCTAGCTTGATCTGATTTAAGTCTTTTTTTAGTATTTTCCTTATGGCCGTATACTTCCACCTTACTGGGCGGAGGTGGGTATTATATTGCTCTTATGAACGTAATCATTGTGTTGATCAGCTTGATGACAGTTTGACGTACTACGGAGCCTGGCCCTCGATGATCGTCTGGGGCATCGACAGATTCATACGCCTCGTCCAGCTCGTCCTCTATAACTATGGCTACTTCAGTCCTTCCTCGTCGCCCGAAGAACTTGACGCTTCAGTGGAACTACTTTCGCCACACTTCTTGCGTGTGACGATGTACAGGCCCAAGTATTTTTACTGGCGTCCAGGGCAGAGCGCTTTTCTCGCGTTCCCGACCGTATCGAAGTTCCCGTTCAAGTTCGAGTCTCATCCTTTCACGATTGCGACGACTGCTGAAGAAGTCGTGGATGCGGACTCGGCTTCGGGTTCGAAGAAGAGGAAGCTAGTGTTCTTCTTGAGAGTGAGGAACGGATTCACAGCCAGGTTGAAGGAGGCAGTATCGGAGAAGGAGGAGACAGTGAAGGTGTTTGTGAACGGTCCGTGCAGCAGCCCGCCGGTTCTTCTTGGGTATCAGAGTGTTATTTTGGTTGCAGGTATGAGGTTGTTTTTCGCCTGTGTGGGCAGAAGATTTTCTAATCTGTTTTGCTTATCTAAGGTGGTTCAGGCGTGGCGTTCACCCTTCCATTGCTCATGGATCTCGTATCGTATGGTTGTTTTGTTTCGTGCATGCCATGACATGCTGACCTTTTCATCTTTTCCAGTCGGGCAAAGCGTGGCGAATATCCTTGCCAGAAAGTTCTTTTCATATGGGCTATCCGCGACGCAGGTCAGTGATTACGAATCGATTAAATGAACGCGAAGAATTAATAGGACAACGTCATAGATCATATAAAGTGGATAGAAGATATAGTTCTTCCTGCACTGGAGAATATCCCTGACTCCATTTCAGTCCAAATGAAGTTTTTCGTCACGGCTGTGTTGGAGAATCCGCAGACCTGGGACGACGAGTCTGATGAGAACATGGAAGAGAAGGGACGCTCTTCGTCCGGGCCAAGCTCCCAGACCGGTTCGAAGCTTCTTGAATTGTCTTTTGCTTCATTGGAACAAGGAAGACCGGACGTGCACAATTTGATCAAGGATGAAATTGGGCGTGCGACTGGGCCGATCTCGATTAACGGTGCGTTGAAACTTAGGCGGGCAACGATTCACGCTGCTCATCTTTACCTTTTGCAGTTTGCGGTACGGACAAGTTGGCGAGTTCTGTGCGGGAGGCTACTCGAGCACCGAGACTTGGAGATGTCCTTCGGGGTGGTCCGTCTATTGACCTCCACGTAGAAGCATTTGGTGGGTCATAGGTGATTAGCAAAGCGGTATAGCGTTCTGGAGTAGTGAGAAAAAAAAAGGTTTCGACACGTTCCATCTTTCCGGAGTCGAGTACTTTCCCTGTTCGTCGATGTATATGTTGTTTTCCAGAAAGTTAGACTTGCCCGTGTTCGCCTCTTTCTATCACAACCTGCAATTCAAGGCGTTTGTGTTTACAACTACAACTCATTCAAGTCGTCTCTTTTTTGAGCCAAAGATATTGCATGCGTTCATTGATCTGTGGAACCTTTTCTGAGCTGATTTTAGGGCTTATCACTTATTTTTCTGTTTTGATACCTTTATCTTCTCTCCATATTTATATAAACACTTTTAAGCTGCGCCCAAGTAAAACTGCGGCGGCAGTAACCTCGACAATTGACGGACCGACCACTGCCGGTACCGGTGCACATCCAAATGCAGGCTGCCGTTTACAAAACATACACATCCGTGGGAACATGAGTTGTATGAACTCCCTGTTCGGAGCGTCATATAAGGGTCTTGGCGATGTTCCAAGCCATCTCGCTGCTGCCAACTTAAGTTTCGACTCGCTGCGCAGTGCTCTTGAAGATTAGATGACTGCGCAGCTGCGTGAAGCGATAACGGGTTTGCTATTTATAAAAGATGTGAAGTGATTTGAGTTGCAGCGAGTCGAGAATGATACTCGAGTTATATATCTTTATTATGGACATGGAGGTCATGCAATTGTGCGAACGCTTGCTGGAATGCCTAAGGTTACCGTGTTACTGCGTGTTCAAATACACTTCAGACGGTGTGAATTGTCCATCACCAGCGACTCGTACCTTGCTCGGCGCTCGTACCAAGGCTTCAACGTTCTTTTTTTAATCCTTCAACCATCTTTTCTTAGAACTTAATTTTGACACTGCCTCTTTATCGTGAGAAGTAATTAAGGGACTCTGATAAGGCCTGTAGTTTCCTTAACGGTCGAATACATTTCCCATCTCAGATCTACCTGCCGAAGGAGCGGAAAGTTATAAGGTCCCAGCTCAATGTATCTGGATACTAGAACCAGAAGAGAGGAACCTAAAGACCCGACACTCTGGGACATACTCGACATGGCTAATTTTTTTACTTCGAGCATCGACGCCGACAGAGCGAAGATCATTGCAGCTGCAGCTGCTGTCGATCCGGACAAAGCTATACGCGTCGCTCGCTTCTTTTCCTATCCGAAGCAAGCAATGTACCTCATTGCTAGCTTCATTGCGCTGGTTTCTATATGCCATCATATTTCTCTGGTCTATCGCTATGCCAGGAGGGCCAGGTCGTACCCAGCTACAACCTCCCATCGTGCAGCCGCTCCTCGGATGCACAGGCTACCTACAGCGCTGGCCGATTCGGCGAAGGCCCTTGCGTTTAGGTGGACGGTCCCTCTTGGCCCGTCCTTCCAGCTTAACATAGTTGAGGTCTTCGTGACCGCTGCGTATATTGCCGTGCTGTTTACCTGGACGTTGATCAATAGTAAGTTATGACTTCTTCTATGTTGTATTGAGGATCGCTTGCTGATTATCACGACAATTTTCAAAGCGACGTCGACCACAGGTGTTATAATCGAGCCGCACTATTATGCAAACAGAGCGGGCACAATCGCTGCTTCGCAGCTGCCTATTATGACTGCTCTTGGGATGCGGAATAATTTGATATCTTGTTCGTGCCGATTCATTTTACTCCTCCCGTGAATATATCTGACAAATCTTTTTGCTGCTTTTCTTTGTAGGGTTGACTGGAATAAGTTTTGATAAGGTAAGAGGCTTTCATGGTAGATCATATAGAATCCTGCTGATCCTCAAGCTTACTCGATGAAGTTGAATTATCTGCACCGAACATCCGCGCGGGTCATATGTGTTTTGGTTTGGTTGCATGGAGGAGGAAGGGTAAGCACTTCATCCGTGCTTTACCATTGGCACTGGACTAATAGTCTATCTTGCAGCTTGCTGTTGGGTTAGCCATTTACTTAACCGAGAATCATGAAGCTCGAAAACTAGCACTGACCTTTTTTCTAGATTAGTCGACGACGAGGCCGTCGTCAACCGCTGGGTTCAGTGCGGTTTCCTGGCAGCAAGCACTCTGACTTTGATGTGTATCTTCACTGTTCAGCCTGTACGCAAGAGGAGCTATGAATTCTTCCTTCTTATCCACTTTATTTTCGCTTTGTGAGTCATTCCATTCCAAGTGGATCTGTGCCTCGAATGACTCTGGATAATTTTTTTGCAGTATTTTCATCATGTCTGTGTACTTTCATCTTACTGGACGAAGGTGCGTGTTTCTCTGTGTAAACAAGGGTTTGTGTTTACGAGCTTTACAACAGCTTGACGTACTATGGTGCCTGGCCATCGATGATCATCTGGGGCATCGATAGATTCATACGCCTCGTCCAGCTCGTCCTCTATAACTATGGCTACTTCAGTCCTGCCTCGTCGCCCGAAGAACTTGACGCTTCAGTGGAACTACTCTCCCCACACTTCTTGCGCGTAACGATGTACAGACCCAAGTATTTCTACTGGCGTCCGGGGCAGAGCGCTTTCCTCGCGTTCCCGACTGTGTCGAAGTTCCCGTTCAAGTTCGAGTCCCATCCTTTCACAATTGCGACGATAGCTGAAGAGGCCGTGGACCCGGAATCAGGTTCAGAAACAAAGAAGAGGAAGTTGGTGTTCTTCGTGAGAGTGAGGAACGGGTTTACGAAGAGGTTGAAGGAGACGGTGGAAGAGAAGGAGGGGAGGATGAAGGTCTTTGTGAATGGGCCCTATAGTACCCCGCCTATCCTTGTGGGGTATCAGAGTGTCATTTTGGTGGCAGGCGGCTCGGGAGTTGCGTTCACGCTTCCTCTGCTCATGGATCTCGTAAGGTATAATGTTGCATCGCTTTGCGGGTGTCAATAAAATATTGATTTTCTTTCTTTAGTCGAGCCAGGAGAGGCGAACATCCTTGCCAAAATATTGCTTTCATTTGGGCCATCCGGGACGCAGGCAAGTAGTCACGGATCATGTTTAATGAACACGAAGTTGGTTAATAATAACGATGACATAGATCATATTAAGTGGATAGGAGATATTGCGCTTCCAGCACTGGAAAATGTGCCCGAGTCCATTTCTGTCCAGATGAAGTTTTTCGTCACCACTGCTTTGGAGAACCCGCAAACATGGGAGGGTGAGTCCAATGAGAGCATGAAAGAGAAGGGGCAATGGGCGTCGTCTGGGACGAGCTCTCAGACTGGAGCAAGGCTGCTCGAGTTGCCTTTTGCTTCGATGGAGCACGGAAGACCGGATGTGACGAAGTTGATCCAGGAAGAGGTTAGGAGAGTGACTGGGCCTCTTTCAATTAATGGTGAGTCGAAACCTGGGGCGTAAGATTCAGGTGGCTCATTTCGTACTCTCGGAGTGTGCGGGACTGACAGGTTGGCAAACTCTGTACGAGAGGCTATTCGAGCACCAAGATTTGGGGATGTTGTCCGTGGGGAACCTTCTATTGACCTGCATGTTGAAGCGTTTGGTGGGTCATAGACAGTAGAACAGGCGATGATATTATGACGAAGAGGTTTATCCTAGGATGACTTCCTGTACATTTAGACATAAATTTCCACTTTTTGTCAGAATAGAATGAGTCATGGGACCGAGGACAGGTAGAAAAGGAGAGCGAGGCGTAATAAGAGTAGTTGGGAGAAAGTAAAGAGATAATGATTACGTGATCGCACGTGTATTTTGCCAGTTTTGCAGGGAGGTCTTTTCTTGGCAGCGTCCCTGCTTCTGACCGGTTCTCTGTCACTCTCTGCGCTTTTCCTGCTCCTTAAAAGCTCTATCTGCTTTTATTTATCTCTTATATCTTTCTCATTTACCCCATCTACCTCTACCACATACCATGCCCACCGACTCGGACAGTCACCATGATGCGGATCGTGATAGGGAACGCGAACGAGATAGAGACTTAGATCGAGGAGACCGTGCAGATAGAGGAGGCTCAAAGCAGAAATCTTCTTCTGCCTCAAAAAGTGCGACTGCGGCCGTGTTGTAACTGCGAAGAATTATCGCTGATTTTATCAATTTTTCTTCAGCCAAGGATCTCTCGCATGTGCCCTGCAAGTTCTTCAAGGTCGGCGGATGTACTGCAGGCGCTTCGTGCCCGTTCTCCCATTCGAGCGCAGAGCCGGGGGGTCAGAAAGAGACATGCACTTGGTTCGTGAAGGGAAACTGCAAGTTCGGCCATAAATGCGCGCTAGCACACGTACTCCCGGGCCAGAGCATGTCCATGGACAGGAAGAACAAAAAGGCAGCTCAGACGGCGGCACAGGCTGTAGCAGGCGCAAACTCGGGAGATAAGAACTCCAAACAGAGTGGCCGCAGCTCGAAACGAGAATCGGCTTCTGGCTCCGGCAATGCAGCTAATAGGCTGCCTCTTTTGGCTGGAGGGGCGACTGCGCCTACGCGCAATTCGACATCTGGATCCTCGTCTTCTGGTCGCCCTCCCATGAACATGCCCCTCAAGGCCACGATATCGCCATCTGCACCTGCACCCCCGTTGCAGGATACTGATTTCGCTTCGTTTGCCAACTTGGAAGAAATGGAAAGCGCCCATAAGCAGAAACCTACTTCCAAGGAGCAGCCCGAAGACGAAGTCAAACATCCTTCTTCGTATGCTGAAGCTGCTTCTGCTTCGTATCATTCAACTACTACTACCAGTACCAACGCCAACAACGCAACCGCTAACGCCGTGCCAGTGTCGGTTCCAACTTCTGCTCCTCGCTCATCAACCAACACGGCTGCCGCTGACTTTGGCCCCATTGGTTCTCCTCCAAATTATCGTGCCGGTCAGCCAACATCGCCATCGGCCGCTACCAATGGCGGTACATTTTCCCCTGGCACGTCTCCTCGTGCACAGTCTCATATTAATGGAGTCAACATCAATTCTCCTTCCTCGACCGCGGATAATAATGCAGGAATGTTATCGACTTCCCCTTTCTCTGCCCCTGGCACCCAGAGTGGGTTCTTGTCATCATCATTCACAACTGGTGGTGTAGCCGCCAGTCTCGGCAGTGGGCTAGCAATGATGGGTGGCAGAAGAGGATGGGGAGATTCTGATAACGGCATGGGGCCCAACTCGTTCAGCGGATTGCTCAGCTCGCAACTGTCGTCTTCTGTCTCGCAGCAGCGTTCTTTAGGGTTAAACAGTCTCCGTGAAGAGCATGACATCAATTTCGAAGAAGACGACTCATTGGGTTTACTGAACGGGCGTAGATTGGCTAGAGGGGCAGAAGTAGCTGTTGAAGAAGAGGACCTCGAAGATTTCCTCCCAAGCTCTCTCAACGATCTTCTTACACCTGAAGAAAGGAGCCGCAGAATGTCGCGAAGCAATTCCGGCCAAGCGCCTGGAAGTAGTCATTTGACCAAGGCTCTCGCTACTGCTGCCGGAGCAGAGAACACAACATTTGCGTCTGGAAATGGCAATTCGGGATTGGGTCATCGTTACTCTCGCTCTGTGCCTGCACCATCATTACTGGGGGATATTAAGTCCATTTGGGCAGACAATTCGGCAAACCCGCTTCCATCATCTCCACCTACGCATCGCGGTACACCCTCTGCCAGTTATACTTCCCGTTTCGATCCCTACGGCACTAGTACCCAAGGAGATGAAGGCCTTAGCATGAGCATGGGTAGTGCAGGGACGCCATCTTCTTTAGGCATGATGAGCCCGAGTAACGCCAGTGCTGCTTTCCTCCCTGGATTGCATCATCACTACCTTAACTCCAAGGCGAAGCAGGCCCAAAGTCAACAGCATCTCGGTCTTGGTGGCATCGCGCGACAATTGCAGCGGACAAGTAACCCGGTACCAACCTCGAACAATTCATTGGCTAGTAACTACCTCCAGCCTCTCGGTGGAGTCGGTCTTCCTTCTTCGGCGTCTACGTCTTCTGGTTTGCATACTCATACTCATGGAAATACTCAGACCACGTACCGCACCACTCCTTCTCCCTTCGATCTTACTCAAACTCTACACCAACAACCTCAAACATCCAGGCCTATATCGAACCTTTCCAGTCAGAAATTAGGCGCCGAAGACCCACTTCTTGGGCCTCACCTTCTTTCGCCGAGCACACGCGCGCTTCAACAGCACGCACCTGGGCAGAGTCTACCACAGGGCCTCGCGGCTGGATACTCGAGAATACATGCCCTGCCACCTCTCACAAACATCGCGTCGCCGCCTACGTCGGGTTCATTCATCCCAGGAACGTCGCCCAGTGCTAATAACGCCTATCACAATAACGAAGGCATATATGGAGATTGGGCAGGCTTGCATAACCCTGCGCCTGGCTCGGTTGGTGGTGTTTCCAACTCGAACAGCAACCATAGTACTGGGCTGGAGAGCATGTTTTCGAGGCTGGGATATTCTGGTGCGAATAGTGGCTCGAGGTCGTCGCAAAATGTTGGGCCTCCTCCTGGGCTGTCGAGGAATGTTAGTGGAGGGCGGTACCCTTCGCAGAGTGGTGTCGTTGGTAATCCTTTGAGCCCTCTGAGCGGACCGGTGGTTACGAGGGATGATGATGATTTGTTCGATATGGACAAGTGAAGGGGTTTGGATTTTGATGTGATTGTTGGGTTTCGTTGTTTCTTTTTTTCCCTCTGCTTACTGTTTCGTTTGCTGCGGATGTTACTGCGTTATCTTCTTCTTTCTCTTTTTTTTGTTCCTACTTTTGAAGTCAAAAAATCTCGGTTTTCAATCTCTGCCTGGTGTTGGACGTGTGGCTTCATCTTCGATTTATTGGTTTTATTTCTTTTCGAAGGAACCACGCACACTCCGCTTTGATCAACGCTCAACAACGCCGCTATCACTGCCCATCCGCCCGTCCTAATGCGCATTCGACCCGCACATGCACATACACATGAACAAGCACAGAATCAGTCCCAGTCCAACACACGCATTCACAGACTATTTAATTTGAACTCACTCGTCTCTCTCAAGAAAAGGAAAGGACTGTCGATCGAAGAACGTTGCTTATTTATCGTGTTTTTCTTCAACCCACAACAGCAATAACCCGCCACCCCTGCGTCGTCATCGCTTTGTATGTTATTGTACATGCCAAGTCACCCTGTTCTGTTCTCCGAATCCCATTATCGCCCCCTCTACATGCCCAAAAGTTGTCTTTTCTTTTGTTTTGATTTCTTCTCGGTTTTTAATGCGATATGTCGTGGTGAGTTACTGCTTTCTCTGTTTATCATTGAGTGGGGTGTTGATTGTGAATTGCTTTTGTTGAGGACGCTTTCAATATTTGTGGCGGTCGATACGAACATTTTCTTTCTTCCCCTGATATCTATTTCCTTCAACCCAAATCGACTATCTATTTACCACATACGTATTTACAAAAAGAATGAATCGCTCTCTACAAGACTGCGACCCAGCTGATTGAACCAGTGTTTTTTTATCTACTTTTTGCCTGTTCCACCTCCAAATCGAACTATATATTTGCACGAACTTTTTTTCCTGTATCAATTATGTAGGCTATACCTAAAATTATTATTTTACCACTCAATGGATGATCGGGAAGGAGAGTGTCCGGGTCGGAGAACGCGTTTGCCATTTGGAATCTATTTGTCGATCATCACCGTGATGGTGATGATGAATTTGAGCCGGAATAATGCTTTTCTCATAACCATGGGGTCGGTCAGCTGGGCGCGAAGCTCTGGCCTTTCGTTTCTTTGCTTTGTCCTGCTTCATCGACCTCTTCTTTCCTTACTTCGCTTGAGCCAGGATCATGAGCCGGAGATTTGATAGCAAGGCGCAGTGCGTATGTACTGTGCGTGGGTCTATAAGTGAGTGTTTTGGACGTTGTGCTAGGGTACTTGTCGCTGACGATATTCTGTGCAGATCATGATGAGTACTTTCATGGTACGCCTGTCTCGACAAATCCATGGGTTTTGACTTGAACGACTTTCTTTTCTGTGTTCTAGTGAACCATATCGTTCGTCCTGGAGAGACGCTGTCCTCGTACGGCCATGAAAGTCGCGTCGGCGGGAAAGGCGCCAATCAGGCTGTGGCTATCGCCAGAGCGGGTGGGAAGGCGCAGTTTTATGGTGCAATTGGACAGGACGGGCTGTGGATCCGCGATCGCATGAGCGCGTTTGGGATTGATGTTTCTGGGATTATCGTTGCGGAGGTGAGTATTTGTGTCGTGTGATTGAATTCCTTTCGAGTTTTTGTGCTGATGCTATGCAGGAACCGACAGGGCGTGCGCTCATTCAGGTAGAAAAGTCGGGAGAGAATAGTATTAGTATGTTTTATATTTCATTCGAATTTCTGCTTATGGATGATTAACGATGTCGTAAACAGTACTATATCCCGGCGCCAATTTCAGTGAATTGCACGAAGAGAGGTTCAAGAATATCGGTGACAGGTGGTTCCCCGAATCGAGTCATATACTGGTTCAGAATGAGATCCCACTGCGGTCTACTTACTATGCTCTGGAGAACGCGAAAGGAGCGACGGTCATTATGAACCCGTCGCCTTTGCCGTCCCCATCTGAGATACGCAACTTTCCATGGCATTTAGTCGATTGGCTTATCGTCAATGAGGAAGAGGCTAGGGAACTGTACGAGTCGGTGGCTGAATCGGCTGCATCCAACACTCCGATGTCTATTAGGCAGCTGGTGTTCCATCTCTCGGCGGAGCGTGCGTTCGAGAGGACGAATATCGTGTGCACGCTGGGTGCCGATGGAGTTCTGGCTTTTGTTCCTGCTTTTCATCGTCCGCAGACGGAGCATGAGGCTCCATCGTTCATGCATTTGCCTGCTGCGAAGCTCTTGGGCGAGGTCAGGGATACGACTGGCGCTGGGGATTGCTTCACAGGTTATTTTGTCAAGGGATTGATGGATTTCGGCCCGCATGCTGTTGTCGGAACGGACATTAAAGAACATGACGTCGCACGGATATTGAAAACGTGTGTGCAGGTGAGTTTATATCAAGCGATCTCTCAAGATAGGCGGATATTTAAACCATGTACTCTGAAATAGGCTGCGGGTATGTGCGTGGAGAAAAGGGGCACGATTGATAGCATACCCACGAAAGCTGAGGTAGAGGAGAGAATGTTCTCAGTAGCTAACAACTGAATACATCTCGTTTCGGTTTGTGTGGTTTATATATTCGATAATGATAGCAATACAATTACCTGTGAAGGTTCTTAGTAATCTTGTTGGAAAAAGACTTATGGTGTACGCACACTTTCATTCGCATTCGGGCCCGCGTTAGTCAATTACTGAGGCTTCTGGATGTCTTTGTGGAGACGGAAACGCCTGATGGACACCTCTTTCGCAGAGGTGATGTGCTTGACGGACCATGGGGTCTCGATGGCTGCCTTGAACTCGGGCGTGGTGGTATAATCATCGTTGTTCCAGTCGTAGAACGCGAGATATTGGTGTGTCTTCTCAGGTGGGGGGTGTTCACTGCCTGTAAGTTCGACGCTCTCGACGAGCTTGAAGCGTCTGGCCCGGAGACAACCGGGGACCTTGAGAATCTCGGCGATGTGTTCTTTCTCGTACCAGTCGTTGAAGTCCTGTTCCAATTCAGGAGATACAAGGAAAGTGACAGCGAGTCCATGCGAGCTTGGGAACGTCGTGGCATTGGGATGGGTCTGGACAGAAAGGAACTTGTAGATCCTGCGATTGAGAATTTGAAGGCGTGAGATAAGATCCTTCTCTTTCTCAGATGCACCGGCGGAGAGGGCTTTGTAGGCATCGCTGTAGGCTACATCAGGGGTCGCCATGTCGTAAATCGCAAGCCAGGTGGGAGATAGACCGTCCGTTGCCTTGTAGCGGACGGCATTGGAGAAACCAGGAACGGTGAGACGCGCGGGTCCGTGGTCGTTGTCGTACCAATCTGATTGATTACTTGAGTTGGTGGACAGGGGTCACTGAACGAGAAGACTAAATAACCGCACCGTTGAACTCCTGCTCTGTAACCTTGCTACCGTTTTCGCCGTAAACAAAGAGGAGACCTGTGTCTGGCATGATGGTGAAAGTTGCTGATAAAGCGCACCATCGTGGGTAGAGAGAGAGGGTGGTACTTAAGCAGCTAATATTATCTTTCGTCGGCAAACGCCGCCAGTCTAATCGTCCCAACGTTCATGTCAATTTCCCTTCTTTCTTTCTTACCTCAACTACGATGGCAGACGACCGTCTAGAAAACTTTATCACTGGAACTAACTATCAACCCATCGATGTCATCGGTGAGGGCGCCTATGGCATTGTATGGTGTGTCCTCCCAGCTTTCCCTTCTCAATCCTCGCTGATCATCCAGAATCTAGCTCTGCCGTCCATTTACCTACTCAACGGAGAGTTGCTATCAAGCGCATTTCACCATTTGAACATTCCATGTTTTGCTTGCGTACTCTTCGAGAGATCAAGCTCCTTCGTCATTTTCGCCACGAAAATATCATCGCCATCCTCGATATCTTGAAACCGCCAAGTCTCCAGGAATTCCGGGAGGTTTATCTAGTGCAGGAGTTGATGGAAACCGATCTTCATCGTGTCATTCGCACCCAAGAATTGAGCGATGATCACATCCAGTATTTTACTTACCAGGTGCGGTGAGTTTTGTCTGATAGATCAGATAGACGTCATGCTAATTTCGGCAATGATAATTGCAGACTCTTCGGGCGCTGAAAGCTTTGCACTCTGCAGATGTCCTGCATCGCGATCTGAAGCCTTCGAACCTCCTCTTGAATTCCAACTGCGATCTTAAAGTACGCGCAAGCTTCGCTTAGACTCACCCATATCGCTAATCGGGGCGGGTCTTGCAGATTTGTGACTTTGGCCTTGCCCGATCTGCCAGACCACCCCCGGACGCGGACGATACCAGCACTTTTATGACCGAATATGTGGCGACGAGGTACGTTGCTGCACGGTGCCCGTGTGCCGTGCTAAATCCAGTTGCAGGTGGTACCGCGCGCCGGAAGTCATGCTCACGTTCAAGGAATATACACGCGCCATTGACGTATGGAGTGTAGGATGCGTGTTGGCGGAGATGTTGAGCGGTCGACCTCTCTTCCCCGGCCGAGATTGTACGTGCCAGCGCGAACAAGGCAGCGCTCGTCAATAACTCATTACCGCCTCTTTTCCTTCCTCGCGTTCAGACCACCATCAACTTTCGCTTATTCTCGATACCCTCGGAACACCTTCGATAGACGACTTCTACGCCATCAATTCGCAGAGGTCGAGAGAGTACATTCGGGCGCTGCCGTTCAGGAAGAAGAAAAACTTCCAGACAATGTTCCCTGGCGCTAACCCGTTGGTGCGTTCCATTATCTTCTTTTCCTCTCATAACTGTCGCTAATGCTCACTTTTGTTATTCAGGCTATTGACTTGATGGAGAAATGCCTGGCTTTCAGTCCGAAGAAACGGTTGGATGTTTCCGACGCGCTTCGGCATCCGTACTTACTGGTCGGTTATCCTTTAGCACGGTGTGCTCTTCACCTTGCTAAATTCTTGTTATACATAGCCTTATCACGATGTCGAAGATGAACCAACAGCCGAGCCTTTAGACCCGAGTTTCTTCGATTTTGATCTCGGAGAACCGTTATCAAAGGAGCAATTAAAAGGTAGTTAATATACCTATTTGTATTCCTACCTTCGCGCATTTGCTGACCTTCCTCTACCCAACCTTCTTTAGTATTAATTTACAATGAAATTACACGGCCTGATGATAATAGACCGCCATTGCTGCTTGCTAATTATTCATAAACAAGTTCTCTGATCACGAGTATTATTCTTATATACCTTGTACATTTCATCAGCATTTTGTGCTATGTGTTGTTGTTTCTTGTTCTTTCTTCTATTACTTACAACACAGTTTTTACCTTCTCTTTATCTATAGCTTATAGCCAGCCTATTATTTGTATTGCTAATGCTTGGTACTGCTCAGTGCTATGAATAATTACAAATACTGTACTAATCCGATCAATTTGTTGATAATGTGTAAACACTCCTCTAGATTGAGAAAATTTTTGGCACCTGTAATAGGTGACATGTGACATTTAGTGCGTGCCAAATAGTTCATATGGAAATGTTTTCTCTTGCAACCTTTTTCTTCCCCAGAGAGGTTGGATTTACCTATAATTCAATAAATTATGACTATAATGGCCTAATTTGGCCTACAACAAATACAAAACTTTGTCACATGTGTACATGGAACAAGGCCTGCTGGATTTAAGGCTGACCACGAATGCACTCACGGGTGACCCGGATCCGTACCCGCGATTATTTGGGTGTTCCTAGTGAATGGCAGGGGTTTGGCAACCCGCACGGGTTTGGCCGCGGGTAAGCGTGGGTATGGGTAGGGGTCCGGATTCCCAGACCCGTGAGCTTTAAAACGAGCCCTAGAACGTCCAGAACGGATAAAAACTGGCGGGTTTATGAGCCAAACAATGTTTGCACTCTAAATCTATCAGTTTTAGACCATTTTGGACGTTTTAGGGCTCTTTTTTTGCGAAAAACCCGCGGGTTTCGCGGGTAAGGGTCTGTGGGTATGGGTGAGGGTCAGAAAAATTTACCCATGGGTTACCCCTGCCATTCACTAGGTGTTCCAAACCCAAACTCGGATCCGTGCGAGTTTGGTTCCACGGATCACCCGGAGCCGCGAGTCAAGTACTCGCAAGTACGGCGAGTACTTGTGGTCAACCCGTGAGGCCACATGAATGGCTGATCAGCTGACATAACTTATAAGCGTCGCATTTTCGAGCAATGAGCCCTGCCAAGTGGCAAAATGGCACGTCCAGACACAAACCCCGGACTTCGAGGCCCGAAAACTGGCGCTCAAGACAGTTGAGCCATTATGGCTTTGTAAATATGGCTGCACAAGGTAATTACATGTGACCTGGGTGCTCTAAGCAGCTGTGCGAGTCACGCACAAGTACTTGCCGTGGGTACATGCTGTCACAACTTCCAAACTCAGACTCGCAAGGACCCGTGGCCACAGGTGACCCGGACTCGCGAGTAGCAATACTCACGGGTATTCCCATGGGTCTACTTGCGAGTACCTGTGGGTTTGTATGACTCGTGGTCAGCCTTATGCTGGATTGACTGGATTAGTACAGTATTTAGTGATGTTTAAGGGTACAGAAATTCAAACCCCTGGGCCTGACCCTTTGGTTTCTAAAGACTAAGGGTAATGATAAGGGTCAGCACTTTTTGACCCAAGTTGCCAAACTCCTGTCCTTACTTGTGATAATGAGCCATTTCTGTTCGTGTGACATGTACAAGTCTTTTGCCGATTAGTAGATTTGTGCCAGCACAAGGTACTAGGGAACTTCATGGGTCACCCATGGGTGTTTGGCCGCTGACCCCCACCCATACCCATGGAATACCCATACCCATGACCCATGGGTTTTGCACTCATGGGTCATGGGTTACTAACATAATGTGTAAGTTGTTGTAGATAAAGGGCAATATTTTTACACTATTAGTGTTTTTACACATTACTAAGAAGTTTATGCTGATCTAGTATTGTGAAACCTTACTTACAGAATATATTAGTACAAAAAAAAATTTTTTTGCATGGGTTTGGTGGGTCATGGGTGTCTCCGGCGTGACCCACACCCATACCCATGGACACCCATACCCATGACCCATGTGGGTTTGGTCGACCCCTGATATTCCCTACAAGGTACTCAAAGATGATTTCTGTAGAATTCTATGAACCAACCGTGGGTCCGTGAACAACTGGGTGGCACTTCACAGCATATATCAGGAAAATTTTTCAATTATTCTTTGGTGTCTTTATCTTGATTCTTCAGCAGAACCATGTCTTTGCCAAGTTTTTGCTGTCTTTCACCTACTGTGCCATTCTGATCAATCCATTGGTCACAGGTCACAGGCCCTGACGACACAACAAAATATGGTCATAGGTCACAGGTCACTGATGATACTGACTGACAGATTTTTTGAGTGTTACATTAGTGTCACAGTCAGCTATTGTGAAGATAGTCAGTTTGCGACAAAAATAGGTTCTTTTGCGACAAAAATTTGAGGTGGTCACAGGCAAAACAGATAGCTGACAAACCCAAGATTTTGTTGCGGCAGTCACAGATTACAAGCCACAACAAATTGATCGAAATGATACAGTATATTTGACTATATCTCTAGATCTGTCTTTGGCAGGTCTTTTCAGTCTCAAGCATTGGTCTTTACATCTTTGATAAAGTAAGATTTTGGTGAGATCAATAATCATTTCATTATTAGCAAGTTATAAGTATGTCTTTGGCGTTTTTGACAATAGGCTTGCAATAGGCATATACAGAACCACTACTGTATCATTCAAATCAACTTGGAAAGACGTGTTTGGTGATGTGCAGGCTCAGCTCGGCTTGTGCTTAGGCTGGACTTGGCCTGGCAGAAGATTCAGCCAATCTCACTTCAAGCAACCATCTACCAGTACCTTAGGCTGTACAATTTCTTGTGATTAAATATCCTGAGAAGGCAAAAGTCCTAGAACTATCTCAACCTATTTGGAAGCTCCTACCTTTAAGACCCCTGACACCTGGTATGTGGACCTTCCAGGACGTAAAGAACTAGAATTTCCTTTGATCTTGTTGTGGTACTTCCACTTGGGATTCTCACATGTACTGCTGGAGCCTCTTTCTGTCAAGTCTTGGTACTTCTTAGGTGCATCTTTTTTTTATGTGGTAGCTCCAGAGCACTTATCTTGGTGTTTCTAGAATCTATGGTGCTTCCTGTAAAATATATCCAATGATCAGTGGAGTTATCCATGGCTGGACCTTATAAACGCACGGAGTGTCCTACATTCATATGCTGCTACTACTTAGGAGCGTCCTTTGTTGCCCAAAGCACCTAAAAAAAATTTGCTTATCTAATGTCATATGACTCAACAACCATGAGACACATTGCAAATCCAATGTGAACTGATATTGTACATTGATCTATCCGGTACTCATTCACCCCAATGTCATTCAACTATTCGACATTGTATTTCTATTATGGCAGCAAATGGAAATCCTACTGCAGTGCCTCAGTTCTGGACATTCCAGCGTATAAGGATGAGCACGAGTCAGTGTGTAGTGCAGGTACTTGCAAGTAGACCCATGAAAATACTTGTGAATATTGCTACTTGCAGGTCTGGGTCACCCATTCTCACAGATCTCTGAGAGTCTGAGTTTAGAATTTTGAGTAGCAAGTACCATCAGCAAAAGGGCCGAGATCTTTCACTGTATTTTAGTAATTATAAGCTCCCACATTTTTTTGGGTGACCTCAGAAGCATATTAGAAGGCAGAAGTAATGATGTTAACTATATACAAAGTAATTACTAGAATTGCGATAAGAATAAAATGTCTGCCCATTTTTATGGTACCTAGTAAGAGGTTTGCCATAATTGTATAACATTGTAATCCTCTTTCTATGTCTTCGCAATTCTTGGATGAACCTTTTAAGATGTATGAAATAATTGTTTTGTGTTTTTAAGTCCCAACAATTATGAAATGCCATTTTAAGATATAGAGAATAATATTAGATAATCGGAACGGGATGCCATTATGGCTTTATTGTGTGCCGACAGAACTTAGGCAAATTTTCCGAATGTGTCTCTTGGGCCCTTAGCGCTGTCCTAGATGCATGTGTGGCCTTAATGTAGGAAAGACTTGCTGGTGAAGTGGTTAATGTGTGCACTGTACGCTGCTCGATATCGACTGAGTCCGGAGTTCAATTCCCAAAGATGGCAACTTTGGGGTCAAAGTAGCAAGCAAAGCAGATTAGGTAATTGTTTTGCTTACTCATTCTTCCTGTTGATTTCGCATAAATCATCCTTTTGGCCACGCAATGCTGTTTTCGGGCTGCCTAACTTGATAATACAATATTTTCTATGCCATAGAAGCCTTACAAGTTTATACAAGGTCTACAATTATTGTACCCTCATCTAATATTTCTTAACCTTGGAAGGAAATTGTTTTGTTACAGTGATATGTAATGCTGTGCAATAATTCCGGCCATTGGACACCTTCTATTGTAATGGGAGGTCCGCACTGTTTTGCTGATGACCCACGGCAAGTATCCTGTATGACTCGCAAGGCCGATGTTGGCCTAAATACATGTGATATTAACATTTTTGAACTCATTTCATTAGTCCTATAGCGCAACTTGTAAGAGCGCTGCCATATGAGGCTCATAGTCCTGGGCAAGCCATTTTGTGCCCAGCAGAGGTAAAAATGATTAATAATCATTTCTCCATGTGTACTAATTGGCTTGCACATGCTCCTGCAGGTTGACTTGTGAGTACCTGCTGGACTCACAAGTATTGACCCGCAGATCTGGATGATCCCTGGGAACAAACCCATATGGATCCAAGTTTGAGTTTTTGGCACCCAATTACTCACGAGTATGGATCCGGGTGATCCACAAGTTAACCTGTGCTTATTCTTACTCCAGAGATCACTAATCCAAAGTTTCCTTGGGTGGATTTTTTTGCAAAGGGAGAGCTGGAAAACCAGTGTACAGAAAGTTTAGAGACGCAGGAGCAGAGACAAAGAAGACTCCATTGCTTGCGACAACCATTCCAAGCATCTGGGTGCATTTTTGAGTGGGTTCAAGATGAATCAGAGACGTGGATATGCCAATTAGTCGCTGAACAATTTAATCCTTCTATGCTAGAGTTTTATGACAAGAGCTGCATCAAATACAACTCTTTCTGCAACAAATTTAACTGCTGCAAAATGTTTAACACTGGGCAAGAGTCTAGCAATAGTACAGAATGTTTTAACAAGGATGAGCTCTGGACATATGAATGCATCGGCAACGTCAATGATTCATTCTCCAATCCTTACAAAACTCCAGTAGACACATTTATGCTGGATGACACAGTGCCACCTTGAGCTTCCTCCTTCTCTACCTGTTGACACATTGGAATCACATATCCAGTCCATTTTCAGCCTTCAATATGGGTTCATAAGCCTGCTTTCTAATATACATCCTGTTGAGTCATTTGATGTCGCTGCGTAGAAGAACTTTCTCAAACTACTAGGGATTGAATGGACAGAAGAATGGGTGGAGGTTTTCAATAGAGGTTCAACAGCTGCTGTGCGCAACTTTTTGGATTTGCTTGCTTCCAAAAACTCCATCAGGAAAACAGACTGATGCATTAAGTCTATTTATATCAACCTGGGTAGCTCAGACATGCATTGGAGAGTTAGGACTAAAAATGATGTAATTCAACTAATTTAGCCCAGCTACACTGAAACAAAAGCTGCACACAGTCCAAAATAGTTAACGCTACTTGAGTTGAATTGATTCAACTGAGGTATATTATAAATCCTCCTAATAATGTTCTAATGCTTAGCCAAATCCTGAATAGAGCCTGCTAATATGTCTGTAATGCATGACCAGTGCTTTTCATTCCAGGTCTAATCCTAATCTAATCTTATAGATAACCATAATAGCAAATCTAATTAGATATCAAATGCTATAATTATAGTATGAAAAAACATTATATATATATATAAAACGAAAACATATATAACAAAACCTTCAGGCCCTCCGCTGCAATTCTGTCAAGCTCCTGGCCATCAATGTTATCAATATTCTCAACATCAGTCTGTGTTTTTTTCATGGTGTGGATATTAGAACTGCTTCTATGAATCCAAGTTAGTAGTGCACTGTCATAATCCAAGGAAAATATACTGCACGCTAAAGCATTATAGAGACTGACTGGATAGAAGTCTGACCAGGACTTTGATTTGCTGACGAGGTCTTTCCACATTCCTAGGAAGTGGCGTCATCTGCTGGAAATTGTGTGGTCCTTGAAGACACTAGTGTTTTCCTTGCCTTTGGTGTATTCAGAAATAGTGTGTTCAACCTGTAGTCAAACTATCACTGTAAGACTAAAAAGGGTTAATATCCTCTGGGAAATCACTCTGACAAGATAGAAAAATAAACTGTGTGCTCCTATCTTTTCACTAGTGCACCAGGGCTGGTAACTGTTTGCTGGGTAAATCCTACCAAGTTAAAGTGTTCCAGATTCCTGGTGAAATTGAGTAGTATTATGTCGCTTTCATCAGGTCAAACCAGATAATTTGCTAATTTGTTTCCCTGGTATTTGACAATCTTTTCCCAGGTGTTTTCACGGGACAGCCAAATAGGTGTTCATAGCTCTTTTTACTGGATGTCTTTAATATATGTAAATACCTGTCTTATGAGTGAAATTTATCATTTTGAACTGGTGAAAATATAAGTATGGGACAGCATAGAACAAAAATTATTATTATTGCTACTACACAAGACTACAGTGCTATACGTGCAGTACCTAGTATCAACTTCCAGGCCTCAGAAAGTACCTCATCGAAAACAGCAAGCTGAATAAAACCTAATCCACCTGAACCTACCTCTTTTTCTTATCAGCAATTCACACCTTCATACCAACCATTCAACATCTCAGGGCTCCCACATTGATCTCATATTAGGTCCAGCCTCCTCCAAGCCTCATCAACATCTCAAGTTGTGCTTGGTGGAAGTCTGTATTTGGACTTTTAGGGGAGCAGCAGCAAGGTCAAGTTATTGCTGTTATTGTTGTGCGAGGTGATAGATGATAGATGCTTCAACAGCAAGGTCAAAGTTATGATGAACAGTGAATCAAAGATGGCGAGTTAGACAGTGAATCAATGATAGCGAGTTGGTGATGAGTAGGCTTGTTTCATTTCTGATTTTCACAAGTTGTATGTTGGAACAAATAATTTGTTTAGCTGATATATAAAATGACCATATATTTACTTGTTTTAAAATGGGTAATGATCACCTGTATATATACCTGTTTTTACCCTGGGATGTTTAACAACTGAAATCTACCAGTAGTATAGCTACCTAGTAATAAAGTAGTTAATTTTACCTGATATACCCAATTTAGAAGTATCATCTAGTTTTTGCCCGGACAGCTGCTTATTTGGAATTTTCATCCCGCTGCCGAGTGCTTTTAACTGCATTCTGGGCCTATAGTGTATATTAGTAGAGCATAAAATGAAGAAAGAAAGATAAAGATGTTTACTGCAGTCATTACCAAAAGGACCATTGTTATAGGAATAGATGATGTGACACATTTTGACAAGCTCTTGTGTGGTCATAATATCACATTTGTCTCTTCCTGAAGTTGTAAACAAGATGCTTTGGATGACTTCTTTGATAATATTATTGCTGAAGGGCTTACTACATTTCCATGTTTTTAACTGAAGGAAGATTCAGTAAGAGATCACAGACCAGAAAGTATAATAAAATATTTGAAGGTCAATATCACTATAAATAAAGTGTGCTTTGTCCAAAAGCCAGTCCACCTTGGAGATAATATTGGAAGACTTTCCAGTTAGTGTATAGTGTCCAACAACTTTGGTGCATGCTTTAGTTATGATAGTATAATTTGGTTTTGTCTATATGAAATCTGAAGCTTCTTTAACAAGGCTAAAAATGATGAGGAAAGACATACATAAGTGAGAAGGTCAGTCTTGATCTTTTTGTTCTTAAAAACCTCCTAGAATGCAGCTTGAAGTATTGGGTTATTGGAATGCTTTTTCTTAGCATCTGGAACAGTGTCAAAGCCACTTGGTCTTATCCTCCTCATTTTTGGCAGAAAAAATAATATTACCGATGATAGAATTCATCCTGACCTGAGACTTGGATGTATCTGCCAGTATCTAGATATTGGAAGGAAATTTATTCCTGACAATTTTCCCACTAGAGAAGGATACAGATAATCTTGGGGCTTGTAATTTGAATTTGCATTTCTTGTCAATAGTGACTTCTTGGACTTCCATCTGTAGGATATCACATCAAAAGCAGAACAATGATAGGGAGATAGACAAATATGTTGAAATTAGTGATCAAACACTTTGAATTTGGACTTTTATCTTTCATTTGGACACCATTTTGTTAATGTCTATTTATAGAGTAAAGTAGATTACGTAATTGTTTCAGATTCTTAATCTCCTCTTCAAGCCGCATCTAACGGTACCCATATTGTACATAGTCAACTTTCTCATCGCCGGCTCTCCGCGAGTATTTCGCTTATAACTCCTTTTAGACTAGTGCTATTTACATAATCTTTCTAGATTCATATTCTCCTCGCCGATACGCATCCGGTGATACCCATTTTGTAGTGTAGAAGTTATGTTTGCGTGCCACCGATTTCAAACGCGATATAGTGGGCACCTAAAGTCACTCCTGAGGCGTTTTGGGTACAACATGACCAAACAAACCACTTTTCCTACCATGTCTGGGAAACCGAGACACTAGAATTGGGCATTGGATTACATAGAAGCAATACACTATTTTCTTACTTGACTAGTCAGTGTTAAGCATTTGAGATTTGACTACAGTTGCGGACAAGCAAAGGCAACAAATTTGGAGAGCCATTTTTAGGAGCTTCCACATTTGTATAAATCACGTAGAAACCGCTGAAATACAAAGAATAGGACCCAGTTAGTTGATTTGCACGAGCCGATTTTGCATAACTCAACTTTTGATGCGCAAGGTCCAAAAATTTGGCCTTTGCCAAAAAAATTCGCTAAAATCTCGAAAATATTGTTTTTGAGTAGCTTTTGATAAACCAAGTTCAACCCAGAAAAATGAACACTTTTTGTCGAGCCGTTCCCGTCCAAAAAAAGAAATAAATCCGATAAATCCCGCCAATATGGCCTGGGAAATCTGCTTACCAAAGAATATATGCAATACACCACCAAGGTTTAGACCCAATCTTATTCAATGTTGGATGACGTGGTCAATCCTTCAAGTTAATGCCAAGTTAATGCAGTAAGGGCAGCGGCAACCTGGTGGCAGCTAGGATAATGTTAACAGATTGCGATCACCGACCTTGCCGAGGTCAAATAGGTGCCGTGAACGTCAAATAAATGTCGTTCAAATGCCCAAAAAATTTGGCCACGCCATTTTGTCGTGAGAAAATTACGAAAAAATCGTTTTTAAGCTCCTTTCAACTAGCTGAGTCCAAATCTGTCCTCAGATTTCTCCAAAAAAGTCTCATTCTTGCGGAAAATAAATATTTATATTTTGTTGCCTTTGCTTGTCCGCAACTGTACATTGTTAACTATAAGTCTATTGACTATTAGTAACTCTATTGTCAATTTCTAACAGGTTATGGGCCCCAGCTTATAAACTTGGCTATACATTTGATTACAGTCTTATTGCTGTCTATTACATTTTGAAACTGGGGGATTACAAACTTGGGACTACAAAACGTTACAACACATTATAAAGGGATTATAACTTGGGACTACAAAACGTTACAAAGGGATTACAACTTGATACAAAGGGACTACAAATATGTCGACATCAGACAACAACTCGGTTGCCAAAGTAAAGCCGTTGTCTAATTCAAACTACACTGAATGGTGTGGTGAGATGAAGGCTTGGCTAATGCGAAATGGACTATGGAGACTAGTTTCTGGGAAAGAAACAAAGCCTTCCGATCCTAAGGAGGCAGAGAAATGGGAGATAAAGGAAGAAAAGGCAGCAGGAGAAATCTACTTGTTGGTGGAAAGTGATCAGAGGGTGCATTTCAGAGGGCATGAAGAAAATCCTATCAAAATGTGGGCATTATTGGAGGCTGCACACCTATCCAAGAAACCTGGCGCTAGGTTCAATGCATATGATGACTTGTTCTCCATCAGGAAACAAGATGACGAGTCTTTGGTGGATTTGGGAACCCGGATAGAGAAAGCTATGCAGGCAATTCAAAACCTGCGTCCTGCCGACTTCAAGATCGAGACATTGGATGAAGAACTTCAGTGCATAGCACTTATCCGTGCTTTGCCAGAGGATTATCGTCACCTCACAATGCCTCTCTTATTGTTGGATAAGCTGGACAAGTCAGTAATAATCCAGGCATTCCGAAGCGAAGAACTAAATCGACAACGTCAATCTGGAGGAGAGTCGCTGAACCAGGCCAAGGCAGGAGGGAATGGATACAAGGGGAAGAAGCCATACAATGGAGGGAATAGACCACAGGAGGATAGAGATACATGTTGCTATTGCAAAGAAAAGGGTCACTGGGTACACAATTGCCCTGAGATTGCAAAGAAGAAGCGTAATACAGAGAGTGCCAAACAGGCAAATGAAGAGAAGGCGGCAGCAGTAACAGAATTTGCTGGCAAGGCAAGTGCTGTTGCTGAACATGAAGTCAATACTACATCTTCTAACATTTTTCATTGGAATACGGATACAGGTGCCACTTCTAATATGATCCCACACCGCAATTGGATTCGCAATTATACCCCTTATAGAGTGCCAATTAGACTAGCGGACCATAGAATTATATATTCAGAAGGTGTTGGTACAGTCAGATTTAGACCAATAGTTAATGGAAAACAACTTAGAGATGTAGAATTCACTAGAGTACTTCATGTTCCTGCACTTCGTAATAATCTTCTTGCTGTTTTATATTTGACAAAGAACAAGGGCATTGATGTACATATTTCTCATGATAAAATGAACTTTTCACAAAAGAAAAACCTCCTATTCACTGCTACTATTGATGATGATAATGTTGGGTATTTAGATGGTTCTACAGTAGACATAATGGAGAATGTACATTTGGCTTCAACGCTACCTCTTGATTTGTCACTTTGGCATAAACGGTTAGGACACCACAACTATGATAGTATCAAGCTTATGATCAAGGGAAATCTAGTTGATGGTTTGATCATTGATTCCAAGGCAAAACCAGATCCTATTTGTGAACCATGTCTAGCTGGCAAGATGCATGCAAACCCATTCCCGTCATCCGAGAATAGAGCTACTGAAGTGCTGGAATTAATTCATTCAGATGTACATGATGTTGGAGTCATCTCTCATGGTGGATATCGCTACTGGGTGTCATTTATTGATGACTGTGGACGGTTCAAGGTCTTTGTCCCTCTCAAGAAGAAAAGTGATACTTTTGAAGCATTCAAGGCATTTAAAGCATGGGCCGAGAATCAAACTGGAAAGAAAATGAAGCGCTTTAGAGATGACAAGGGTGGCGAATACATGTCCAAAGAGTTCCAAGCCTATCTGGATGAATGTGGGATTGTACGGGAGCATACTTGCAGGAATAGGCCACAGCAGAATGGTGTAGCTGAACGTGCTAACCGCACTGTTGCCGAAAGGATTGTTGCATTGCTGGAAGAATCTGGTCTGTCCAAGAAATTTTGGGCTGAGTGTTTGGCTGCACTTGTACATGTGCTAAATCGTTGTCCCACATCTGCTGTTGTTGGAAAGACTCCATATGAAGTCTGGCACAAGAAGAAACCTGATGTTAGCCATTTACGTGTTTGGGGTTGTGTTGCTTATGTTCACATTCAGAAGGATAAACGAGGGCACTTGGGTTCGCACATGGAGAAGTGCATTTTTATTGGATATCCAGAGGGTTACAAAGGCTGGAAGTTCTACAATCCTGAAACAAAGCATCACGAAATCAACTTTTTGATCCGGCTGTCGTTAGGTATCTCACACACGCTTTAGTCATCAAAGGACAGACTAAATATACCTCAATTGGCCCAGGCCACGTCCATAATCTTTATGTTGAATTAGATGGAGTTGCGAGAGACTTGAGCAGCGCTTTAGATCAACCAAATTGGTCAAGTTAGCTTATCTTCACTCGCAAGTTGCCCGTGTCAGCTTGCTCCCTGCCTGTTTCTAGTTATACTGTATTGAGAGAACAAATTTACTTTTTCAATTTGACTATATGTGAAATGTGCTATGCAAAGTTTCATCCAAATCCATCAAATATTTGTCGTCCTCCAAGTATTTCCTTCCTCTGTATCAGTCTCTAAGTAGATTTTGACATTCTCAACTTAGTTTTCGTTCTTTTATTTAGAACTTTTGAAAATAGATACATGTGTGATAATAAATAGAGATTTCCAAATATTGAAACTCTAGGTTGCCTCGTTGTCCCGCATTAAATAATGTCAAAATTCGACAATAATTCGTATTATTTATTATTCACATCAGTCCTTCACTGTTTTCCTTCACAATTTTTGCACCAGTTACGTTTTCTGGATTGAAATAGACTATTCCGAAAGTTTTGTGCGATTTTGTTGAGTTCTGACCGAGATCTGCCACTTCCCTCCCTCTTCTTCCCCTCAAAAGAAAGATTTCGTCGTCCTGTAATCAATCTTTATTCGTTTCCTTAGATATTTGAAGGTTTTTAATTCGTGTATTATTCAATGCCAAATGTCAAATATCGAAAGGTCTAGTGACCTCGTTGTCTTGCGCTGTAAATTCATCGAAATTCGTTCGAAAATCTGGATTATTTATTCAAGGGCTTGTTCTGGATGGTTTTCAGTGAAATTAAATGTTTAAATTGGCTCTTCCTAATGATAAAATAGTATCCTGAGTGTCCCAGAGTCATATCTGGTCACTAGGTATTCATTCCACCAACTACCCCTCTCTCCTCCTCCTCTCCCACCATCATTTGGCTCCCTTAACCGGTGTTCTCATTCGTTTGCCTTCATTTTTGGACAGCAGGTAGTCTTACTATGATACTACACTCATGTTAAATATCTAAGCAATCGCTCAAAATTCCGTCAACGCGCAAGCTAAATACTCAAAATGCGGTCATACCTGATATTCTTTATCTAGGAACATGGCCTTGAGTGAGCGTATCAAAGTCTTTGTAGATTCTATATTCCCCATAATGAATAAACATATATACAAGTTTTCAGAGTGATGGTGCCCAGAGCGTGGGAATTCTCTTGCAATTCTCTTGCAATTGCAAGAGAATTCCCACAGAGGAGTATCAACAGAGACGCGACACGACGTGTATGTCACATGACATTGCTGACAAACATTGTATCAACTTTGAATCTGACTTGCTTTGTCCACTCACCAACGCCCACATTCCCTTGCCATCTCACACTGTACAAGCACCACATCCATCACTGCCAGTCTCAACAGGTAAGAACAAGTACCAACCACCCACCTATATGCTAATAACCGGCCCAGCAGCTCTTCCCTCATACCACTGGCACCACCACAACGGTGTCGGCATCTCTAGCCACCACCACATGGCGTGACAACCATCCCCCCATACCCCATATGCCCTTCTTTCAACTACCACACCTGTCCCTCTGCCAACATCATAATAACAACAGTGCTTGCCACTGCTGCTGCCACATTACCCAACATTGACCCACTCTGCCACGTCACACACCAATGACCCACGTCAAACCCACACCAACTCATCAACAAATAAGGGCTGGATGGTGCTGGAAGAATTAATGTGGTGGGATGGGGGAGAAGCTGTGTGGTCATCTGGGGAGGTATTTGGCTGTACGCTGTCTTATCCATGGGCATGGGTCTGGTAAGCTGTAGTAGATAGTACTGTGTTGTATTATTGTAGATTATTATGGCAATATATATCTTTGAACTTCTACACATGATTGCGTCCATATAAGCTGGTGTTATTCAAGAATTGGTTGATCATTAGAATATCATTGGTAGGATTTATGGCATACTTGAGTTGAATTAATTCATCTCAGGTAGCGTTAACTCATTTGGATCCGTGTGCACCTTTCGTTCAGGTTTAGCTGGGCTGAATTAGTTGAATTACATCATTATTAGTCCTGACGCTACCCAACACCTGTCAAAGCTACCCAGGCCGATATAAATAGACTCAATTCAACAATCTGTTTTCCTGAAGAAGGTCATTATTTGCGAAAGAGCCAACTTTGACGAACGCTACACCTATGCAGGAGAACTTATTACATCTAATAAACCTGACGACAAGCAAACAAAACCAGTGCCAGTACCAAGTAATGTAGACACAGAGGAGGAGGATGAAGCAACACTACCACCACCAGAACCAGAACCAGAGGCATGGGATGAACCAATAGAGCCCAAACACGAAATTGGAGAACAGAATGTATTGGAGCCAGCTGTTGATGATGATGATGAAGAAGACCAACCTATTGCTAGACGTCGCCAGAAACGAATTATTGAAAGCGATGATGATGAAACCAAGGAGGAGGAAGTAACACCTGCACCCCAGCCAGTATTGCGACGATCAGGACGTACAGTCAAACCACCAGGTGAATGGTGGGTTGTCAGAAAGCCAAAGCCACCTGTTCCAGACTCTGACTTTGAAGAAGAGGAGGAGGAGGAGGAGGAAGAGGAGAATGAAGTTGAAGGAGCTAATGTTGTGGGTGAAGCACCAGACCCACAGACATATTTAGAGGCTATGAAAAGTCAACAGGCAAGGCAATGGCATGAGGCAATGATGGAGGAGATGAACTGGCATTTGGAGAACAAGACTTGGGAGGCAGTGCAGTTACCAGAGGATCAGAAAGCAATTGGGTCAAAATGGGTCTTCAAAACAAAACACAATGCAGATGGGTCAATTGAGCGATTAAAAGCACGTGTGGTTGCAAAAGGTTTTAACCAGCGACCTGGTCAGGACTACTTTGAGACTTTTGCATCTACAATGCGACAGGCTACTGTGCGCATTGTATTGGCATTGGCTGCAATAGAAGATCTTGAACTTCGTTCAGTGGATATTTCATATGCATTCACAAACAGTGACATTGATGCAGAGATCTATATGCAGCCGCCACCTGGATTTATACAAGGTCAACAGAAAGTAGTCTTCCGACTCAACAAGTCCCTGTATGGGTTAAAGCAGTCATCATGGTTATGGAGTGAAACACTTGGAAAGGTCTTGCTTGAACTTGGGTTTAAGAAGACATACAGTGACCCGTCACTCTATATCTATGACAGAGATGATATCAAAGTCATTATGCCTGTGTTTGTGGATGATATTACTCTTGCTTCAAAGTCAAAGGATGCTCTTGATAATTTTGTTGTGGACCTTGGGAAACACTTCAAGCTGCGGGATCTAGGTGAAACCAACTACTTATTGGGTGTTGAAATCACAAGGGATAGGCCAAATCGTAAACTCTATCTATCTCAACGCCAGTATATTGTCAACAAATTGGAGGAGTTTAATATGTCAGATTGCAAACCCGTTGGCACACCTATGATTCCTGGATTAAAGTTGACATCAGAGCAATGTCCCAAGACACTTGATGAGCAAAACCAAATGAGTACCATCCCATACATTTCTGCCGTTGGATCTCTTATGTATCTGGCCATGATGACCAGACCGGATATTGCCTATGCTGTTGCAGTTCTGGCCAGATTTAATCACAATCCTGGAGAACAGCATTGGAAGGCAGTCAAGCATATGTTCCGATACTTGAAGGGCACATTGGATATGAAGTTGGAATATGGACCGGACCCTACTATTGGCGATGAACTATTTTGGACGTATAGTGATGCAGATCATGGAGGAAACAAGGATAACGGGAAGTCAACAAGTGGCTATATAGTGAAGATTGGGAGTGGAGCGGTGGCATGGAGAAGCAAGCAGCAGCCTGGTGTAACAAGATCAACCACAGAGGCGGAATTCATTGCAGCTGGAGCAGCAGGAGCAGAAATATGTTGGATACAGAACATTCTCAAGGAACTTGGATATGCACCACCAGCACCAGCCAAACTATTCATGGACAACCAGTCATCTATGTCTGTTGCAAAGAATCCGGAGCATCATGGGAGGATGAAGCACTTGGACTTGTGTTTGTATTGGTTGAGGGACCAGGTGGAGATGAGAAGGATGATGCCAATCTACATTCCGACAGAAGACATGCCAGCTGATCTATTGACAAAGGCATTGGCAAAGCCACAAGTACAAAAGTTGCGGAGGATAATGGGATTAGTGGAGTAGTGGAGAGATGTGTCATCAGGGGGTTGTTTTGGGAATGATGGAACATCTCTGGGATGCAGGATTGTCAAAGTGTTTTCTCAGGGGGTTGTGTTGAAATTAGTGATCAAACACTTTGAATTTGGACTTTTATCTTTCATTTGGACACCATTTTGTTTATATCTATTTATAGAGTAGAGTAGATTACGTAATTGTTTCAGATTCTTAATCTCCTCTTCAAGCCGCATCTAACGGTACCCATATTGTACATAGTCAACTTTCTCATCGCCGGCTCTCCGCGAGTATTTCGCTTATAACTCCTTTTAGACTAGTGCTATTTACATAATCTTTCTAGATTCATATTCTCCTCGCCGATACGCATCCGGTGATACCCATTTTGTAGTGTAGAAGTTATGTTTGCGTGCCACCGATTTCAAACGCGATATAGTGGGCACCTAAAGTCACTCCTGAGGCGTTTTGGGTACAACATGACCAAACAAACCACTTTTCCTACCATGTCTGGGAAACCGAGACACTAGAATTGGGCATTGGATTACATAGAAGCAATACACTATTTTCTTACTTGACTAGTCAGTGTTAAGCATTTGAGATTTGACTACATTGTTAACTATAAGTCTATTGACTATTAGTAACTCTATTGTCAATTTCTAACAAAATACCCTGTTGGTTTCATAGAATGTGTTCTCCTTTGTACCTTCTGCTGGTTCATCATCCACAATAGTGTCCTCTTTATTTGCTGATGCTGACTGCTCTTCTACGTCCTTCTCTTTCTCATCATCTGCAGCATTGGCATTGGTCCTTTTTTCTCCAGAGGCCACATTATCATCCTGAAAACTGTTAGCTATAGCTTGTTCTTTATCGTCAAGAGTATAGTTCCTCTTTTTCTTCTTTGCCAGTAGCTCAGGTGAAGAGTCATTAGATGTTTCAGAGGATTCAACCTTCAGTAAAGCAATGTTTGCATCCTGTATAGCTGTGCATATATTTTGAGCCTCTGTATATCAAGTAATTGAGATTACACATGTCTTTATCCTCATCAGTATTTATATCCTGCTTATAGATCTTTATATGTGCTTGATATTCCATTATTTTCTTTTTTTCTTCAGCTGACAGAGGTCCTCTTGCTTTAAGAACTAAAGATAAAGGACCATGTCAGATTATATGTATAGTAAAATAAATAGAAAGACCTTGTTTAGGCTCCTTAGCGCCTTGACTCTTTGCACCAGCAGCGTTCAGCTTCCTCTTCTTCAAGTTCTTTGAATTAGTAGAACTTGTTGTTTCTGCTTGTTTTTTTGCCTTTGGAGGCAGCAGCGGCAGTGGTGCGAGTAGTCATCTTTGAAGCTGGAGTCTGTAATAGGATGGACACATAAAGGTATGAGTTGGTGATTTAGAGAGTAAAACATGCTAATCAAAAATTAAGCTTCAATTCTATTAGCAGAGTATAATTATCAGAAAATTACTTTAAGTATTTGATGGAGCACTCATAAATTCATTGTTAATTCTACTGTGTCTATTCTTTGCCCAGGGAAAGAAAGTGCTGTCAGTCTGTAGGACCATTGAGACTCATTTGTCTTGGTAGTTGGTATTAAAGTGTCCAAGTCTAATAGAGCGAAAGATGATCATGTCGCTGCAGATAAGTTCAAATACTAGGAGACCTGGTTGGACAAATTCCAAGTCTCTACATCAGGAAAATGGATTGTTGAATTGAGTCTATTTATATCAGCCCAGGTAGCTTTGACAGGTGTTGGATAGTGTCAGGACTAATAATGATGTAATTCAACTAATTCAGCCCAGGTAAACCTGGGAGAAAGGTGCACACAGTCCAAATGAGTTAACGCTACCTAAGATGAATTAATTCAACTCAAGTATGCCATAAATCCTATGAACAATATTCTAATGCTCAAACAATTCTTGAATAACACCAGCTTATATGGACGCAATCATGTGTAGAAGTTCAAAGATATATATTGCTATAATAATCTACAATAATACAACACAGTACTATCTACTACAGCTTACCAGACCCATGCCCATGGATAAGACAGCCTACAGCCAAATGCCTCCCCAGATGACCACACAGCTTCTTCCCCATCCCACCACATTAATCCTTCCAGCACCATCCAGCCCTTATTTGTTGATGAGTTGGCGTGGGTTTGACGTGGGTCATTGGTGTGTGACGTGGCAGTGTGGGTCTGTTAGAAATTGACAATAGAGTTACTAATAGTCAATAGACTTATAGTTAACAATGTAGTCAAATCTCAAATGCTTAACACTGACTAGTCAAGTAAGAAAATAGTGTATTGCTTCTATGTAATCCAATGCCCAATTCTAGTGTCTCGGTTTCCCAGACATGGTAGGAAAAGTGGTTTGTTTGGTCATGTTGTACCCAAAACGCCTCAGGAGTGACTTTAGGTGCTCACTATATCGCGTTTGAAATCGGTGGCACGCAAACGTAACTTCTACACTACAAAATGGGTATCACCGGATGCGTATCGGCGAGGAGAATATGAATCTAGAAAGATTATGTAAATAGCACTAGTCTAAAAGGAGTTATAAGCGAAATACTCGCGGAGAGCCGGCAATGAGAAAGTTGACTATGTACAATATGGGTACCGTTAGATGCGGCTTGAAGAGGAGATTAAGAATCTGAAACAATTACGTAATCTACTTTACTCTATAAATAGATATAAACAAAATGGTGTCCAAATGAAAGATAAAAGTCCAAATTCAAAGTGTTTGATCACTAATTTCAACAGGGTCAATGTTGGGTAATGTGGCAGCAGCAGTGGCAAGCACCATCATTATTATGATGTTGGCAGAGGGTAACAGGTGTGGTAGTTAAAAGAAGGGTGTATGGGGTATGGGGAGGTGGTTGTCACACTATGTGGTGGTGACTAGAGATGCCAACACTGTTGTGATGGTGGTATGAGGAAAGAGCTGCTGGGCTGGTTATTAGCATATAGGTGGGTGGGTGGTACTTGTTCTTACCTGTTGAGACTGGCAGTGGTGGGTGTGGTGCTTGTTCAATGTAAGATGACAAGGGAATGTGGGCGTTGTTGAGTGGACGAAGCAAGGATTCAAAGTTGACACAATGTTTGTCAGCAATGTCATGTGACATATACGTCGCATCGCATCTTTGTTGATACTGCTCTGTGGGAATTGTATGCCCCCTGGGCATACAATTCCCACACTCTGAGCCTCACATCCAAGTGTCTGTACAACCTTACCAAACCTCTAACTGCTTCAACCATAATCATCTGCACTATCTATGGCAGACATATAGAGGTAATACCTAAGTAGTTCGCATTTTCAGTATTTCGATTCACTTTCTCTGTGATTATGTGCAATCTTCTTGATATTTGAGAGTCTTGTTTATATAATATAAATATATATCCATGCAAATTTTTGAAATGATTGGGGATGAACTGAGTCCGGTAGAGAAAAAATGCGGTCAAAGAGGAGGAGGAGAGGGTTGCATGGTGACAACCTAGTGAGAACTTGGTCAATTACTCTGAAAACTTGTATATATGTTCATTCATTATGGGGAGCACAGAATCTACAAAGACTTTGATACACTCACTCAAGGCCATGTTCCTAGATAAAGAACATCAATTGTGACCGCATTTTGAGTATTTAGCTTGCGCGTTGACGGAATTTTGAGAAATTGCTTAGATATTTGGCACGAATGGACTATCATAGTAAGGCTACCTGCTGTCCAAAATTGAAAGCAAACGAATGAGAACACCGGTTAAGGGAGCCAAATGATGGTGGGAGAAGAGGAGGAGAGAGGTGTAGTTGGTGGAATGAATACCTAGTGGCCAGCTATGACTCTGGGACACTTAGGATACTATTTTATTATTAGGAAGAGCTAATTGAAACATCTAATTTCACTGAAAACCATCCAGAACAAGCCCTTGAATAAATAATCCCGATTTTTGAACGAATTTCGATGAATTTACAGCACAAGACAACCGGTCCACTAGACCTTATAGTACATCTCGCATATAGTCAAATTGAAAATGTAAATTCGTTCTCTCAATACAGTATACTTAACTAGAAACAGGCAGGGAGCAAGCTGACATGGGCAACTTACAAGTTAATGTAGGCTAAGTTGACCAACTTGGTTGATCTAAAGGACTGCCCAAGTCTCTGGCAACTCCATCTAATTCAACGTAAAGATTATGAACGCAACCTGGGCCAATTGAAGTATATTTAGTCTGCCCTATGATGACTAAAGCGCGTGTGAGATACCTAACAATAGCTGGATCAAAAAGTCGATTTTGTGATGTATCTATGCAATCAGAAATAGAAATAACAAGACAAATATCAAAAAAATTACTGTCAAGGTGGACAGGAGTAGAGACTAGTGATCATCAGGGGTAATCCTCAGGTATGTCAGCCTAGACCCCTACCCTTATTCGCACATACCCTTACCTGTCTACCTGCGGGTTTTTTCTGCACAAAATGAGCCCTAAAATGTCCAAAACAGATGAAAACTAATAGATTTAGAGCGCAAACATTATTTGGCTCATAGACTCTTCAGTTTTCATCCATATTAGACGTTCTAGAGCTCATTTTAAAGCTCATGGGTACAATTATCACTATAGTAGAGACGTTGATATTGAGAACCAGACCAGTGAAAGGGACAGCGATAGAAACGGCAGTGTATGACAAGGTGCTAGTGCAAATAGATGTTAGAAAAACTGGAGACAGTCAGTTGGGATGACTGAAACCTAGTGAGCAGCTAAGATGTGCTCGAGAGACCTTTATGATGAGGGAAGACCGATATATTCAAGTTTTTCAGACTGGAGACCAACCCAGTCCAAAGAAGAGCTTATATACAGGTAAGAGGAGCCAGACAACTAATACTAAATGACTAATGCTAACTAAAGCAATTTGTAACTAATCTATGAATAGTTCTCGGGCTTACTCAGACGGGCTTGGTGACAGTTGCATGTGGATGTCAGCCACATGTTTGGTGTCGGCTAGGTTAGTCATACAACTATCTTTAATAATAGACAGGATTTCATATTGATCAGGCAGAACTCTTTTAAGCTAAAATAAAATCAGAAAAAAATCAAGATAAAGTTGAAGCTTGATCAATGACCTCTATTTGTGCTCATTCAAAGATGAATGCAAATAGTTCATCAAGCAAAGCCAGCTCATATTCAGAGCCTTCTTTGCATTTATTGCCTAGATGTGATATCAGTTGAGAGGAATGGATAGGCTTAAGTCTGTTTCTGTCTATATTGGCAGGATGGACATTACCGAAGTGGGCTCTTTGGATGGAATCCTCTGAGCACTCCTGCCTGTCAGGATAGGCTAAGTCGTGTGACGGACCCAGACTAGGCGACTGGTTGTCTTGCGTATGAAGGGAGCTTCGGCGTTTGATCCTTCCCTCTGTGACCGGACTGGGCAGGTGCCCTTCCATCTGCTCTATCGATTGCGGCGAGGCAGTACTCGCTGATCCATCAACATCCAGGCTGCGTAGGCGGCTTAATTTCTTGGCGGGTGTCGCACCCGCCCTCTCTAGACGTAGTGTAGTAATAAATCCTGCCTTTCATGTAATAGTAGGGACCGGATTGCTAACGGGCGCCGGAATACAAGTTGGGCCTTAGGGCTCGTGAAATAAATAAAAAAAAAAAAAAAAAAAAAAAGGCAGGATGGACATTGTTAGGCTTGTTAGTGCCCTATAGGTACAAAATTATAAGTTAAAAGAAGAAATAATAGTAACCAGAACCCATGTCTTTGGTATATCTGGTATATCAATAAAAGTGGTGAGCAGAAAGTGTATAGTTTGGACTGGCAGAATCAAGATTTTCCACTTCTTCGCGGAATGATGGATGAGAATAAAATAATGGAATTAGGTAAAGCAGTCTAAAGCAGTCTAGAAGAATTCTAGAATGGTCTGGAGAGGTCTGGGATGTGTGGAGACTAGAGGGCAAAATCTAACAAGAGCATCACAGTTCTTCTGAGAATAGAAGTTATAGTTAGTATCAATAATAAGAATGTTGCCAGATGGAACATCATTAGATGATGCAAGTCACCACAGAAGACCTTCCATCAAAGAGAGTGGAGGGAGTACTATCTCTTTTAACTAGCATAAATATTAAAAGAAGTGACCAGACTGGGGATTGAACCCAGGCCCTCCTGGACATATACCAGATGCTCTAACCACTGAGCTATCAGGTCTTACTGGGTCAATCCACTATATGGTATTTATGCAATCTCCACTCCAATGTTACTGGTCATCCAAATTGAACCGCAGTTCCCAAATGTCTCGCCCACAGGCTGACTAACCAAGTGATGACACAGCAACTCCCAAATGCGAGTTTTCATAGCAATTTCTCGCAAGTGGCAGATTACATAATTCCAACATAACCTCCTAATCTGACACTCTTTTACAAGTCAACTCCGAGTCTAGCGACCGGGGCCCATAACCTATTAAAAGAAGTGACCAGACTGGGGATTGAACCCAGGCCCTCCTGGACATATACCAGATGCTCTAACCACTGAGCTATCAGGTCTTACTGGGTCAATCCACTATATGGTATTTATGCAATCTCCACTCCAATGTTACTGGTCATCCAAATTGAACCGCAGTTCCCAAATGTCTCGCCCACAGGCTGACTAACCAAGTGATGACACAGCAACTCCCAAATGCGAGTTTTCATAGCAATTTCTCGCAAGTGGCAGATTACATAATTCCAACATAACCTCCTAATCTGACACTCTTTTACAAGTCAACTCCGAGTCTAGCGACCGGGGCCCATAACCTATTAAAAGAAGTGACCAGACTGGGGATTGAACCCAGGCCCTCCTGGACATATACCAGATGCTCTAACCACTGAGCTATCAGGTCTTACTGGGTCAATCCACTATATGGTATTTATGCAATCTCCACTCCAATGTTACTGGTCATCCAAATTGAACCGCAGTTCCCAAATGTCTCGCCCACAGGCTGACTAACCAAGTGATGACACAGCAACTCCCAAATGCGAGTTTTCATAGCAATTTCTCGCAAGTGGCAGATTACATAATTCCAACACCTACCTACTCAGACCCGAAAGCGTTCCGGCCCATTGTGCTGTTGAACACTACCGGGAAGCTCATTGAGAAGATGATTTCATATTGTCTCCAATTCGACATGATCAAATATGATCTTGTTCACCCAAACCAAGTAGGCGGAGTGCGCCAGCGCTCCACCGAGGATGCAGGGATGTACCTAACTCACCTAGTTCACGCTGGGTGGGCCAAGGGGCTTAAGACAAGTGTGGTGGCATTTGACATCGCACAATTCTTCCCGTCTCTTAACCATGATATGCTCTTGGCTATTCTTCGGAAACAGGGGTTCTCGCCCATGGTCGTGAACTTCTTCTCCTCATATCTTGTGGATAGGCACACTTCTTATAAGTGGGGCTCGTTCACATTGGACCCACGACAGGCTGACGTTGGGGTAGGGCAAGGCTCTGCTAAGGCTCCAACCGTACACTATACATTACTGTATATATACGGTTTTTTCTGTATATGTATATGTATATGTATACACCAAAACCCCAGATGGCTGTATAGTGTAAATATACAGTATATGGTTTCCTGTATATGGTTGGCAAATTCTATTAAAGTATCCCAGTTCGGGGTACTAAATGAGCATTAGTCAAGCTTTTCTTTCTCAGTCCCCACTGCCTGCATCATTCCCAAGCTCAAAAAGTGTTTTCTGCCTGATATTGAATGCCCGGTTCTGCCTACCGCTGATAGCAATTCTTTTTTATGCCTGGTCATGTGCTCAATATCTTGATAAAACTTCCATGTACTCAGTACTACTGCCATCTTTGTGCGCAAATACTTGTATGAAATTTGCTATTCGTATCTGTGCTTGAATTAGCACTAGATAACTAGGGTTCTAGTGGGTAAATCTGACAGAGTCAAGAGAAACTATATATTTTACTGTATAACTATGGCTGTCCATTCACCGAAATAATGTTTTCATGTAGGTGTAGACTATTTTGTGTACATATATATAGCTGTCAGTAATCAAGTACATTCATAGAGTGATGACAAGAGTACTCCGTACTTATAAGGCTCGTTTCCGTACATACTTACTGGTGCTTCCGTGGGTACATAGCCAACATCTCTTCTTGACTCGTTACCACCACCATCACATTTTGCAACTCATCGTCTTTGACTCTTCTACTCGCAAATACGTTGGAACTGGGTATCTAATACTCGGGTAACGACACTAAAGGATCGATCCAACAATCCGTCCTTCGAATGCCGCCAAAAGCAGCCCCCCCGGGTGCTGCAGACCGCCGATCTGCACCACCGTCAACACAAGGCGCTAGACCCTCTCCAACCCCTGCTCCTTCATCGGTAGCAGGGTCTCGACAATCCACTCCGGGGCCTCAAAACCCTGAACGACTTCGCTCTATGTCCGCCGCACCCTCCGACGTGTCGATGGACAGCACCACCTCCCAACCGATCGACGAAGATCAGGAAGATCGGGTTAGTTCTGGCTCAGCCACCCCTGCTAAGAGGTCTCGCCAATCATCTCCGGCTCGCGATCAGAGAGATCAGCCAGCCAGATTCACCCCACAAGGCCCCGTTCCAGAGACCTTCATCGAGAGCTTTAAGGTATTCCGAGGCAGTTTGGACAGAGGACTCACCGCTATCCAACAATTGCAAGACATGCCCGGTAACGAGGCATATGTCACCTCTATCCCGGATGCCGAGGGCTTTGTACGGACAGTGTTCGCACTGGCCGACAGAATCCGCGACATTCCCCACCTTGCTGCCCAAATACCTGCAACTACAGGTGACTGGTCTTCATTCACCAACTACTTTGCCTCCGCAGGGGGAAGTGGTAGCAATTCGCAAGAGTTGGTCCTCCGCCTCCGATTAACAAGGCCACCAAACCGAAGAAGTCTTATGCTTCCACTCTCGGTCAGGGCCCCAAACGTCCAGTCACCATCGCGCAAGTCGCGAAGGTTATGCCACAGCTGCCCCTTGAGGCAGTAGCCGGGCCCTCAGGGGGCCAGGCGTCGGGCCCCTCGAATGCGCGCAAGCGCAAGAAAGGGGCCCCATCTTTCGTCGCAGGGGGCCCGTCTCGTCGACAGGTCCTTATCGGCTTCGGCACGGGGAGTGACATCACTTGTGATTTCAACCTCTTCATTCACAGAGCCCGCTCTGTCCTTCGGGATGGAGGCTCCTCTCTTCAGATCTTGTCTATGGAATACGCATACACAGGATACGCTCTCCACACCGATGGTGTTGCTTCAGAGAAGGATCTCGAGTTCATTCGAGGTCTCGCTCATAATGTGTTCGGCGACAGGTCTTCTGGGATCCATGTCGGCCTTCCCACCTCCACTTCCTTCATTAAGATAGTGGACATTCCTTGGTACTCCGATGTCGCAATGACAAAGGTTATCACATCCGACGAGATTCAGGGATCCCTCTTGCGATCCCCTCTCGGCAACGACCTGCCCTTTGCGCGCAATGCACGCTTAGTGCGGAATTCTCCACAAAGTACCATGGGTACCGCTTACCTTGACATTTGGGACTCCAAGAGTGGATCCCGGGCCAAGAAACTCATTAACCAATCGGTTATGATATGTGGCTTACGCTGCTTCATCAGAGAAGCGTCTGCCCACGTCGGCACCCCCATCTGCCAGCGCTGCTGGAAATGGGGTCACTCTGAGGCAGGGTGCAGGCAACGCGCTGCAATCTGCCCACACTGTATGGGCCCCCACAGGCTCGAAGAACATCGGACCGTCGCCAAGTGTTGCAAAGGTAACGCTAAGGCGAACCCACCTATTCCACCCACCCCAGCGGACCAGGACTGCCCTCATAAGGCACACTGTGTCAACTGCGGTGGGGACCATGCTGCCAGCAACCGCAAATGCAAGTTCTGGGTAAACCGCTACGATCGCACGTGGATCGAGGCTAAATACCGGGAGGTACGTCTTCTCAGACAGAACCGCCGGACCTTCGCTAATTCCCAAGGTGCAGCTCAATGAGAGACACAACAAAGGAAATTAGGCTCTTCTCGCACAACGTAGCTAAGAACTATATGTACTTAGAGGCACCCTCTCCTAACAATAGGGACGGTGAAGATATCGTTGGCGCGCCCATGCATCCTGCGTGGCTATACATGGTACGCCCTCCAACAAACGACGAAACCCCTCGGGTCATGGCCTTTGTGTCAAAACGACTCGAACGACTTCGCCCCTCGATGCGCCGGGATCTTGCAGATCACCGAGACATATTTATCCTCTCGTTGTTTCAGGGCAACGAGACTTATCACCTTATGAACGTCTACAATGACGCTGATGGTACTGCGGTCCGATACTTATCGAACCACGTTCACGAGCTACCCCAACTTCATTACATGGGTGGCGATTTTAACATTCACTCTCGGGAGTGGGACCCAGAGGTCACGCACCACAGAGGCGATGCCATAAACCTGCTGGAACTAGCAGCAGACCTGGACCTAGAGCGGACCCAACCGTCCAATCCAGGCCCTACATTTATATCTCACAATCCAGACCTTCGGCCCTCGGTCATAGATCTGGTCTTCCACGGGATCGCTGAGTCAGCAAGTGATTGCACCTTCCGCGACCCGGTCCGACAGGGACCATCGGATCACATCCCGATCTTCACTGTCGTCAAGCTGGATGACGAAATAGAACCCGTCACGAGGCGCACCATCCCTCGGGACTCAGAAGCCGAACAGGCCATGAGGACCGAACTTCCACAAAAGGTCGCCGACATCCAGATCGGTGACCTTGATACCAGGGAAGACGTTGAGCGGGTGGCGCAAGCCCTTGCCGACGCCTATGCCGAGGCGTGGATGGCCCACTCCAAGGTATCCCGAATCACTAAGCATTCTCAACCATGGTGGAACAACGAGTGCTCAGCTAAACTTGCCACATATCGGAATGATAAATCTGACGTGAATTGGTATCTCTTTCGAGACACAGTTAAACGTGTTAAACGCGAATTTTTCGAGACCAGAATTGGAGAAATCGCATACGCTAACAGGCGCCCATGGGACCTAATGGAATGGGTCAAACAGCGCAAGCTACCAGCATGCGAGGCTATCCGATATCAAGGACAGCCCTGCCACGGAATGGATTCCCTTTGGAATGCACTCCACAACACATATAACTCGGCCTCCGGCCGAGTGGTAGATATGTCAGTTCTGGACCCACTCCCAAACCTAATAGAGAGGGAGTGGCCTCCGTTCTCTTCGCTCGAGCTCTCTGAGGCACTCGAGTCTTGTTCCAGTTGTTCATCGCCTGGCCCAGACCACATTACATGGTCGCTATTGAAGGAAGTTGTGAGGCTGCCTGCTGCTGAGCGAAACCTTCGAGACCTGGCCAACGCCTGCATCCAGGTGGGGCATTGGCCTAAACACTTCAAGGAGTCAGTCTCGGTTATTATACCGAAACCTGGCAAACCTACCTACTCAGACCCGAAAGCGTTCCGGCCTATTGTGCTGTTGAACACTACCGGGAAGCTCATTGAGAAGATGATTTCAAATCGTCTCCAATTCGACATGATCAAATACGATCTTGTTCACCCAAACCAAGTAGGTGGAGTGCGCCAGCGCTCCACCGAGGATGCAGGGTTGTACCTAACTCACCTAGTTCGCGCTGGGTGGGCCAAGGGACTTAAGACAAGTGTGGTGGCATTTGACATCGCACAATTCTTCCCGTCTCTTAACCACGATATGCTCTTGGCTATCCTTCGGAAACAGGGGTTCTCGCCTATGATCGCGAACTTCTTCTCCTCATACCTTGTGGACAGGCACACCTCTTATAAGTGGGGCTCGTTCACATCAGACCCTCGTCAGGCAGACGTGGGCGTAGGGCAGGGCTCTGCCTTATCCCCTGTTCTGTCAGCCTTATACATCGCCCCGGTGATGAAACTCTATCACATGGAAGAGATATCCCGCAAGACATCTCTTCTATCCTACGTTGACGATGGCACCTGTATTGCCCAATCGAAAACCCTCGGGGAGAATTTTTTTTTTTTTTTTTTTTTTTTATTTCACGAGCCCGAAGGCCCAACTTGTATTCCGGCGCCCGTTAGCAATCCGGTCCCTACTATTACATGAAAGGCAGGATTTATTACTACACTACGTCTAGAGAGGGCGGGTGCGACACCCGCCAAGAAATTAAGCCGCCTACGCAGCCTGGATGTTGATGGATCAGCGAGTACTGCCTCGCCGCAATCGATAGAGCAGATGGAAGGGCACCTGCCCAGTCCGGTCACAGAGGGAAGGATCAAACGCCGAAGCTCCCTTCATACGCAAGACAACCAGTCGCCTAGTCTGGGTCCGTCACACGACTTAGCCTATCCTGACAGGCAGGAGTGCTCAGAGGATTCCATCCAAAGAGCCCACTTCGGTACTATGACAGGTTGGTATAAGGCCGAAGCTGTTAAGAGGAGCGAGTGCGGGACGTCGCGAGCTACCTGGCAACCTAGTATGGTATGCCCAAGACGAAGGACTGAGGAGCTATGAAGAGCTGAAGTCCAGAGTGAGTAACTAGTATATTGGGATGTAAGAGATAACTACTTGCCTGAAGTCCAGAGTGAGTAACTGGGGACTTCAGGTCTTGGAGTACAGACTTATATACATGTAGGTGAAACAAGTATCAGACATGAAACGAGGAGAAGCACAGGTTCAAGGAGTAAGGGGCTGAGACTAGTTTCACAATAGAATGGAATGATGGAATAGAATGATGAACAAGAATAGAATGACAGATAGAATGATGAGTAAGAATAGAATGAGGTAAAGCAGTCTAGAACAGTCTAGAAGGAGTCTGGAATGGTCTAGAGGGGTCTGGAATGTGTGGAGACTGGAAGGCAAAATCTAACACCCCCCCGTGATCTGACAAGTCTCTACAAAATGGAAGAAACAAAAAAAAAGGCGAAAATAAGAGAAAAGAAATAAAGTTAAAGTGACACACCCATATTAGTCCTACAGAATTCGACTTGAGAAGCAGAAAGAGGTTTGGTGAAGATATCGGCCACTTGTTCTTTGGTTGGAATAAAGAGGGGATGGATCATCTTGTCATGGACAGCATCCCTGAGCCAGTAAAAGCGCAAATCCAAGTGCTTCATGCGTCCATGGTGTTCAGGATTCTTGGAGACACTGATGGCAGACTGGTTATCGATGTGAAGTGGAGTGGGTTGGTCAATGGTGAGGCCAAACTCATGAAGAATGTTGCGCATCCAGGAAATCTCTTTGCCAGCCTCAACAGCAGCAATGTACTCAGCTTCAGTTGTGGAAAGCGCCACAATGCCTTGGAGTTTGCTGCTCCATCCAATAGCACCACCAGCCATCATAGTCACATATCCACCTGTAGAGCGTCCAGTGTCTTTGCAATCACCATGGGCAGCATCACAGTAGGCAGTGAACACATCAGCACCAAGTTCACCAGAGTAGGTCAACTTGTGTTCCAGAGTGCCTTTGAGGTAGCGGAACAAGTGCTTGACTGCTGACCAGTGCTTGGGACCTGGATTGCTGCTGAAGCGTGCAAGATAGGAGACAGTGTAGGCGATATCAGGACGAGTCATGGTGGAGAGATACTGAAGGGTGCCAATAGAACTGAGATAAGGAACAGTGCGCATGAATTCGATGTCAGAATCAGAAGTGGGAGCCATGTCTTTGGTGAGAACAGTGCCAGGGGACATAGGAGTTTGGACAGGATGGCAGTCAGACATACCATAGTGGTCAAGCATATCCAGGATGAATTGGCGCTGATGGAGCATGATAGTGCGCTTGGAGCGGTCCCTGGTGATGCCAACACCAAGAAGGAACTCTGTAGCACCCAAATCGCGACATTTGAAGTGTGAGGAGAGCTCCTTGACTGCAGCATCAACAGCAGGAGTGGATTTCGAAGCAAATGTGATATCATCGATGTAGATGGGGACAAAAATGCGAACAGAGCCATTGGAGTAGATGTAGACAGACCTATCTGCTTCAATCCGCTTGTAGCCCATTTTGCTGAGTACACCATGCAACTTGATGTTCCACTGACGAGCTGATTGCTTGAGGCCATAGAGTGACTTCCTGAGCCTGAACACCTTGTTAGGACCGCCTTCATGGAAACCTTCAGGCTGCTGCATGTAGATGTACTCATCCAAGTCACCATTGGTAAAAGCAGCTGAAATGTCCACAGAGCGAAGTTCCAAGTCACCAACAGCTGCAAGAGCAAGAATCATGCGCAGTGTGGCTGGACGGAATGTAGGGGCAAAGACCTCAGTGTAGTCGACTCCAGGACGCTGGCTGTAGCCCTTGGCGACGATTCGAGCTTTGTAGCGCTCAACTTCTCCTGTAGCAGTCCGTTTGACCTTGAAGACCCAACCACATGTTAAAAGGAGCGAGTGCGGGACGTCGCGAGCTACCTGGCAACCTAATATGGTATGCCCAAGACGAAGGACTGAGGAGCTATAAAGAGCTGAAGTCCAGAGTGAGTAACTTGGTATATTGGATGTAAGAGGTAACTACTTCGACCGCTCTTTGATCCTAACCACCATCATCTTGGGATTTTCCCGCGCTCTGATTGGCTCAAAGGGGACTTCTTCTGCCACACACAGATATAGGCCCGCCTTATCCTCTCAATCTCGCAGCTGGGAAGTCACGAACGACGGCACGGTTACCCGCCAGGTCCAGTGGGTGCTCCCTTGGTAAAGGAGACGAAAACGGCAATAGCTGTGCCCGCTGCCTGCATCCCGCGACCTGGGATGTAAAATATCAGACGGCGAGGTCTTCCCTTGGTAAAGGAAGTTCGCAGAGCTGATAGGCTCGCCTCTCCGGGTCCGCAAAGACGCTAAACTACCGTGAAAACTCTCCCTTGGTAAAGGAGAATCGACCCGCCAAAGTCGACGTGGCAATAGCTGCACTTTCACGAAGGCCGTGACGCGCGTGTGACTCTGTCACATCGCACGCGTCGCGCGCAAAGTCTGGAGGCCTGCAGTCCGCTAGAATCTCGATACCTCGGTACTCGAGCATGGGTTGGTGGTTGGCACTAGACTATAAACTAGCTGAGGAGTCTTCCCTTGGTAAAGGAGGTTCGCAGTGGAGATATCCGCGCTCTACGGCACACATCCAGGAGGGATACATGGGTGATTACCAGGGCAAGTTGATGATCCTTCACCGGATTGTCCTTGCTAGCTCATGTACGTCAACCCTCACACTTCAAATCTCAGATCTCAAGTCTGGGTGCCCGCAAGGGTCTCGATGACAGCAATTATTGGAATGCTTAGAGATAAGAGTCTGATAAGTGGCGGAGATTTGGGGCAATAACCAGCCGACAGCTTTTGCTGACAGGCCACCGCCCGCCATTTGGGCAAGGATAACTTTCCTCCCTTTATGGTGGTTAGTCCAGTCTACTGGGCTAGACGGAGATCAGGGACAAGTTGCGGATCCGCGCCATTAGGCATCAGCGAAGCACTTGCCTTGGAACGGGAAAGAGGACTGGGAGGGCTTTGCCCATTATCGCCTCGCAAGCGTACACCAACTCTGAGCCGTGGCAGATGTAGGTAGTCCCTGCATTCTGGCCCGAGAGGACTAAATCCTCCGTCGGTGTGACTCCAGGTAATTTGGAGCTCATGCTTGAGTTGATTCCCTTCTACATTTGATTGGGATAAATCCAACTGGGCCAGCGGAGCAGCGGGTGCGAATCCTTCCTGCACCATTTAGGGAGCTCCTCTGGAGCGCAGTACTGTCGTCAGTCCACGTTGGGCGTAAAAGAGGCAGGAACACCTATATGGGAGGCTAAGATCAAAATGCCGCAGTCAGGGCTCTTGCTGGACCAAACCGGTTGGTGACCAATAAGTGGTGGGCCTCGCAAGAGAACCCTTTAAGTTGGCTAACCAACGATTGAAGGTTAAGGGCTCCCTCATGGAGGTGGATCGTCATCTCCCTGAACTCACCGAGTCTTTTACGCCTGTGGCACCAGAGGCTCGGCCTGGTGTACGCCTACTCGATCGTTTCCCAGATCGAGTGGAATTTCACGGCACGGAAGGCCTTCTAGACGAGCGTAGTCTGGAGGCATACCGTACCGAACTTAATACAGTTCTTACTGAGGCTCGGGAGCAGCCTGGCACTGTGATTTGTGCGGTGGACGCAAGTCTGCCAAACGAAGAGCATCGTCATGCTGTCTCTGCAGCCCTTCTATTCCGGGGGGTGGATCGGGTTCATACCGCAATCCACCCAGCCGGACGAGTTACTGCACCAGATGCAGAGCTCTTCGCAATACGTTCCGCAGTCTGTCTTGCCGTACAGCAGGACAATTGCGAACGGATCGTCGTCTTCACCGATTCGCTTACATCAGCCAAGCGAGCAGTAGATCCTACACTACATAGCGGCCAGGGTCACTCCCTGGCCGTGTGCAGGGCTCTCGAGCCATGGTTAGCAGAAGATGCCGACTGCTTGGTAATGTTCATTCAGGTTCCCTCGAAGCTGAAATGGAAAATTCATCAGGAGGCACACGACGAGTGTCGCGCCTTCAATGCACCTGCTGTGCAACATCCCAGCACCTCTCTCGACAGTGTACGGCGCGCCGTCACTAAATCAGTCCAGGAGGACTGGAAGATTCTCTTCCGGGACCCTGTCTATCGGGGGCATAACTTCCTTATGCTCCAGCGGCCTGACGAGACCGTTCTTGAACCATCGTACATCAATGGAGGTACATGGCTTCCCGCGGCCGGAGGCGATCTACATCTTGCAGTTCGCATTTGTAGATGCATCCTCAACCACGCTCCAATCGGGGCCTATTATGAACGCTTCAACATACCAGAGCGAACGTCGTGCACCTGCGAGGATCACCCCCTCGAGACGCGCGATCATATTCTACGTCATTGTGGCCAATACCAACGTGACGAAGACGGTCCACCTCCAAGGTATTACCTTGGGCTGGTTAGATTCCTGGAGCAGAACGAAGCACCGTTCTCCTTCAGACGACCCCAAGGGGTCGGTTGAGCAGCTAGGGCAGGTCCCGGGCTGGTCCGGAGGAGTTATATACAATAACAACATCCAGCTGGCTGAATCGAGGTCCAACACATACCGGGTCCTTCGGGTCCTGGGAACTGTGTAGGGTATGGGAGCTTCGGCCTTATACCAACCCGTCATAGTACCGAAGTGGGCTCTTTGGATTGAATCCTCTGAGCACTCCTGCTTGTCAGGATAGGCTAAGTCGTGTGACGGACCCAGACTAGGCGACTGGATGTCTTGCGTATGAAGGGAGCTCCGGCGTTTGATCCTTCCCTCTGTGACCGGACTGGGCACATGCCCTTCCATCTGCCCTATCGATTGCGGCGAGGCACGTCTCGCTGATCCATCAACATTCAGGCTGCGAAGGCGGCTCAATTTCTTGGCAGGTGTTGCACCCGCCCTCTCTAGACGTAGTGTAGTAATAAATCCTGCCTTTCATGTAATAGTAGGGACCGGATTGCTAACGGGCGCCGGAATACAAGTTGGGCCTTTGGGCTCGTGATTTAAAAAAAAAAAAAAAAAAAAAAAAGAGGTAACTACTTGCCTGAAGTCCAGAGTGAGTAACTGGGGACTTCAGGTCTTGGAGTACAGACTTATATACATGTAGGTGAAACAAGTATCAGACATGAAACAAGGAGAAGCACAGGTTCAAGGAGTAAGGGGCTGAGACTAGTTTCACAATAGAATGGAATGATGGAATGGAATGATGAACAAGAATAGAATGACAGATAGAATGATGAATAAGAATAGAATGAGGTAAAGCAGTCTAGAGCAGTCTAGAAGGAGTCTGGAATGGTCTAGAGGGGTCTGGAATGTGTGGAGACTGGAAGACAAAATCTAACACCCCCCCGTGATCTGACAAGTCTCTACAAAATGGAAGACAGAGAAAAAGCAAAAATAAGAGAAAAGAAACAAAGTTAAAGTGACACACCCATATTAGTCCTACAAAATTCAACTTGAAGAGCAGAAAGAGGTTTGGTGAAGATATCGGCAACTTGTTCTTTGGTTGGAATAAAGAGGGGATGAATCATTCTGTCATGGACAGCATCCCTAAGCCAGTAAAAGCGCAAATCCAAGTGCTTCATGCGTCCATGGTGTTCAGGATTCTTGGAGACACTGATGGCAGATTGGTTGTCAATGTGAAGTGGAGTGGGTTGGTCAATGGTGAGGCCAAACTCATGAAGAATGTTGCGCATCCAAGAAATCTCCTTGCCAGCCTCAACAGCAGCAATGTACTCAGCTTCAGTTGTAGAAAGTGCCACAATGCCTTGGAGTTTGCTGCTCCATCCAATAGCACCACCAGCCATCATGGTCACATATCCACCTGTAGAGCGTCCTGTATCCTTGCAATCACCATGGGCAGCATCACAGTAGGCAGTGAACACATCAGCACCAAGTTCACCAGAGTAGGTTAACTTGTGTTCCATAGTGCCTTTGAGATAACGGAACAAGTGCTTGACTGCTGACCAGTGCTTGGGGCCTGGATTACTGCTGAAGCGAGCAAGGTAGGAGACAGTGTAAGCAATATCAGGACGAGTCATGGTGGAGAGATACTGAAGAGTGCCAATGGAACTGAGGTAGGGAACAGAGCGCATGAATTCGATGTCAGCATCAGAAGTGGGAGCCATGTCTTTGGTGAGGACAGTGCCAGGGGACATAGGAGTTTGGACAGGATGGCAGTCAGACATACCATAGCGGTCAAGCATATCCAGGATGAATTGGCGCTGATGGAGCATGATGGTGCGCTTGGAGCGGTCTCTGGTGATGCCAACACCAAGAAGGAACTCTGTGGCGCCCAAATCGCGACATTTGAAGTGTGAGGTGTTAGATTTTGCCTTCCAGTCTCCACACATTCCAGACCCCTCTAGACCATTCCAGACTCCTTCTAGACTGTTCTAGACCGCTTTACCTCATTCTATTCTTACTCATCATTCTATCTGTCATTCTATTCTTGTTCATCATTCTATTCCATCATTCCATTCTATTGTGAAACTAGTCTCAGCCCCTTACTCCTTGAACCTGTGCTTCTCCTCGTTTCATGTCTGATACTTGTTTCATCTACATGTATATAAGTCTGTACTCCAAGACCTGAAGTCCCCAGTTACTCACTCTGGACTTCAGGCAAGTAGTTATCTCTTACATCCCAATATACCAGTTACTCACTCTGGACTTCAGCTCTTCATAGCTCCTCAGTCCTTCGTCTTGGGCATACCATACTAGGTTGCCAGGTAGCTCGCGACGTCCCGCACTCGCTCCTCTTAACAGGTTATGGGCCCCGCGCTCCACGCGCATTTATTTGCATTTTGAATCTCTGCTCTTATTGCGCTCCACGGCATAATTCGATTTTTCCACAACTGATCAGCACGTGTGCGCACACATAGCACTTTGCTCTCTCCAAATTTCATCTAGTTACGCTTACTGGTTCGCTCGCAATCATGCATTCTTCATCCATGTCTCAGTTCACTAAACTGGACAAGGCCACTACCAAACACTGTCAGCACACTTCCAGGTCCTCCACCTTCACTCCTGCGCTTGCACCTTTGTCTCCACCTCCTCCTGACTCTACTCCAGTCACTTGCACCTTCTGTGGTCTCAGCAACCACCAACAAGCCAACTGCAACCGCTTTTTCAAAGCACAGCAGCAGGCTCATCAGGAGGCCAAGACAGCTTTTCAAGCACCCACTATCCAGGAGTATGCTGGCAATGCATCTGCGCTTTCAGCAGGGGATGCTCCCAGCACAGACTTTGATTGGCTTGCAGACACAGGAGCCACTAGTCATATGACTCCACATCATCAATGGCTTCGCAACTACACTCCCCTTCGTGTTCCAATCAAGCTGGCAGATCACACTGTTGTGTACTCAGCAGGTGTTGGCAATGTGGTGTTCCACCCAGTGGTCAATGGCAAGGAATCTCGCCCTATGGAGCTCACTCGTGTTTTGCATGTCCCCCAACTCCGAAACAACCTCCTGGCCTGTCTGTATCTCACTAGACACAAAGGCATTAGGATGGAAGTTGATGCAGACACCATGCACTTCAAGTTGAATGGCACCACTCTCTTCCAAGCCAGAGTCACTCCTCAGAACAGTGGCATCCTCAATGCTGTTACTGAACCTTTTGAGCATGCCAATGCTACTTCCACTCTTCCTATGGACATCAGCCTCTGGCATCAGCGCTTTTGCCACCACAGCATTCCCAATGTCCAGAAGCTCTACAAGGATGACTTGGTCATTGGTCTCATCATCAACTCTGATTCCAAGGCTGATCCTATCTGTGAGCCCTGCTTGGCTGGCAAAATGGTTTCTGGCACATTCCCCTCCTCCACTCGCATTTCCACTGTCCCTCTTGAACTCATCCACTCTGACCTTCATGGTCCACTTCCTGTCCAGTCATCTGATGGTTTCCGCTACTGGATTACTTTCATTGATGACTGCACCAAGCTCAAGGGACTTATGTTCCTCAGGAAGAAGAGTGACGCTTTTGAGGCTTTCAAGACGTTCAAAGCTTATGCTGAGAACCAGTTGAATGCGAAAATCAAAGCCTTCCAGGATGACAAGGCTGGGGAATACATGTCTGCTGCTTTCATCAAGTTCACTGATGAGTGTGGCATTGTCAGACGCCACAGCACCAGAAACCGGCCCCAGCAGAATGGAGTTGCAGAGAGAGCCAACAGAACTATTGCTGATCATGCCACTGCCATGCTTGTCCAATCCAACCTTCCTCCTTCCTTCTGGAAACTTGCTGTTGCTGCTTATGTCTATGTCTGGAACCGTCTTCCCACTGCTCCTCTTCCCAACACCACACCATACACTGAGTGGTTCAAGAAGAAACCAGATGTCAGCAATCTTCGAGTTTTTGGATGTGCTGCCTATGTCTACATTCAGAAGGACAAGAGGAAGTCTCTCCAGCCACACATGGAGAAGTGCATCTTTGTTGGATATCCTACTGGCTACAAGGGCTGGCTCTTCTACAATCCCTCTACCAAGAAGCTCATTATCTCGGAACGCGCTGTTTTCGATGAGAGAAGCTTCCCTGGCCTCAAGCACACTGGTTCTGTCAATCTCATGCCAGCAGGACCTGAATCTCCAGTTCCTCAGACTGTTGACTTGCCAGATTTTGGGGGGGATGATGATGATGCTCCATATGCTCCAAATCAGCCAAGTCCATCTCCAGATGCTCCAGAGCCTCCAATTGCACCTCCTGCTGTCCCAGACGCTCCAGATGATGCGCAAACACTTCCAGACGCTCCTCCCATTGCTCCTGCGCCTCCATCTACACCACAGCCTCCAGCAGAACCACAAGAAGCGCCAACTCCGTTCCACACTCCCAAAGCTGAACCAGCTGATCCTGATAGTCCACCTCATACTCCTGAGCCTCCTCCACCTTCTCCTTTGCCTCCTGTTCCTCCGCCTCCTCCCAAGAAGCCCAAGCGCACCAAACCATTCCAGCCATCCCAACCTGCCCAACAACCACTTCGCCGCACCACAAGGGAATCCAGACCTCCAGGTGACTGGTGGGTTGTCAAGCAGTCAGCCCCCAATCCCAATGACCAGGATTTCGATCATGTCCAGTTTGCTGGTGCTGCCTCTACCTCTGATCCACACAACTACAAGCAAGCCATGCAGAGTGCAGACAGAGACAAGTGGGCAGAAGCGGCCAAATCAGAGTACTTTACTCTTGCTGGGAATGATACTTGGGAACTGGTTGACTTGCCACCTGGTGCCAAAGCCATTGGCTGTGGTTGGGTCTTCAAGGTCAAACGGACTGCTACAGGAGAAGTTGAGCGCTACAAAGCTCGAATCGTCGCCAAGGGCTACAGCCAGCGTCCTGGAGTCGACTACACTGAGGTCTTTGCCCCTACATTCCGTCCAGCCACACTGCGCATGATTCTTGCTCTTGCAGCTGTTGGTGACTTGGAACTTCGCTCTGTGGACATTTCAGCTGCTTTTACCAATGGTGACTTGGATGAGTACATCTACATGCAGCAGCCTGAAGGTTTCCATGAAGGCGGTCCTAACAAGGTGTTCAGGCTCAGGAAGTCACTCTATGGCCTCAAGCAATCAGCTCGTCAGTGGAACATCAAGTTGCATGGTGTACTCAGCAAAATGGGCTACAAGCGGATTGAAGCAGATAGGTCTGTCTACATCTACTCCAATGGCTCTGTTCGCATTTTTGTCCCCATCTACATCGACGATATCACCTTTGCTTCGAAATCCACCTCAGCTGTTGATGCTGCAGTCAAGGAGCTATCCTCACACTTCAAATGTCGCGATTTGGGCGCCACAGAGTTCCTTCTTGGTGTTGGCATCACCAGAGACCGCTCCAAGCGCACCATCATGCTCCATCAGCGCCAATTCATCCTGGATATGCTTGACCGCTATGGTATGTCTGACTGCCATCCTGTCCAAACTCCTATGTCCCCTGGCACTGTCCTCACCAAAGACATGGCTCCCACTTCTGATTCTGACATCGAATTCATGCGCACTGTTCCTTATCTCAGTTCTATTGGCACCCTTCAGTATCTCTCCACCATGACTCGTCCTGATATCGCCTACACTGTCTCCTATCTTGCACGCTTCAGCAGCAATCCAGGTCCCAAGCACTGGTCAGCAGTCAAGCACTTGTTCCGCTACCTCAAAGGCACTCTGGAACACAAGTTGACCTACTCTGGTGAACTTGGTGCTGATGTGTTCACTGCCTACTGTGATGCTGCCCATGGTGATTGCAAAGACACTGGACGCTCTACAGGTGGATATGTGACTATGATGGCTGGTGGTGCTATTGGATGGAGCAGCAAACTCCAAGGCATTGTGGCGCTTTCCACAACTGAAGCTGAGTACATTGCTGCTGTTGAGGCTGGCAAAGAGATTTCCTGGATGCGCAACATTCTCCATGAGTTTGGCCTCACCATTGACCAACCCACTCCACTTCACATCGATAACCAGTCTGCCATCAGTGTCTCCAAGAATCCTGAACACCATGGACGCATGAAGCACTTGGATTTGCGCTTTTACTGGCTCAGGGATGCTGTCCATGACAAGATGATCCATCCCCTCTTCATTCCAACCAAAGAACAAGTGGCCGATATCTTCACCAAACCTCTTTCTGCTTCTCAAGTCGAATTCTGTAGGACTAATATGGGTGTGTCACTTTAACTTTATTTCTTTTCTCTTATTTTCGCCTTTTTTGTTTCTTCCATTTTGTAGAGACTTGTCAGATCACGGGGGGGTGTTAGATTTTGCCTTCCAGTCTCCACACATTCCAGACCCCTCTAGACCATTCCAGACTCCTTCTAGACTGTTCTAGACCGCTTTACCTCATTCTATTCTTACTCATCATTCTATCTGTCATTCTATTCTTGTTCATCATTCTATTCCATCATTCCATTCTATTGTGAAACTAGTCTCAGCCCCTTACTCCTTGAACCTGTGCTTCTCCTCGTTTCATGTCTGATACTTGTTTCATCTACATGTATATAAGTCTGTACTCCAAGACATGAAGTCCCCAGTTACTCACTCTGGACTTCAGGCAAGTAGTTATCTCTTACATCCCAATATACCAGTTACTCACTCTGGACTTCAGCTCTTCATAGCTCCTCAGTCCTTCGTCTTGGGCATACCATACTAGGTTGCCAGGTAGCTCGCGACGTCCCGCACTCGCTCCTCTTAACATGAGGATAGCTCCTTGACTGCAGCATCAACAGCTGAGGTGGATTTCGAAGCAAAGGTGATATCGTCGATGTAGATGGGGACAAAAATGCGAACAGAGCCATTGGAGTAGATGTAGACAGACCTATCTGCTTCAATCCGCTTGTAGCCCATTTTGCTGAGTACACCATGCAACTTGATGTTCCACTGACGAGCTGATTGCTTGAGGCCATAGAGCGACTTCCTGAGCCTGAACACCTTGTTGGGACTGCCTTCATGGAAACCTTCAGGCTGCTGCATGTAGATGTACTCATCCAAGTCACCATTGGTAAAAGCAGCTGAAATGTCCACAGAGCGAAGTTCCAAGTCACCAACAGCTGCAAGAGCAAGAATCATGCGCAGTGTGGCTGGACGGAATGTGGGGGCAAAGACCTCGGTGTAGTCGACTCCAGGACGCTGACTGTAGCCTTTGGCAACAATGCGAGCCTTGTAGCGCTCAACTTCTCCTGTGGCAGTCCGTTTAACCTTGAAGACCCAACCACAGCCAATGGCTTTGGCACCAGGTGGCAAGTCAACCAGTTCCCAAGTGTCGTTTCCAGCAAGAGTAAAGTACTCTGATTTGGCCGCTTCTGCCCACTTGTCTCTGTCTGCACTCTGCATAGCTTGCTTGTAGTTGTGTGGATCAGAGGTAGAGGCAGCACCAGCAAACTGGACATGGTCAAAATCGTGGTCATTGGGATTGGGAGCTGACTGCTTGACAACCCACCAGTCACCTGGAGGTCTGGATTCCCTTGTGGTGCGACGAAGTGGTTGTTGGGCAGGTTGGGATGGTTGGGAAGGTTTGGTGCGCTTGGGCTTCTTGGGAGGAGGTGGAGGAACAGGAGGCAAAGGAGAAGGTGGAGGCGGCTCAGGAGTTTGAGGTGGACTATCAGGATCAGCTGGTTCAGCTTTGGGAGTGTGGAATGGAGTTGGCGGTGCAGGAGGCTCTACTGGAGGCTGTGGCGCAGCTGGAGGCGCAGGAGCAGTGAGAGGAGCGTCTGGAAGCGTTTGCGCATTATCTGGAGCGTCTGGGACAGTAGGAGGCGCAATTGGAGGCTCTGGAGCATCTGGAGGTGGAGTTGGCTGATTTGGAGCATATGGAGCATCATCATCATCCCCCCCGAAATCTGGCAAGTCAACAGTCTGAGGAACTGGAGATTGCGCTCCTGCTGGCATAAGATTGACAGAACCAGTGTGTTTGAGTCCAGGGAAGCTCCTTTCGTCGAAAACAGCGCGTTCCGAGATAATGAGCTTCTTGGTGGAGGGATTGTAGAAGAGCCAGCCCTTGTAGCCAGTGGGATATCCAACAAAGATGCACTTCTCCATATGAGGCTGGAGAGACTTCCTCTTGTCCTTCTGAATGTAGACGTATGCAGCACATCCAAAAACTCGAAGATTTTTTTTTTTTTTTTTTTTTTTTTTTAAATCACGAACCCAAAGGCCCAACTTGTATTCCGGCGCCCGTTAGCAATCCGGTCCCTACTATTACATGAAAGGCAGGATTTATTACTACACTACGTCTAGAGAGGGCGGGTGCAACACCTGCCAAGAAATTGAGCCGCCTTCGCAGCCTGAATGTTGATGGATCAGCGAGACGTGCCTCGCCGCAATCGATAGAGCAGATGGAAGGGCATATGCCCAGTCCGGTCACAGAGGGAAGGATCAAACGCCGGAGCTCCCTTCATACGCAAGACATCCAGTCGCCTAGTCTGGGTCCGTCACACGACTTAGCCTATCCTGACAAGCAGGAGTGCTCAGAGGATTCAATCCAAAGAGCCCACTTCGGTACTATGACGGGTTGGTATAAGGCCGAAGCTCCCATACCCTACACAGTTCCCAGGACCCGAAGGACCCGGTATGTGTTGGACCTCGATTCAGCCAGCTGGATGTTGTTATTGTATATAACTCCTCCGGACCAGCCCGGGACCTGCCCTAGCTGCTCAACCGACCCCTTGGGGTCGTCTGAAGGAGAACGTTGCTTCGTTCTGTTCCAGGAATCTGACCAACCCAAGGTAATACCTTGGAGGTGGACCGTCTTCGTCACGTTGGTATTGGCCACAATGACGTAGAATATGATCGCGCGTCTCGAGGGGGTGATCCTCGCAGGTGCACGACGTTCGCTCTGGTATGTTGAAGCGTTCATAATAGGCCCCGATTGGAGCGTGGTTGAGGATGCATCTACAAATGCGAACTGCAAGATGTAGATCGCCTCCGGCCGCGGGAAGCCATGTACCTCCATTGATGTACGATGGTTCAAGAACGGTCTCGTCAGGCCGCTGGAGCATAAGGAAGTTATGCCCCCGATAGACAGGGTCCCGGAAGAGAATCTTCCAGTCCTCCTGGACTGATTTAGTGACGGCGCGCCGTACACTGTCGAGAGAGGTGCTGGGATGTTGCACAGCAGGTGCATTGAAGGCGCGACACTCGTCGTGTGCCTCCTGATGAATTTTCCATTTCAGCTTCGAGGGAACCTGAATGAACGTTATCGAGCAGTCAGCATCTTCTGCTAGCCATGGTTCGAGGGCCCTGCATACGGCCAGGGAGTGACCCTGGCCGCTATGTAGTGTAGGATCTACCGCTCGCTTGGCTGATGTAAGCGAATCGGTGAAGACGACGATCCGTTCGCAATTGTCCTGCTGTACGGCAAGACAGACTGCGGAACGTATTGCGAAGAGTTCTGCATCTGGTGCAGTAACTCGTCCGGCTGGGTGGATTGCGGTATGAACCCGATCCACCCCTCGGAATAGAAGGGCTGCAGAGACAGCATGACGATGCTCTTCGTTTGGCAGACTTGCATCCACCGCACAAATCACAGTGCCAGGCTGCTCCCGAGCCTCTGTAAGGACTGTATTGAGTTCGGTACGGTATGCCTCCAGACTCCGCTCGTCTATAAGGCCTTCCGTGCCGTGAAATTCTACTCGATCTGGGAAACGATCGAGTAGGCGTACACCAGGCCGAGCCTCTGGTGCCACAGGCGCAAAAGACTCGGTGAGTTCAGGGAGATGACGATCCACCTCCATGAGGGAGCCCTTAACCTTCAATCGTTGGTTAGGGGTCAGCCTAGATATTGCCAATGGGTGAGCACTGGCCTGCTTGCGGTGACCCTCGGAGAGGATCGACCGAAGCGGATGTGTGTCTGAGAGAGTCGCTGCACGGAAGTTAGACCATCCGGCGAGCTTTTTCAGATGTAGGTGAATAGGGATCAGTCCCGCAAGGGACTCTACCCCACCGGTGGGAGAAGTACGGAACGCGCCCGTAATCCAGAGTGCAGCTTTTCGCTGCATTTTGCGGAAATCCGCAAGGACACCCTTAATGCGGGCACCCTCGTAGAACCACAGTCTGTAGCCGTATGTTGCGATGGGTAGCACGCATGAACGGTATAGGAGTCGCTTCTCCTTTGGGGACAAGCCACGGGTAGAGCTGCCGAGCATCTTCATGGCTTTCACCGATGAGAGAGACTTGGTAGTATAGTATCGAACATGTTCCTTGAAAGTAAGGTGACGATCGAAGTAGAATCCCAAATAGCGCCAAATGCGCTTTGGAGCAAGCGGTGTATCCCCCGTATACGGGGCATAACCGAGATCTAGAGGTGGGGGATTGAATGTCCTCGACCTATCAAAGCAAAAGTATTCAGACTTGTTGTGTTCAAGAACAAGCCCTATGGCAGTAAAGAGACGAAGGAGAACTGCATAGGCCGCTATAAGCGTCTCTGCATTCTCCCCGAGAGTTTTCGATTGGGCAATACAGGTGCCATCGTCAACGTACGATAGAAGAGATGTCTTGCGGGATATCTCTTCCATGTGATAGAGTTTCATCACCGGGGCGATGTATAAGGCTGACAGAACAGGGGATAAGGCAGAGCCCTGCCCTACGCCCACGTCTGCCTGACGAGGGTCTGATGTGAATGAGCCCCACTTATAAGAGGTGTGCCTGTCCACAAGGTATGAGGAGAAGAAGTTCGCGATCATAGGCGAGAACCCCTGTTTCCGAAGGATAGCCAAGAGCATATCGTGGTTAAGAGACGGGAAGAATTGTGCGATGTCAAATGCCACCACACTTGTCTTAAGTCCCTTGGCCCACCCAGCGCGAACTAGGTGAGTTAGGTACAACCCTGCATCCTCGGTGGAGCGCTGGCGCACTCCACCTACTTGGTTTGGGTGAACAAGATCGTATTTGATCATGTCGAATTGGAGACGATTTGAAATCATCTTCTCAATGAGCTTCCCGGTAGTGTTCAACAGCACAATAGGCCGGAACGCTTTCGGGTCTGAGTAGGTAGGTTTGCCAGGTTTCGGTATGATGACCGAGACTGACTCCTTGAAATGCTTAGGCCAATGCCCCACCTGAATGCAGGCATTGGCCAGGTCTCGAAGGTTTCGCTCGGCCGCAGGCAGCCTCACAACTTCCTTCAGTAGCGACCATGTAATGTGGTCTGGGCCAGGCGCTGAGCGACTGGAACAGGACTCGAGTGCCTCAGAGAGCTCGAGCGCAGAGAACGGAGGCCACTCCCTCTCTATTAGGTTTGGGAGTGGGTCCAGAACTGACATATCTACCACTCGGCCGGAGGCCGAGTTATATGTGTTGTGGAGTGCATTCCAAAGGGAATCCATTCCGTGGCAGGGCTGTCCTTGATACCGGATAGCCTCGCATGCTGGTAACTTGCGCTGTTTGACCCATTCCATTAGGTCCCATGGGCGCCTGTTGGCGTATGCGATTTCTCCGATTCTGGTCTCGAAGAATTCGCGTTTGACACGTTTAACTGTGTCTCGAAAGAGATACCAATTCACATCAGACTTATCATTCCGATATGTGGCAAGTTTGGCTGAGCACTCGTTGTTCCACCATGGTTGAGAGTGCTTAGTGATTCGGGATACCTTGGAGTGGGCCATCCACGCCTCGGCATAGGCATCGGCGAGGGCTTGCACCACCCGCTCAACGTCTTCCCTGGTTTCAAGGTCACCGACTTGGATGTCGGCGACCTTTTGTGGAAGTTCGGTCCTCATGGCCTGTTCAGCTTCTGAGTCCCGAGGAATGGTGCGCCTCGTGACGGGTTCTATTTCGTCATCCAGCTTGACGACAGTGAAGATCGGGATATGATCCGATGGTCCCTGTCGGACCGGGTCGCGGAACGTGCAGTCGCTTGCTGACTCAGCGATCCCGTGGAAGACCAGATCTATGACCGAGGGCCGAAGGTCTGGATTGTGAGATATAAATGTAGGGCCTGGATTGGACGGTTGGGTCCGCTCTAGGTCCAGGTCTGCTGCTAGTTCCAACAGGTTTATGGCATCGCCTCTGTGGTGCGTGACCTCTGGGTCCCACTCCCGAGAGTGAATGTTAAAATCGCCACCCATGTAATGAAGTTGGGGTAGCTCATGAACGTGGTTCGATAAGTATCGGACCGCAGTACCATCAGCGTCGTTATAGACGTTCATAAGGTGATAAGTCTCGTTGCCCTGAAACAACGAAAGGATAAATATGTCTCGGTGATCTGCAAGATCCCGGCGCATCGAGGGGCGAAGTCGTTCGAGTCGTTTTGACACAAAGGCCATGACCCGAGGGGTTTCGTCGTTTGTTGGAGGGCGCACCATGTATAGCCACGCAGGATGCATGGGCGCGCCAACGATATCTTCACCATCCCTATTGTTAGGAGAGGGTGCTTGTCTTATAGTCCGCCATGGCGGTTCTTGAACGAATAAAACATCGAATGAATTCTGCAATGTCTCAAGAAGCACGTCTAAGTACATATAGTTCTTAGCTACATTGTGCGAGAAGAGCCTAATTTCCTTGGTTGTGTTTCTCATTGAGCTACACCTTGGGAATTAGCGAAGGTCCGGCGGTTCTGTCTTCGAAGACGTACCTCCCGGTATTTAGCCTCGATCCACGTGCGATCGTAGCGGTTTACCCAGAACTTGCATTTGCGGTTGCTGGCAGCGTGGTCCCCGCCGCAGTTGACACAGTGTGCCTTATGAGGGCAATCCTGGTCCGCTGGGGTGGGTGGAATGGGTGGGTTCGCCTTAGCGTTACCTTTGCAACACTTGGCGACGGTCCGATGCTCTTCGAGCCTGTGGGGGCCCATACAGTGTGGGCAGATTGCAGCGCGTTGCCTGCACCCTGCCTCAGAGTGACCCCATTTCCAGCAGCGCTGGCAGATGGGGGTGCCGACGTGGGCAGACGCTTCTCTGATGAAGCAGCGTAGGCCACATATCATAACCGATTGGTTAATGAGTTTCTTGGCCCGGGATCCACTCTTGGAGTCCCAGATATCAAGGTAAGCGGTACCCATGGTACTTTGTGGAGAATTCCGCACTAAGCGTGCATTGCGTGCAAAGGGCAGGTCGTTGCCGAGAGGGGATCGCAAGAGGGATCCCTGAATCTCGTCGGAAGTGATAACCTTTGTCATTGCGACATCGGAGTACCAAGGAATGTCCACAATCTTAATGAAGGAAGTGGAGGTGGGAAGGCCGACATGGATCCCAGAAGACCTGTCGCCGAACACATTATGAGCGAGACCTCGAATGAACTCGAGATCCTTCTCTGAAGCAACACCATCGGTGTGGAGAGCGTATCCTGTGTATGCGTATTCCATAGACAAGATCTGAAGAGAGGAGCCTCCATCCCGAAGGACAGAGCGGGCTCTGTGAATGAAGAGGTTGAAATCACAAGTGATGTCACTCCCCGTGCCGAAGCCGATAAGGACCTGTCGACGAGACGGGCCCCCTGCGACGAAAGATGGGGCCCCTTTCTTGCGCTTGCGCGCATTCGAGGGGCCCGACGCCTGGCCCCCTGAGGGCCCGGCTACTGCCTCAAGGGGCAGCTGTGGCATAACCTTCGCGACTTGCGCGATGGTGACTGGACGTTTGGGGCCCTGACCGAGAGTGGAAGCATAAGACTTCTTCGGTTTGGTGGCCTTGTTAATCGGAGGCGGAGGACCAACTCTTGCGAATTGGACTTCTGGCTTCTTGGGCTGTTGCCTCGGTGCAACCGGAGGGCTTGGTAGGGGTCTAGGCCCTGATGGTCTAGACCCCTGTGGTGGGGCATTTGAGGCACGCCCGGATCTAGAAGGTCCGGGACCTGCGGGTGGATCGGCCCGACCTTTGCCCTTATCGGTGCGCTTGGGCTTGGGTGTTTGAGGGTCGAGGGTGATGTCGCCATCGTTGTCGATGGGTGGTGGAGTCGACGGCCGTTGGCCCTCGTTGAACAGGGTACCACTTCCCCCTGCAGAGGCAAAGTAGTTGGTGAATGAAGACCAATCACCTGTAGTTGCAGGTATTTGGGCAGCAAGATGGGGAATGTCGCGGATTCTGTCAGCCAGTGCGAACACTGTCCGTACAAAGCCCTCGGCATCCGGGATAGCAGCGACATATGGCTCATTACCAGGCATGTCTTGTAGTTGTTGGATAGCGGTAAGTCCTCTGTCCAAACTGCCTCGGAATACCTTAAAGCTCTCGATGAAGGTCTCTGGAACGGAGCCTCGTGGGGCGAAAGTGGCTGGCTGATCTCTCTGATCGCGAGCCGGAGATGATTGGCGAGACCTCTTAGCAGGGGTGGCTGAGCCAGAACTAACCCGATCTTCCTGATCTTCGTCGATCGGTTGGGAGGTGGTGCTGTCCATCGACACGTCGGAGGGTGCGGCGGACATAGAGCGAAGTCGTTCAGGGTTTTGAGGCCCCGGAGTGGATTGTCGAGACCCTGCTACCGATGAAGGAGCAGGGGTTGGAGAGGGTCTAGCGCCTTGTGTTGACGGTGGTGCAGATCGGCGGTCTGCAGCACCCGGGGGGGCTGCTTTTGGCGGCATTCGAAGGACGGATTGTTGAATCGATCCTTTAGTGTCGTTACCCGAGTATTAGATACCCAGTTCCAACGTATTTGTGAGTAGAAGAGTCAAAGACGATGAGTTGCAAAATGTGATGGTGGTGGTAACGAGTCAAGAAGAGATAAAAAAAAAAAAAAAAAAAAAAAAAAAAAAAAAAAAAAAAAAAAAACTCGAAGATTGCTGACATCTGGCTTCTTCTTGAACCACTCAGTGTATGGTGTGGTGTTGGGAAGAGGGGCAGTGGGAAGACGGTTCCAGACATAGACATAAGCAGCAACAGCAAGTTTCCAGAAGGAAGGAGGAAGGTTGGATTGGACAAGCATGGCAGTGGCATGATCAGCAATAGTTCTGTTGGCTCTCTCTGCAACTCCATTTTGCTGGGGCCGGTTTCTGGTGCTGTGGCGTCTGACAATGCCACACTCATCAGTGAACTTGATAAAAGCAGCAGACATGTATTCCCCAGCCTTGTCATCCTGGAAGGCTTTGATTTTCGCATTCAACTGGTTCTCAGCATAAGCCTTGAACGTCTTGAAGGCCTCGAAAGCGTCACTCTTCTTCCTGAGGAACATAAGTCCTTTGAGCTTGGTGCAGTCATCAATGAAAGTAATCCAGTAGCGGAAACCATCAGATGACTGGACAGGAAGTGGACCATGAAGATCAGAGTGGATGAGTGCAAGAGGGACAGTAGAAATGCGAGTGGAGGAGGGGAATGTGCCAGAAACCATTTTGCCAGCCAAGCAGGGCTCACAGATAGGATCAGGTTTGGAATCAGAGTTGATGATGAGACCAATAACCAAGTCATCCTTGTAGAGCTTGTGGACATTGGGAATGCTATGATGGCAAAAGCGCTGGTGCCAGAGACTGATGTCCATGGGAAGAGTGGAAGTAGCATTGGCATGCTCAAAAGGTTCAGTAACAGCATTGAGAATACCACTGTTCTGAGGAGTGACTCTGGCTTGGAAGAGAGTGGTGCCATTCAACTTGAAGTGCATGGTGTCTGCATCAACCTCCATTCTAATGCCCTTGTGCTTTGTGAGATAGAGGCAAGCCAATAGATTATTTCGGAGTTGGGGTACATGCAAAACACGAGTAAGCTCTACAGAACGAGATTCCTTGCCATTGACCACTGGGTGAAACACCACAGTGCCAACACCTGCTGAATACACAACTGTGTGATCAGCCAACTTGATTGGAACACAAAGGGGGGTGTAATCACGAAGCCACTGACGATGTGGAGTCATATGACTAGTGGCCCCTGTGTCTGCAAGCCAATCAAAGTCAGTGCTGGAAGAATCTGTTGCAGAGAGTGCACTTGCATTGCCAGCATATTCCTGAGTGGTTTCTTGTGCCCTGTGCGCTTTCCTGCCTTTGCTGCGGTTGGCCTTGACACTCTCCTGAGCCTCCAGCTGTGCTTTCAAAAAGCGGTTGCAATTGGCTTGCTGGTGGTTGTTAATACCACAGAAGGTGCATTTGACTGGAGTGGAAGGAAGAGGTGCTGGAGACGAAGCTGCAAGTGCAGAGGCGACCTTGGGAGCCTCAGAAGCGCGATGACGACGTTGGGACTCTTCTGAAACAAAGGCTTGTTGGATGGTAGCCTTGTCCAGCTTGTCAAGAAGGAGGAGTGAGGAGGCAAAGTTGCTGAACTCTTCTGGAAGCGCCCTAATGAGAGCCATGCATGCAAGTTCTTCATCCAGTGTCTTGAGGTCAAAAGGAGTAGGACGAAGATCCTGAATCCGCTTTACAGCAGTGTCCACTCTGTTCATCAAGGTTTGGAGATTTTCATCATCCTTCTTCCTGATGGAGAACAAGTCATCATAGGCATTAAAGCGAGTGCCTGGGCGCTTCTGGAGGTGTACATGTTAGAAGTTGATCCGTTCGCTTACTAACGGCAGACGGTCCCTGGAGCATCTCCACACCCGGCCATTGGGTTAACCACCCTAAGCACCCTATGTAACTACAAGACCGGATAGCTCAGTGGTTTAGAGCATTCCCCTAGCATGGCAAGGTCCCTGGTTCAATCCCAGGTCTGGTCATTCTTTTCCAAGGTCACCCGATCGTGTCAGGTGATTCTAACATGGTAGCAGCAACTACTTGTGTTTGCTTAGTAAGCATTTGTCATGCTGACTAAGACTTGGATTAGTAAGCGCCAGATCACGGGGGTGTGTTAGAAGTTGATCCGTTCGCTTACTAACGGCAGACGGTCCCTGGAGCATCTCCACACCCGGCCATTGGGTTAACCACCCTAAGCACCCTATGTAACTACAAGACCGGATAGCTCAGTGGTTTAGAGCATTCCCCTAGCATGGCAAGGTCCCTGGTTCAATCCCAGGTCTGGTCATTCTTTTCCAAGGTCACCCGATCGTGTCAGGTGATTCTAACAGTACATCCTGGAGCTTCTTCCACATGGCCTTGGGATCATCAGAGATAGAGTTGAGATGGATCTTCTGGTCATCCTCCACAAGCAGATAGATGTAGCCAGCAGCCTTGTCTGATTTGGCTAACCAGGAGTCATGGGATGCAAGCTGTGCCTCTGTAGGCGGAGAAGGAAGTGTGGGGATAGTGGATTCTCCTGAAACAATGCGCCAGACAGACTGGGCACGAAGCCAGGCTTGCATTTCACCAGCCCAAGTTGGGTAGTTGGTAGCACCCAACTTGGTGAACTGAGGCATGGACCAGCAAGCGACTGCACGTTCCGCAACCCGGTCCGACAGGGACCATCGGATCATATCCCGATCTTCACTGTCGTCAAGCTGGATGACGAAATAGAACCCGTCACGAGGCGCACCATTCCTCGGGACTCAGAAGCTGAACAGGCCATGAGGACCGAACTTCCACAAAAGGTCGCCGACATCCAAGTCGGTGACCTTGAAACCAGGGAAGACGTTGAGCGGGTGGCGCAAGCCCTCGCCGATGCCTATGCCGAGGCGTGGATGGCCCACTCCAAGGTATCCCGAATCACTAAGCACTCTCAACCATGGTGGAACAACGAGTGCTCAGCCAAACTTGCCACATATCGGAATGATAAGTCTGATGTGAATTGGTATCTCTTTCGAGACAAAGTTAAACGTGTCAAACGCGAATTCTTCGAGACCAGAATCGGAGAAATCGCATACGCCAACAGGCGCCCATGGGACCTAATGGAATGGGTCAAACAGCGCAAGTTACCAGCATGCGAGGCTATCCGGTATCAAGGACAGCCCTGCCACGGAATGGATTCCCTTTGGAATGCACTCCACAACACATATAACTCGGCCTCCGGCCGAGTGGTAGATATGTCAGTTCTGGACCCACTCCCAAACCTAATAGAGAGGGAGTGGCCTCCGTTCTCTGCGCTCGAGCTCTCTGAGGCACTCGAGTCCTGTTCCAGTCGCTCAGCGCCTGGCCCAGACCACATTACATGGTCGCTACTGAAGGAAGTTGTGAGGCTGCCTGCGGCCGAGCGAAACCTTCGAGACCTGGCCAATGCCTGCATTCAGGTGGGGCATTGGCCTAAGCATTTCAAGGTGTCAGTCTCGGTCATCATACCGAAACCTGGCAAACCTACCTACTCAGACCCGAAAGCGTTCCGGCCTATTGTGCTGTTGAACACTACCGGGAAGCTCATTGAGAAGATGATTTCAAATCGTCTCCAATTCGACATGATCAAATACGATCTTGTTCACCCAAACCAAGTAGGTGGAGTGCGCCAGCGCTCCACCGAGGATGCAGGGTTGTACCTAACTCACCTAGTTCGCGCTGGGTGGGCCAAGGGACTTAAGACAAGTGTGGTGGCATTTGACATCGCACAATTCTTCCCGTCTCTTAACCACGACATGCTCTTGGCTATCCTTCGGAAACAGGGGTTCTCGCCCATGATCGCGAACTTCTTCTCCTCATACCTTGTGGACAGGCACACCTCTTATAAGTGGGGCTCGTTCACGTCGGACCCTCGTCAGGCAGACGTGGGCGTAGGGCAGGGCTCTGCCCTATCCCCAGTTCTGTCAGCTTTATACATCGCTCCGGTAATGAAGCTCTATCACATGGAAGAGATATCCCGCAAGACATCCCTTCTATCGTACGTTGACGATGGCACATGTATTGCCCAATCGAAAACCCTCGGGGAGAATGCAGAGACGCTTATAGTGGCCTATGCAGTTCTCCTCCGCCTCTTTACTGCCATAGGGCTTGTTCTCGAACATAACAAGTCTGAATACTTCTGCTTTGATAGGTCGAGGACATTCAATCCTCCACCCCTAGACCTCGGTTATGCCCCGTATACTGGGGACACACCGCTTGCTCCAAAGCGCATTTGGCGCTATTTGGGATTCTACTTCGACCGTCACCTTACCTTCAAGGAACACGTTCGATACTATACTACCAAGTCTCTCTCGTCGGTGAAAGCCATGAAGATGCTTGGCAGCTCTACTCGTGGCTTGTCCCCAAAGGAGAAGCGACTCTTATATCGTTCGTGCGTTCTCCCCATCGCAACGTACGGCTATAGACTGTGGTTCTACGAGGGCGCCCGCATCAAGGGTGTCCTTGCGGACTTCCGCAAAATGCAGCGCAAGGCTGCACTCTGGATTACGGGCGCGTTCCGTACTTCTCCAACCGGTGGGGTTGAGTTGTTAGATTTTGTCTTCCAGTCTCCACACATTCCAGACCCCTCTAGACCATTCCAGACTCCTTCTAGACTGCTCTAGACTGCTTTACCTCATTCTATTCTTATTCATCATTCTATCTGTCATTCTATTCTTGTTCATCATTCTATTCCATCATTCCATTCTATTGTGAAACTAGTCTCAGCCCCTTACTCCTTGAACCTGTGCTTCTCCTCGTTTCATGTCTGATACTTGTTTCATCTACATGTATATAAGTCTGTACTCCAAGACCTGAAGTCCCCAGTTACTCACTCTGGACTTCAGGCAAGTAGTTACCTCTTACATCCCAATATACTTAGTTACTCACTCTGGACTTCAGCTCTTCATAGCTCCTCAGTCCTTCGTCTTGGGCATACCATATTAGGTTGCCAGGTAACTCGCGACGTCCCGCACTCGCTCCTCTTAACATGAGTCCCTTGCAGGACTGATCCCTATTCATCTACATCTGAAAAAGCTCGCCGGGCGCTCAAACTTCCGTGCAGCGACTCTTTCAGACACACACCCGCTTCGGTCGATCCTCTCTGAGGGTCACCGCAAGCAAGCCAGTGCTCACCCATTGGCAATATCTAGGCTGACCCCGAACCAACGATTGAAGGTTAAGGGCTCCCTCATGGAGGTGGACCGCCATCTCCCTGAACTCACCGAGTCTTTTGCGCCCGTGGCACCAGAGGCTCGGCCTGGTGTACGCCTACTCGACCGCTTCCCGGATCGAGTGGAATTTCACGGCACGGAAGGCCTTCTAGATGAGCGTAGTCTGGAGGCATACCGTACCGAACTCAATACAGTTCTTACTGAGGCTCGGGAGCAGCCTGGCACTGTGATTTGTGCGGTGGATGCAAGTCTGCCAAATGAAGAGCATCGTCATGCTGTCTCCGCAGCCCTTCTATTCCGAGGGGTGGATCGGGTTCATACCGCAATCCACCCAGCCGGACGAGTTACTGCACCAGATGCAGAGCTCTTTGCGATACGTTCCGCAGTCTGTCTTGCCGTACAGCAGGACAACTGCGAACGGATCATCGTCTTCACCGATTCGCTTACGTCAGCCAAGCGAGCAGTAGATCCTACACTACATAGCGGCCAGGGTCATTCCCTGGCCGTGTGCAGGGCCCTCGAGCCATGGTTAGCAGAAGATGCTGACTGTTCGATAACGTTCATTCAGGTTCCCTCGAAGCTGAAATGGAAAATTCATCAGGAGGCGCACGACGAGTGTCGCGCCTTCAATGCACCTGCTGTGCAACATCCCAGCACCTCTCTCGACAGTGTACGGCGCGCCGTCACTAAATCAGTCCAGGAGGACTGGAAGATTCTCTTCCGGGACCCTGTCTATCGGGGGCATAACTTCCTTATGCTCCAGCGGCCTGACGAGACCGTTCTTGAACCATCGTACATCAATGGAGGTACATGGCTTCCCGCGGCCGGAGGCGATCTACATCTTGCTGTTCGCATTTGTAGATGCATCCTCAACCACGCTCCAATCGGAGCCTATTATGAACGCTTCAACATACCAGAGCGAACGTCATGCACCTGCGAGGATCACCCCCTCGAGACGCGCGATCATATTTTACGTCATTGTGGCCAATACCAACGGGACGAAGACGGTCCACCTCCAAGGTATTACCTTGGGCTGGTTAGATTCCTGGAGCAGAACGAAGCACCGTTCTCCTTCAGACGACCCCAAGGGGTCGGTTGAGCAGCTAGGGCAGGTCCCGGACTGGTCCGGAGGAGTCATATACAACAACAACATCCAGCTGGTTGAATCGAGGTCCAACGCATACTGGGTCCTTCGGGTCCTGGGAACTGTGTAGGGTATGGGAGCTTCGGCCTTATACCAACCTGTCATAGTACCGAAGTGGGCTCTTTGGATGGGATCCTCTGAGCACTCCTGCTTGTCAGGATAGGCTAAGTCGTGTGACGGACCCAGACTAGGCGACTGGTTGTCTTGCGTATGAAGGGAGCTCCGGCGTTTGATCCTTCCCTCTGTGACCGGACTGGGCATATGCCCTTCCATCTGCTCTATCGATTGCGGCGAGACACGTCTCGCTGATCCATCAACATTCAGGCTGCGAAGGCGGCTCAATTTCTTGGCAGGTGTTGCACCCGCCCTCTCTAGACGTAGTGTAGTAATAAATCCTGCCTTTCATGTAATAGTAGGGACCGGATTGCTAACGGGCGCCGGAATACAAGTTGGGCCTCTGGGCTCGTGAAAAAAAAAAAAAAAAAAAAAAAAAAAAACTGAGGCATGGACGAAGATGACATGATTGCGAGTGAACGGGTAGGAGCAGGAAAACGCGAATGAATATGAGCAAAGAGCTATGTGTGCGCACACGTGCTGACGAGTTGTAGAGGAAACGAAGGAAGCCGTGGGGCGCAATAAGCCAAAGTAGATTGAGAGCAAAAGCAGAGCAGAGATTCAAAATGCGAATTTAAGCGCGTGGAGCGCGGGGCCCATAACCTGTTAAGAGGAGCGAGTGTGGGACGTCGCGAGCTACCTGGCAACCTAGTATGGTATGCCCAAGACGAAGGACTGAGGAGCTATGAAGAGCTGAAGTCCAGAGTGAGTAACTGATATATTGGGATGTAAGAGATAACTACTTGCCTGAAGTCCAGAGTGAGTAACTGGGGACTTCAGGTCTTGGAGTACAGACTTATATACATGTAGATGAAACAAGTATCAGACATGAAACGAGGAGAAGCACAGGTTCAAGGAGTAAGGGGCTGAGACTAGTTTCACAATAGAATGCAATGATGGAATAGAATGATGAACAAGAATAGAATGACAGATAGAATGATGAGTAAGAATAGAATGAGGTAAAGCGGTCTAGAACAGTCTAGAAGGAGTCTGGAATGGTCTAGAGGGGTCTGGAATGTGTGGAGACTGGAAGGCAAAATCTAACAGTGCTTTCGGCTGTCGTGGCAATCAAGCACCATCAATGGTCGACTGACTACGATCAAACACGATCAAACCTTCGACATGTCGCAGAGAGGCCTCGCTTTACTCATCAGATGTAACTTGACGTCGCACAGGGTGAATTAAATTAGACTGTATTCAAAATCAATAGCTACCAGTAGCACATAGCCCGGAATTCAGTACTAGGAAAATATAGTAAAGTAATGTGATTAAGTAAAAGAGTGGAAGGTAATGGTGCTATGTCAGGGGGTATAGGAGTTTTTTTTTTTTTTTTTTTTTTTTTAATCACGAGCCCGAAGGCCCAACTTGTATTCCGGCGCCCGTTAGCAATCCGGTCCCTACTATTACATGAAAGGCAGGATTTATTACTACACTACGTCTAGAGAGGGCGGGTGCAACACCTGCCAAGAAAGTAAGCCGCCTACGCAGCCTGAATGTTGATGGATCAGCGAGAGGTACCTCGCCGCAATCGATAGAACAGGTGGAAGGGCACCAGCCCAGTCCGGTCACGGAGGGAAGGATCAAACGCCGAAGCTCCCTTCATACGCAAGACAACCAGTCGCCTAGTCTGGGTCCGTCACACGACTTAGCCTATCCTGACAAGCAGGAGTGCTCAGAGGATCCCATCCAAAGAGCCCACTTCGGTACTATGACAGGTTGGTATAAGGCCGAAGCTCCCATACCCTACACAGTTCCCAGGACCCGAAGGACCCAGTATGCGTTGGACCTCGATTCAACCAGCTGGATGTTGTTGTTGTATATGACTCCTCTGGACCAGTCCGGGACCTGCCCTAGCTGCTCACCCGACCCCTTGGGGTCGTCTGAAAGAGAACGTCGCTTCGTTCTGTTCCAGGAATCTGACCAACCCAAGGTAATACCTTGGAGGTGGACCGTCTCCGTCACGTTGGTATTGGCCACAGTGACGTAGAATATGATCGCGCGTCTCGAGGGGGTGATCCTCGCAGGTGCACGACTTTCGCTCCGGTATATTGAAGCGTTCATAATAGGCCCCGATTGGAGCGTGGTTGAGGATGCATCTACAAATGCGAACAGCAAGATGTAGATCGCCTCCGGCCGCGGGAAGCCATGTACCTCCATTGATGTACGATGGTTCGAGAACGGTCTCGTCAGGCCGCTGGAGCATAAGGAAGTTATGCCCCCGATAGACAGGGTCCCGGAAGAGAGTCTTCCAGTCCTCCTGGACTGATTTAGTGACGGCGCGCCGTACACTGTCAAGAGAGGTGCTGGGATGTTGCACAGCAGGTGCATTGAAGGCACGACACTCGTCGTGCGCCTCCTGATGAATTTTCCATTTCAATTTCGAAGGAACTTGAATGAACGTTATCGAACAGTCAGCATCTTCTGCTAACCATGGCTCGAGAGCCCTGCACATGGCCAGGGAGTGACCTTGGCCGCTATGTAGTGTAGGATCTACTGCTCGCTTGGCTGATGTAAGCGAATCGGTGAAGACGACGATCCGTTCGCAATTGTCCTGTTGTACGGCAAGACAGACTGCGGAACGTATTGCGAAGAGCTCTGCATCTGGCGCAGTAACTCGTCCGGCTGGGTGGATTGCGGTATGAACCCGTTCCACCCCCCGGAATAGAAGGGCTGCAGAGACTGCATGGCGGTGCTCTTCGTTTGGCAGACTTGCATCCACCGCACAAATCACAGTGCCAGGCTGCTCCCGAGCCTCTGTAAGAACTGTATTGAGTTCGGTACGGTATGCCTCCAGACTACGCTCGTCTAGAAGGCCTTCCGTGCCGTGAAATTCCACTCGATCCGGGAAGCGGTCGAGTAGGCGTACACCAGGCCGAGCCTCTGGTGCCACAGGCGCAAACGACTCGGTGAGTTCAGGGAGATGACGATCCACCTCCATGAGGGAGCCCTTAACCTTCAGTCGTTGGTTAGGGGTCAGCCTAGATATTGCCAATGGGTGAGCATTGGCTTGCTTACGGTGACCCTCAGAGAGGATCGACCGAAGCGGATGTGTGTCTGAGAGAGTTGCTGCACGGAAGTTAGAGCGCCCGGCAAGCTTTTTCAGATGTAGGTGAATAGGGATCAGTCCCGCAAGGGACTCTACCCCACCGGTGGGAGAAGTACGGAACGCGCCCGTAATCCAGAGTGCAGCTTTTCGCTGCATTTTGCGGAAATCCGCAAGGACACCCTTGATGCGGGCACCTTCGTAGAACCACAGTCTGTATCCGTACGTTGCGATAGGGAGAACGCAAGAACGGTATAAGAGTCGCTTCTCCTTTGGGGACAAGCCACGAGTAGAGCTGCCAAGCATCTTCATGGCTTTCACCGATGAGAGAGACTTGGTAGTATAGTATCGAACGTGTTCCTTGAAGGTAAGGTGACGATCGAAGTAGAAACCCAAATAACGCCAAATGCGTTTCGGAGCAAGCGGTGTGTCCCCAGTATACGGGGCATAACCGAGGTCTAGGGGTGGAGGATTGAATGTCCTCGACCTATCAAAGCAGAAGTATTCAGACTTGTTGTGTTCAAGAACAAGCCCTATGGCGGTGAATAGGCGGAGGAGAACTGCATAGGCCGCTATAAGCGTCTCTGCATTCTCCCCGAGGGTTTTCGATTGGGCAATACAGGTGCCATCGTCAAGGGGGGTATAGGAGTAAGGTCATTAATACTTCATCAGCAAAACTACAAATAGCTTGTCGGGTTTTGCCGGTCTTTTAGCTTATTGGAGTCTGCAAAAAGCTGCCGCAAGCTAAATGACACATTTTCAAGGCCAAAATGGCCTAGCAAAACTCCATTTGGGTTAGCTTTTCTTGAAATGGAGCCTGGCTTTTTTAGCTTGCTCCTTTCGCGGTTATATGCGGTTTTTCCAGTTGTGCAACCAGAAAAAAGCAATTTGTAAAACTTCTGATGTTGGTACTAGCAACGGTATCTACTAGAGTGAAACTCTACCACATGGAAGAAATATCTCGCAAGATATTAAAAGAAGTGACCAGACTGGGGATTGAACCCAGGCCCTCCTGGACATATACCAGATGCTCTAACCACTGAGCTATCAGGTCTTACTGGGTCAATCCACTATATGGTATTTATGCAATCTCCACCCCAATGTTACTGGTCATCCAAATTGAACCGCAGTTCCCAAATGTCACGCCAACAGGCTGACTAACCAAGTGATGACACAGCAACTCCCAAATGCGAGTTTTCATAGCAATTTCTTGCGAGTGGCAGATTACATAATTCCAACACAAGACATCTCTCCTATCGTACGTTGACGATGGCACTTGTATTGCCCAATCGAAAACCCTTGGGGAGAATGCAGAGACGCTTATAGCAGCCTATGCAGTTCCCCTTCGCCTCTTTACTGCCGTAGGGCTTGTTGTCGAACACAACAAGTCTGAATACTTTTGCTTTGATAGGTCGAGGACATTCAATCCTCCACCCCTAGATCTCGGATATGCCCGTACACCAGGGATACACCGCTTGCTCCAAAGCGCATCTGGCGTTACTTGGGATTTGTTGAAATTAGTGATCAAACACTTTGAATTTGGACTTTTACTTTTCATTTGGACACCATTTTGTTAATAACTATTTATAGAGTAAAGTAGATTACGTAATTGTTTCAGATTCTTAATCTCCTCTTCAAACCGCATCTAACGGTATCCATATTGTACATAGTCAACTTTCTCATCGCCGGCTCTCTGCGAGTATTTCGCTTATAACTCCTTTTAGACTAGTGCTATTTACATAATCTTTCTAGATTCATATTCTCCTCGCCGATACGCATCCGGTGATACCCATTTTGTAGTGTAGAAGTTACGTTTGCGTACCAACAATTTCGAATGCGATATAGTGGGCACCTAAAGTCACTCCTCAGGCGTTTTGGGTACAATATGACCAAACAAACCACTTTTCCTACCATGTCTGGGAAACCGAGACACTAGAATTGGGCATTGGATTACATAGAAGCAATACACTATTTTCTTACTTGACTAGTCATTGTTAAGCATTTGAGATTTGACTACATTGTTAACTATTAGTGACTCTATTGTCAATTTCTAACAGAAATTGCCAACGAGTGAGTGTCGGCTTGCTTACGGTGGTCTTGAGACAGGAGCAACCGAAGTGAATGTGTGTCTGAAAGAGTTGCTGCACAGAAGTTTGACTAGCCAGCAAGCTTCTTTAGATGTAGGTGAACGGGGATGAGTCCTGCCAGAAACTCGACCCCACCAGTCATTGCCCAACACAGTCACAGCTTTAATATCTGTGTCCTTAACATATCCAAGTAGGCTTCAGGCTCCCACACACATGAGAGCCCGAGTGGACACAACGGAAAGGCGGTCATGGAGATGCAAGAGAACAATACGGCCTTGGCTAAACACATGCTCAACGTCGGTGGATGTAGCTAAGTTCTCGTTGAGTCAGTCCAAAGTGGTAAACCGCAATAGCAACAATGATGTACCTGGAATGAACAAGTAGTCCAGAGCCATCCTTGATAGACAGGGATACTGTGTTCTATGCTCATCCCACCATTTGAGTCCATCCTCTGCCTTGACCAGCTCGGGGTCCATGGACAAGTATCAGTCGAGCTCGTCACAAATGTCGGAGGGTTGGAGCGGACCGAGGGAGGGCTGGTTATCGAATATATTGGGCGAGGTGGGCGTGGCTTTTTCAGGCGTGGCTGGAAGGTCGTTATTACCACCCATCGGTTTGTATGTTCGCTTGTATTCAGTGCGGTCAATTTCTTCGGCAGCTTCGATCCACAAAGCTTTCCACCCAGCTTCTTGAAGTAACTGAGTTTGTGTCGAGGGTGCAGAACTGCGGAAAGTTGGTGGAAGGTAAGAATTAGACAATCTATGTTAAGGATAGATAGACAATACATACCCATTGCGATCCGATAGACTTTGCTGTGGTCGGTGGCATTGTAATACTTGTTTAGCATAACTTTACCGAGGCTCGTGGCGGCATGGATAGCAATAGGAAGGTCGTAATCGACAGCGTGAGTGGCAAGGTGTTGGTTGATATGGTCCATTGCGGGATGGCAGAGGTAGCCAGCAAGTAGCCATAGATGGGTAGAGGTCTCAGGTGGTTGAAGATGATGGTTATGGTATGAGTGGTGAAGGCAGATGGCAGCCATGGTCAGAAAGAGGTGGTGGTGGTGAACAAGTGGGGGATTCTGACAACAAGCACTGGTTCATTTTCTTTATATGGCAATTCCAGTGCTGTGCACTGCATTTGTGACATGTGATGTTACATTATGTTTCCCAAATAAATATTCCAATTTTTTTGACAAATTTTGGATTATTTTACAGTACAATGCAACTAGACCACCAGACCTTTCAATATTTTGTGAATCAAATTTGATATATTATCTAAGTCCAATCTCCAAATTACGAGGAGAACAGTGCAGAAATGACCTCAGAATAATAAAATCTTTCTTTTTGGAGGAAGGAAAGAGAGGAAAGAGCTCTAGCTCGGTCATTTTCAAGATTTCTTTACAAAACTTTCATAATAATGTTTTTAAACTCCAGCACCTTTTAGCATAAAATAAAATAATTGTGAAGTAAATCCATCAGGAAGTAGTGTCTCTAATAAATAATCCAATTTTTTGACAAATTTTGACAAATTTTCAGCGCAAGGCAACAGCTGAATCAGGCCTTTCAATATCCGGGATTTCAATCCAAGCTTACATTGAACTGACAACATCCAGTCATCTAACATAATAGAGCAGAACTGTTTTCAGAAAGACGAAATATTTCTATTAATGGAAAGGAATCAGGGAGGAATGTATCATAACTCAATCAAATCTTCATGCATTGATCCCCAACTTTAGAAATAGTGTTTTCTGGGCTGGAAAAAAAAAAGCATAAAGAAACCGCAAAGAAATTCCATTTAGAAGTTGTGACGTGAATACATGATTTGATTTGATTTTTTTTTTTTGAATTTTGAATTTTGAATTTTGATGATTTCAAGCGCAGGACAACGGTTGCACTGAATCTTGTGATACTTGATATGTATTACTGACTAATATATTCAAATTGGAATCCAAAATTTCTAAGGAAACGAATAAGATTCGACTTCAGAAAGATAAAATCTTTGTTTTGGGAAGAAAAAGAGGGAGGAATGCAACATATCTCTATCATAACTGAACTAATTGATGCAAACTTTTAGGGATTTCTTTTCCAATAGTAAAAAGTGTGCAAAAATCGCAAAGAGAATCCATCAGAAACTTGTCTCTCTAATGAATAAGGTGAATTATCCAACAAATTTTAACGTAAGACAAAGATTTTGCAGAATATTTTTTTTGTGTAGTGTAACTGATAAAATGTGATGTCAAAACATGATCTTATCTATCAGTTAGAAAGACACCCAGAGACATGCAAAGCACTCCCAAAGTAAACAGCTCATACAGAGCCATACAGAGTGTATTTGTAAGTGCTCTCTTAGGAAAAGCATCACAGTGATGTGCTGACAACCGGCTGAGTGTGGGAACAAAACAAAAAAAAACACTCCAGAGCAGTCGTGAGGAGTGTCTGAGGGTGCGAGACAGGTTTTGGGCTGCACTCTAGCAAGAGGCACGACTTTAAAACAAGCTACGAAGTAAGAGGAACTGAATTGAAGATGGTACTACTAAAATAAAGGGGAATTGACACAAAATATGAAGGAATTGAGGGCATCGAAGAGAGCAAAATGTGGCGAAACAATGTCGAAAGGGTTGCTAGACCGAACTGAGAGACATAGAGACAAGAGGAAGCTGGAATCGAAGCTGGAGGAACAAGTATCTTCCATTCTTTTTAGGTTTTTACATGAGTTGTATAAGTAGCAAGTAGAAGCAAAGTATAAAAGGGGAAATATACTATAAAGGGAATGGTATGAAACACAAAGAAACAAAGGAAAAGCAAAAATGAGTAAAGGCTAGGTACAAGAATGAATATCGACATGTAATAAAATGAAGAAAAGCAAAAATGACATGTGGAGGGCGACAAAATGGCTATACAGGGCTTGGTAGGAGTGTACCGGATCACGAAACACTTTGGAAACTGTGGGAAATGATCAGAAGTTTGGATCAATGGGCTGGAATACAGTGGTGATGTCGGTGATGCTATTTTAGGACTGTGGCGATGTGTCGGAGGCGTTGTCATTGTCGATATCATCGATATGGGTGTCGCTGCGTCAAAATGCTTCAAAACTGCGAAAATTGCAAATTCCGGGGGTAGCCTGGTGGTGGTGTGCTCATCAACAGAGACACTTAGAGGTACACAGAAACATCTGGGGTCTTTTCTAATCACCAAAGTCACATAGAGTGCTCTTGCTTATAAAGTGATTTTTCTGATGCTTCTAGCACATGATTTGTGTGCCAGTGCAGAAGCTCAGAGTGTGAAACCCATAGTTTTTACTTGATACTTATCTAAATATGACACAACTAGGAGTATATAAACTGTGAACATTGTACCTAGTTCTTTAGCTAGTTCTTAAAGATCTCTTCTTCTTATTCGCTCTCAAAGCTAGTCTTTTTGAACTACGGCCAGAGGATCTTGGTAGGAGAACTCCTGTAATAACAACCTTGAACCGTAACAGCTGTCCACCTCTGCTAGGAAATTGAGCATGCCTCTGGCCTGCCTGATCTTCATGATTTCTAAATGCCAAAAAAATAATACAAAGCCAGGTAACAAATGTCTTTGGATGCTAATGTGCAGGAACCAATAATGTTTCTTGTACTGTAGGTGGCCACCAAGTTTCTTTGATTCGGTAATATATAATTCGATAATGTTTCCAATACTGTCCTAAATCGCTCAATTTGTCGCAGCCTGTGACCTGTGACCGTGGCGACGAAATTTTGGTTTCGTCAAATGCTCATGTGACCTGTGACTGCCAAAAATGTGCACCTAAAATAATATTTTTCTGCGTCTTTTAGCCAGATATAAGCAAATTTTTATGTAGTACTTACGCATAATGCTTGCTATTTTATGCCGAATAAGCAAAAAAAAGCAGAGAATTGATTGAAAATTTGAACATCCGGATTTTTTTTGAATTGTGACCGTCTGACGGTTTCGTCAACTGATGCTGTGACCCTGTGACCATGGCCATATTTCGTCTCGTCGCAGGGGCCTGTGACCTGTAACCGACGAATTGACCGATTTAGTACAGTATATCTCCATGGGAAATCTTGGAGCTTGTTTGAAGGTGTCCAGACTTGATGAGCTAAGCTGGTATTTGAAACTGTGGCAGCGTTTATACAAAACTAATCCTGAAGATTCTGGCATATCCAGGAGTGCAAGTCTACAAGGGGTTAAAATACTCCGAGTAATAGATGTACATCAGAAGTTTATCATTTTACTTTTTTCCGCTTGGTCAAGTGAAAAAAGCGCCAAAAAAGCGGGGAAAGCATCAAGTAAAAAGCCAGGTCCTTTTCTCCAAAAAGCGGCCCTCCTCACGAAGAAAATGTACACAAAAAAAAGTCAAAAAGCGGACAAAAAGCGGAAAAAGCGTGAAAAGTAATTAAGCTAATGTAGGATTCAATAAATAGTGCTTAAACCAGTCGCTCGAGCCTCGAAAAATATGACTACAGATATGCTACAAGATATTGGCCACCAAAATCACTTCTTTGGGCTAGCGAAGTCGAATACGAAAGGACGAGCCTCATCCATCATGGATAAATCGGCAGTTCGAGCATCGTCTTCCTCCTGAACATGTCTCCACAAGCAGTGCTGTTGCAGCTCTTGTTGAAATTAGTGATCAAACACTTTGAATTTGGACTTTTACTTTTCATTTGGACACCATTTTGTTAATATCTATTTATAGAGTAAAGTAGATTACGTAATTGTTTCAGATTCTTAATCTCCTCTTCAAGCCGCATCTAACGGTACCCATATTGTACATAGTCAACTTTCTCATTGCCGGCTCTCCGCGAGTATTTCGCTTATAACTCCTTTTAGACTAGTGCTATTTACATAATCTTTCTAGATTCATATTCTCCTCGCCGATACGCATCTGGTGATACCCATTTTGTAGTGTAGAAGTTACGTTTGCGTACCAACAATTTCGAATGCGATATAGTGGGCACCTAAAGTCACTCCTCAGGCATTTTGGGTACAATATGACCAAACAAACCACTTTTCCTACCATGTCTGGGAAACCGAGACACTAGAATTGGGCATTGGATTACATAGAAGCAATACACTATTTTCTTACTTGACTAGTCATTGTTAAGCATTTGAGATTTGACTACATTGTTAACTATAAGTCTATTGACTATTAGTAACTCTATTGTCAATTTCTAACAACATGAAGCATACGAAATCTCGCACAGACGAGATCATCAAGGATATTGATCATCAGTGGGTACGCTCAGCTAAAATTGGACACATTAAACCTGTGTTGATCTCCAAATTAGCATCTCTGCAGTTCCTCCATACGCAGGCCTTCGACGCTTTAGTGAGGGCCGGGACTTTGAGCAATGGACAGGAGATGACTCGAAAGTGTTGATGAAAGTAAGTAATCTTTTCAATACTCTGCTCTGACCACGACTAAGCATACATTTTTGCGGGGGTTAGGTATATATTGCTGCTATCGTGGGATATGTGCCTGCAAAGATGGTGAAATGTCTCTCAACCTTCATGGACCTGTGCTATATTTTTCGCTGCAACATCATTTCCAACAGTGCATTGAAGACTGCGGAGGACCTCTTACATCGGTTCCTTGAATTGCGAGAGGTTTTCATAGAAGAAGGTGTTCGATCCTCGATATCCCTACCACGTCAGCATGCCCTTATCCATTACCTTTCCTCGATTCCCTTGTTTGGTTCTCCCAACGGCCTATGTTCATCAATAACGGAGTCCAAGCATATCAAGGCTGTCAAGGAGCCATGGCGACGGTCTAATCGGTTCAACGCCCTTTCACAGATGCTACGCGCTATTGTCAGAATGGAGAAGCTTGCTGCTCTGCGCCAGAAGCTTCTTGCAGGTCAGTTCCTGGTCAGATCAACAGCAGGGCATTATTTGCGTGCATTAGGTGGATTGGGTACTTGAGCGCACAGTGGCTCCAGTGACTCGGAAGAAAGCAACGGTGACCAGCATGGCCCCTCGGATACCGACTCCAGCTCAGATTCCGGCCAACTCGGCGGTTGCAGTGCAGAGCAGAAGGAGGCGGCTGCATGCTTGTATGACGCTACTCCAGGTGACGATCCCCCAGGTCTTTCTTCAATAAAGCTTGCGGTATACGCAGGTAATATATCATCTCCTTTATTATGTTCTTATGCCAAATCTTTTACTAACTATGAAGTTTAAACCTTAAACCGACAGATCGTCGCTGCCCCAAGGATCTCTACCCGCTCGCAGATTATGTGAATGAGCCCGGACTTCCAACAGCCTTCAACACCTTTCTTTATTCACTGCGGCACCCAAAGCGATCAATACCCGCAGATGTGAACGCCCAAGTCAACTTTTGTGGGAAGATATATGTTTTCCGCTCAGCCACGACTAGGTTTTATCAGCCATGGAAGCTAGAATTCTACATGAAACCCCATCAGTTGACCAAGTAAGAGTATACATGTATACCATCAGTTGACCAAGACCCTCTGAGAGCGGATGGGACGGGTCTGCCGGGGGAGCCAGGGAGCAGGCAGGCTTGCCATCACGGGCGGGCGCTGGTAAACAAGCGTCAACAACGCAATTTCCGGTGGGCGGGGCTGTATTTGGGCTATTGCGCCTCGTCGGGCATCGTTTGGAACGGGGAAAAAAATCCGTTGGATAATAGAAATATTTGTATTGCCAAATCCATCGAGAGCGCGCCCTCGGGAGGGGCGGGATGGGTGGATTGGAGAAAATGGTTTTGGATGACGTTTATAAATAAACGGGCGTCTCACTATTCTTAGTGCCTGTCTCGCTTAATCAGTTGGTGGCTATGTGAATGACGAAGGCCTGCTGAGTCACTAGATAAGATAAGATATTATTCACAACTGTAGTAAATACGAAGATCTGGTTACGAGGTCCTTCCCGATTGGGAAGTTTTCACCATTCCGGGATGGTGTGGTCCAAGCCCCGAAATTCACCCAAAATTTGCAAATAAAATGAAATGAAATGAAATGAAAGCTACGTATTTACATGGTAGTCTACTAAGAAGAAAAGAGAGGTCCTCCATGCTAAAACATGGAGGACCTCTCTGAGTAGCAGGTAGCTCTGTTTGAGCTACCTGCTACTGCCCATTCAACCTCCCTTGGCCAATGGTCGTGTCGTTCGGCTTCGCTCGCCTCTCCTCCTGGATCAGCTCTCCAGGTCTACTCCACCACCCTCCCGCGCGTCCACCTTCGCGCTTTCGACGTCGCTCGCCCTGGACACCCCCACATCCCTCAGCCTTCGTCGGCCTCTTCTCTCGTTCTCGCACGTCGGTTCCAACGACGACCGTCGTCGTGTTCGAGGGCGGAGGCGGCAGCGCGGTCGTCGTCGTCGTCGTCGCAGTGGTGGTGTTCGCCATCGTGGCGGTCGTCGGCGTCGTTGGGTAAGATGGGGGTGGCCGTGGTCGCGGCCAGGCGGTGCGGCGGCGTGTGCTGACGTCGATGGTGGTCGGTGAGGGCAGATGGATGTTGGCGGATGGTGGTGGTGGTAAGGGCGGATGGTAGTGGGTGGTGATTGGGGGTTGGTAGGTGGTGGTTGTGGTTGGAAAGACGACGCGATCAACCGGCAGATGGTTGATCTTGCCAAATCGGGAAAATCCGGCACCGGGCCGTTAATTGCCGACTTGAGCTCGTCGTCTTGGATAACGTCGAGTACGAGCATCGTACCAGACTTTGAATGTAAAGTAGTTAGTAAGGTAGCTTGAAAATATAATATACTTACTTAAAAACTGGTGTGACGTCCCATTGAGAGACACCACAACCTAAATCGACTATGGCCGAGATCACCGCGTCCTTTTGCGAGCCATGCGCGTGGTGATTTCGGAATTTGCACTCTCAAAGATAATTTAATTCTGAGACAGTGGGAGTCTATCATGTACAGAAAAATACCACATGTATTAAATACGATATATTACTTTAGAAATATCATTTTTCCTGGCTTGCTGATGTGTGTGTACAGGAAGGATACAAAATCTATCAATATAAGTGCACAATTGTATTTGAAAATATGGTTCCATCTCGCTCATTTCGAGATTTTCCAGGAACTTATTCAATTTTAACGCTATTTTAAATATTTCTTCGCAAAATTTATCTATACCATGTACTAGAATGTACACCAATATAATATCTATTACATTACCACCCAAACCTGCGTGTTCGTCGTGCTCGACGATGAGCTCGGGGACCGGTTATGAATCGGTCCGGAGCCGAGATTTCCTTTTTTGGAATCAACCAACCAACAACCGTCGTTGGTCTCCGCTCACACCACTCACACCACCACCACCACCACCACCACCACTCAACCACCACCCTTCCGTCGCCACCACCGTCACCTCTCTCTCCCACAACCACCACTATCAACACCGTTGCAGCAGCGCCACCTCACCGCTCCAGCCCCCACCGCCAAAGCAAACACCACCACCGACCTCACATCAACAGCCGCCCACCGTGCAACACCGTCTAACCACCGCCGCCGCTAGCAAGCTCGAAGCCGCCCACACCACCACCGCGAGAGGTGAACCACGACACGGAGGCGCAAACGCGAAGCGACACGGAGAGGGAGGGCAACGAACAAGGAGGTCGAGGGGGTGGGTGAGGAACACCAAGGGGGTGAGGAGGACGAGGACGAGGGTGTGGGTGAGGAGGGCGTGGAAGTGGGTGGGTGGTGGACTGTACCACCACCCGTTGGGATCCCAGGTACACGGGGGAGGTGAGTGACGACGCAAAGGGGTGGGCATCGACGAGTGGGGGAGAGTACACGCGTGGCGACGCGGCGAGGGCGAACGGGGGAGGTCGAGGTCAAACGGTGGGCACGCAAGGCAAACGGGAGGGCGCTTAGGCCGGACGGTGGACGCGGACGACGAACGGGGGGCGTGGAAGGCGAGTGGTGGGTGCGGAGGTCGAGCAGCGTCGGGCGGAGGGCGCGTAACGTGGGATCGAGGCGTGGGCGAAACGAGGGAGCGAGGGGCGGGGCTCAAGACGCGAGACCGCCAAGAGAGTGGAGGTGCGCGAGCCTCAGCGACGAAGCGTAGGGGCCGGTAGGAATGAGGGTAAAGAGGACCTCCTCTTTACCCTCTTGGCAGGTAGCTCAAACAGAGCTACCTGCCACTGAGAGGGGTCCTCGATGCTGAAGCATGCCGGGCCTCTCCTTTTCTTTTTTTGCAGTAAAATACAATGTAAATAAATAGTTTTAATTTCATTTTATTTCAATTTTGAATGAACTCGATGATTCGAACGCACCATCCCAAAATGGTGAAAACTTCCCAATGAGGAAAGACCCCAGCAGATGTTGTCGTGCATACCACATTTATAGATGGTATCTAATCTTATCAATTGAGTCAGCAGGCCTTTGTCATATACATAGCCTCATTCTAACTGTAAGCGAGACAGGAACTAATAATAGCAAGACACCCGTTTATTTATAAACGTCATCCAAGTTCCCTTTTGCCAATCCACCCATCCCGCCCCTCCCGAAGGCGCGCTCTCGACGGATTTAGCAATAGAAATATTCAAACTATTATTCTGATTTTTCTCCCCGTCGCAAACGATGCCCGACGAGGCGCAATAGCCAAAATACAGCCCCGCCCACCGGAAATGGCGTTGTTGATGCTTGTTTGACAGCGCCCGCCCGTGATGGCAAGCCTGCCTGCTCCCCGGCTCCCCCGGCAGGCTCGTCCAACTCGCTCTCAGAGCCCCTTGGTCAACTGATGGTATACATGTATACTTTTAGTTGGTCAACTGATGGGTTTTCATGTATGATACTAGCCACTACAGGTGGTTTTATGCGCCAAGCGACCTTTGCAGTATGTATGGGATGTACCGTCAGCAGCTGAGGTGTAGTCCTGCGTGGTATGGAAAACTGCGATACGATACCGTGTTTGTCGTCAAAGATGACCGGCAAGGCATGATGGGCATGCAGGTGGCTCGCCTTCACCTACTCTTCTCTTTCATTGAGAAAGAAGACGTGGTTGAATGTGCTTTGGTGAGCTGGTACCCATTGGCCTTGAAGGATCGTGATCCTGACACTGGGATGTGGATCGTTAAACCCCAAAGCACGCCAACACTAGCACAACGGTCGGTCCAAGTTATCCCTTTACAAAGCATTGCAAGAGGAGCCCATCTTCTGCCGAGGTATGGAGTTGGCACGCTGCCATATTTTGTCACATATAGCAATGCTCTCGATGCATTTTCTGAGTACTATGTCAATCCGTACATTGACCACCACTGCCACGAATTTTTGGCTCAGTAATTCTTATATTTCTCATAATAATTTTGGACCTCCGCCGGCGGGAGCTCCAAATTACCGTATATACAGCGCTTTTTAGCTTTCCAGCTTGTCGCTTTTTTTAAATCCGTAAAAAGCTAGAAAGTGAAAAAAAGCGGAAAAGTAAAATGATAACTTGCTGATGTAGGTGAAGTTGGAATGAAATTAACTTGGATTGCTATTGGAGCCAGTACTTTTTGTGACATGACAATAGCAGCCACTCACAATGTGGGCTTATGTCTTGCAGACAGTTTGGTATACTCTTTCTGGCCAGATGTAGCTGGTTTTTGTTGAAACTAGTAAGGTTTGTTCGTCATTTTTATTTTTGAAACAGTCATTGTTGAATTTGAATCTGCCATAGGAATGGGCTTGGACTGCTAAAAAATTTTACCAGTAACTGTTGCAAACAAACACATCCTACCACTTATAAGTACTAGTGAGATCATTTTACAAGGAATGTGCCAGCTTTGTATTTAAAAATATTGGCAAGACTTATTCCCAACACTCATTTTGATGTTTAGCATATGAGTAACAATGAAGTCACATCAATCAACAACAAGACTGACCTCTCCTTCCAATCCTCTCTTCAAGACCTATGACTGACATCCACTATGGGCAATACTACAATGAAACCTTAACAGACTATATTTTTTGATGATCCATCCTATGTTCGGCTGACTACTAAGCAAATTGAACAACAGCAAAAGTAGTTTGATTCCATCCGTTTTGAGCAATCGCTCCTATGTCAGAGACAGCATGATTGTCCATTTTATTGAGTTTATCCAAGAAATTGAACAAGTGCTTGCAGAAACAAGCTTACATGAGACATTTGCATGACAGCGTGTCAAAAGTCTATCATGGTTTTTTTGCCATGGAGGGTAAGTGCATATATTCTCCTATCTATTTTTTAAAGCTAATAAGTCCCTATAGGTAGATCCAAAGCACAAGAAACTGGTCGAAATCACAGCAGAATCACTTTCTACACTCATTCTCGTGTTAGTCGATTGCATCATAAAGCATTCCACAGATGACACTGGGAAGAAGCTAGGTCTGGTCCTCGTAATGACAGGAAATTTATGACAGGCCTTGTTGCACCAACAAGATAGTTGTACGTCTGTCTACAGCTACTTGACTGCACTGTAAATCTAATATGCCATTATTTGTATCTAGTTTTTCTTGCATTTGCTGAGACAATGTGAGAGCATATTGGAGTATATGCATCTGGAACAGCGTAGTTTTTTTTTTTTTTTTTTTTTTTTTTTTTAAAATCACGAGCCCGAAGGCCCAACTTGTATTCCGGCGCCCATTAGCAATCCGGTCCCTACTATTACATGAAAGGCAGGATTTATTACTACACTACGTCTAGAGAGGGCGGGTGCAACACCCGCCAAGAAAGTAAGCCGCCTATGCAGCCTGAATGTTGATGGATCAGCGAGGACTGCCCCGCCACAATCGATAGAACAGATAGAAGGGCATCTGCCCAGTCCGGTCACAGAGGGAAGGATCAAACGCCGAAGCTCCCTTCATACGCAAGACAACCAGTCGCCTAGTCTGGGTCCGTCACACGACTTAGCCTATCCTGACAAGCAGGAGTGCTCAGAGGATTCTATCCAAAGAGCCCACTTCGGTACTATGAGAGGGTTGGTATAAGGCCGAAGCTCCCATCCCCTACACAGTTCCCAGGATCCGAAGAACCCGGTATGCATTGGACCTCGATTCAACCAGCTGGATGTTGTTATTGTATATGACTCCTCCGGACCAGTCCGGGACCTGCCCTAGCTGCTCAACCGACCCCTTGGGGTCGTCTGAACGAGAATGTCGCTTCGTTCTGTTCCAGGAATCTGACCAGCCCCAGGTAATACCTTGGAGGTGGACCGTCTTCGTCGCGTTGGTACTGGCCACAGTGACGTAAAATATGATCGCACGTCTCGAGGGGGTGATCCTCACAGGTGCACGATGTTCGCTCCGGTATATTGAAGCGTTCATAATATGCCCCTATTGGAGCGTGGTTAAGGATGCATCTACAAATGCGGACTGCAAGATGTAGATCGCCTCCGACAGCGGGAAGCCATGTACCTCCATTGATGTACGATGGTTCGAGAACGGTCTCGTCAGGCCGCTGGAGCATAAGGAAGTTATGCCCTCGATAGTCAGGGTCCCGGAAGAGGGTCTTCCAGTCTTCCTGGACTGATTTAGTGACAGCACGCCATACACTGTCGAGAGAGGTGCTGGGATGTTGCACAGCAGGTGCATTGAAGGCACGACACTCGTCATGTGCCTCTTGATGAATTTTCCATTTCAGCTTCGAAGGAACCTGAATGAACTTTATTGAACAGTCAGCATCTTCTGCTAACCATGGCTCGAGAGCCCTGCACACGGCCAGGGAGTGACCCTGGCCGCTATGTAGTGTAGGATCTACCACTCGCTTGGCAGATGTAAGCAAGTCGGTGAAGACGACAATCCGTTCACAGTTGTCCTGCTGTACGGCAAGGCAAACTGCTGAACGTATTGCGAAGAGCTCTGCATCTGGTGCAGTAACTCGTCCGGCTAGGTGGATTACGGTATGAACCCATTCCACCCCCCGGAATAGAAGGGCTGCGGAAACAGCATGATGATGCTCTTCGTTTGGCAGACTTGCGTCCGCCGCACAAATCACGGTGCCAGGCTGCTCCCGGGCCTCAGTGAGAACTGTATTCAGTTTGGTACGGTATGCCTCCAGACTACGCTCGTCTAGAAGGCCTTCCGTGCGGTGAAATTCCACTCGATCCGGGAACCGGTCGAGTAGGCGTACACCAGGCCGAGCTTCTGGTGCCACGGGCGCAAAAGACTCGGTGAGTTCAGGGAGATGACGGTCCACCTCCATGAGGGAGCCCTTAACCTTCAGTCGTTGGTTAGGGGTCAGCCTAGATATTGCCAATGGGTGAGCACTGGCTTGCTTGCGGTGGTCCTCGGAAAGGATTGACCGACGCGGATGTGTGTCTGAAAGAGTCGCTGCACGGAAGTTAGAGCGCCCGGCAAGCTTTTTCAGATGTAGGTGGATGGGGATCAGTCCTGCAAGGGACTCAACCCCACCGGTTGGAGAGGTACGGAACGCGCCCGTAATCCAGAGTGCAGCCTTACGCTGCATTTTGCGGAGGTCCGCAAGGACACCCTTGATGCAGGCACCCTCGTAGAACCACAGTCTATAGCCGTACGTTGCGATGGGGAGAACGCATGAACGATATAGGAGTCGCTTCTCCTTAGGGGACAAGCCACGAGTAGAGCTGCCAAGCATCTTCATGGCTTTCTGTTGAAATTAGTGATCAAACACTTTGAATTTGGACTTTTATCTTTCATTTGGACACCATTTTGTTTATATCTATTTATAGAGTAGAGTAGATTACGTAATTGTTTCAGATTCTTAATCTCCTCTTCAAGCCGCATCTAACGGTACCCATATTGTACATAGTTGATATTCTCATCGCCGGCTCTCCGCGAGTATTTCGCTTATAACTCCTTTTAGACTAGTGCTATTTACATAATCTTTCTAGATTCATATTCTCCTCACCGATACGCATCCGGTGATACCCATTTTGTAGTGTAGAAGTTACGTTTGCGTACCACCGATTTCGAACGCGATATAGTGGGCACCTAAAGTCACTCCTCAGGCGTTTTGGGTACAACATGACCAAACAAACCACTTTTCCTACCATGTCTGGGAAACCGAGACACTAGAATTGGGCATTGGATTACATAGAAGCAATACACTATTTTCTTACTTGACTAGTCATTGTTAAGCATTTGAGATTTGACTACATTGTTAACTATAAGTCTATTGACTATTAGTGACTCTATTGTCAATTTCTAACAATCTATGCCAAATTCGAAAGACGCAGCAAGTCCTCATCCCACCCACTGTCGCCATACCAGCGCCGCTCTTCAGTCACGTCTATATGGACACGATGCACATGCCCAAGTCAAATTGCTACAAGTACATTGTCCAGGGCTGCTGCAGCCTCATTCATTTCCCCAAATTCGCCTTACTCGCCCGAGAAACCGCCAAAGCTATCGGTGAATGGATCCTTCGGGATTTCATCTATCGATGGGGTTTGCTTTACGAAATCGTCACCGACAACGGCACCCCTTTCATCAAAGCTCTTGAGTACCTTGCGGAGAAATACCACATCCACCATATTCGCATCTCCGGTACAATTCACGGGCTAACGGCATCGTCGAAAGATCACACTTCTGTTAGAAATTGACAATAGAGTTACTAATAGTCAATAGACTTATAGTTAACAATGTAGTCAAATCTCAAATGCTTAACACTGACTAGTCAAGTAAGAAAATAGTGTATTGCTTCTATGTAATCCAATGCCCAATTCTAGTGTCTCGGTTTCCCAGACATGGTAGGAAAAGTGGTTTGTTTGGTCATATTGTACCCAAAATGCCTGAGGAGTGACTTTAGGTGCCCACTATATCGCATTCGAAATTGTTGGTACGCAAACGTAACTTCTACACTACAAAATGGGTATCACCAGATGCGTATCGGCGAGGAGAATATGAATCTAGAAAGATTATGTAAATAGCACTAGTCTAAAAGGAGTTATAAGCGAAATACTCGCGGAGAGCCGGCAATGAGAAAGTTGACTATGTACAATATGGGTACCGTTAGATGCGGCTTGAAGAGGAGATTAAGAATCTGAAACAATTACGTAATCTACTCTACTCTATAAATAGATATAAACAAAATGGTGTCCAAATGAAAGATAAAAGTCCAAATTCAAAGTGTTTGATCACTAATTTCAACATAGATGACACGTTTTGATGAACCAGGCGATGTCGGACGCCATGAAGGGCCACCAGTAGCGTTCGCTGATGAGTGCATGTGTTGCAAAAAAGCCATGGTGTCCTAAGTCGTCATGGGCCGAAACGATGATGAATAGACGTCGAGCAATGGGTACTACGAGCTTGTGTTCTCCGCACGGATTCTTCCTCCATAACCTATCTCCTGCAATGAAAAACTCCGTACAATACCGAATAAATCCTTCGTAATTCTTGTCATCCATGTCTTGAGGTCTCTTGAGGTCTTCGTGCCATTGTCGAACTTGCTGAATATGATCTTCTGCCTTCGCTGCTTGAGGTGGTCAGGGAATGGTGGAGTATGGTGTTGCTGAGTTGTCAGTTTCGGTGTTGGTGGTGTTGTCGATGATGTTGTTGGTGCTGTTGTTACCGTTTTTGTTGTCGGTGATGTTTCTTGAAGTGTTGATGATGTCTTTGTTGGTGATGTCATTGATGTAGATGGTGATGGAAGGTTGGTGAATACGTTGAGGGGAAGTGGGGTTGATGAAATGTAGGAATCCATGAAGTCGGTCAATCCAGTCGTCGAAATCAGTGTCTTCTTCGTCACTAATATCTCCAGGCTGTTGTCGTCGTCAAGAGAGTCTGTCGGGTCCATGGTAAGCGCTGGGAACGTGTACTAGATTAAAATGAAAGGTCAGTATCGCAATAATCCATCTGTTGATGCTTGCTGAAGGGTCGATGTCGGGATTTGCTAGCATTCCTTTGAAGTACTTGGCATCGACTTCCACGATAAGGTTCCGGATGCTGATAACGTCGTTCTTGAGGGCTCGAAGGGTCCGATACAGTCCATAGAGTTCGAGTTTGGGTTGCGAGAACCTAGCCTCCCTGTCGTTAAGGGTAATCGATCCGAACTGCGCATAGTATCAAATCTTTGGATCACTTTCATCACATTGGCAGAGGAAGTAGCTGATGGCGATGTAGGAGGTGTCGACAGCGACAATAACGGGAGAGGAGGACTTGTAGTCGATGGGGCGAAGAGCAGGGGATGTGAGAAGAGCTGTCTTAAGGTCCTTTTGCGCTTCTTCTTGCTGAGGACCCCATTCGAAGGGCTGGTTGTTGCGTAAGAGCTTTGAAATGTGATGTGCGCGGTAGCCGAAGTTGCGAATGAAGGTTCGACAGACACCTATGGTACCTAGAAACGAACAAATATCAGAAATGTTTTGACACGGGCCCCAGTTTACGATAACCGCAACACGTTTCGTATCTGGTAAACATCCATCATAGGTGCATCAATGCCCCAAAACTGTGATCTCCGGTGCACAGAGAACCAATTTAAAGCCAGAGAAGGTGCCACCCGCGTACTTGATGTGCTGAATGATGCGATTGAGATCCTGGAAGTGTTCCCACACGAATCGATGAATTCCAGGGTTCTCAGCGATGGTTTCGAAGTCGCCATTTGGTAAGATATAGCGCGTCGACGACCCATGGATAGGCACATCGTCAATGTAAGGGATTGTTGTGTCTGGGATTTCTGGGTGAAGAATGTGTGTGATGTCGTCGTGGAAGATAGGTACTGAATTTGTCCATCCCATAGGCAGCGTTGTGAGTCGAAGCGTTCCAAGAGGCGTCTGGAATGTTGTTAGGTCTCTAGACTCTGGCGCTAGTGCTTGCTCGTTGTAGCCAATATAGAGATCTAACATCCCACAGCAGGCGCGGTTCGAGAATTGTTCCGCAATCTGGTCGGTGAAAGGTGGGACTCCAGCGTGTCGAATCGTGACAGCGTTGAGGGGCATGAGAGCCTGTAGAACACGAAGGTCGCCATTTGCTTTTTCGGTCCAGTGCCAGTCCGAGCGATAACTGCTGCTCGAATCTTGGAAGACTCCGGCATTGATCTTACGCTGTAAGGTTTCGATGACTTTGTCGAAGATGCCTGGCGGTATACGACGGTTCCTAACAACCCAGGGTACGTGTGGGACTGTCGGAATGATGACGGGTGGAAAGAAATCCTCGCGAAGATGTCCTCACTCAGCGTCGTTCCAAGCAAAGGCGGTGTTGTGAAGCATAATGAAATGGTGAAGGAGTTTTCGCTCCTCTGGCCACAGGAAACCTTCCAGATGGTATCGATCCATGCTTTCCTTTCGGTCAGCAGTGTATCGACCCGTCAGCACGAAGTCTGGAGGATGGGGAGAGAGCGTGGGCATGGATTCGAGAGGGTCGCCAATGATGTGTCGAACAACACAAAACTTCTCTGGCAGTTCCATCAAAACAGGCTTTGTTCGCTTCGCAACAGGCTTGTACTTCTTCTTCGCATAAATATCAAAAGTATCTGAGGCAGAAGAGATGAAATTGTCAGTTTCGACTAAGGTAAATACGGAGAGCGGAGTGTCGATGGAAATGGGTTGTGCTACGTCAATAAAAGGCGATGAGGAACGGTCTGTTGAAATTGGTGATCAAACACTTTGAATTTGGACTTTTACTTTTCATTTGGACACCATTTTGTAAATATCTATTTATAGACTAAGTAGATTACGTAATTGTTTCAGATTCTTAATCTCCTCTTCAAGCCGCATCTAACGGTACCCATATTGTACATAGTTGATATTCTCATCGCCGGCTCTCCGCGAGTATTTCGCTTATAACTCCTTTTAGACTAGTGCTATTTACATAATCTTTCTAGATTCATATTCTCCTCACCGATACGCATCCGGTGATACCCATTTTGTAGTGTAGAAGTTACGTTTGCGTACCACCGATTTCGAACGCGATATAGTGGGCACCTAAAGTCACTCCTCAGGCGTTTTGGGTACAACATGACCAAACAAACCACTTTTCCTACCATGTCTGGGAAACCAAGACACTAGAATTGGGCATTGGATTACATAGAAGCAATACACTATTTTCTTACTTGACTAGTCATTGTTAAGCATTTGAGATTTGACTACATTGTTAACTATAAGTCTATTGACTATTAGTGACTCTATTGTCAATTTCTAACACGGTCTAAGTCTAAATGAGTCGAAATCGGTAAATCACAAGAAGGAACTGAAGAGGATCGAAGGGAAAGAGAATCAGAAAGGATATCATCAAGAAAAGAAGTATCTAGAAAGTCCATAGGTTTCAAGAAAGGAGAAGGCGAAGCTGAGTATAAAGAAAGTGAAGAATCTAGACTAGGATCGACGGAAGCCTCAGAATCAAATGAAGAGGAAGGTAAACTAATGTCCTGGTCATCGTAAGAAAAAGGGGAAGAGCGAAGAGGCGGAAAAGAACTGTATCTAGGAGAACAAGAAGGAAAACGAGAAAGAGAAGAGGAAACGCACTGTGTATTATGGTCAAGAAAGTCGACATCGCCCCTCGAAACTAAAAATCCTTTTTCTTCATTGCCCTATGCAATCGACAAGAGCCTCTGTGTTGGAATTATGTAATCTGCCACTCGCGAGAAATTGCTATGAAAACTCGCATTTGGGAGTTGCTGTGTCATCACTTGGTTAGTCAGCCTGTTGGCGTGACATTTGGGAACTGTGGTTCAATTTGGATGACCAGTAACATTGGAGTGTGTTGGAATTATGTAATCTGCCACTCGCAAGAAATTGCTATGAAAACTCGCATTTGGGAGTTGCTGTGTCATCACTTGGTTAGTCAGCCTGTGGGCGTGACATTTGGGAACTGCGGTTCAATTTGGATGACCAGTAACATTGGGATGGAGATTGCATAAATACCATATAGTGGATTGACCCAGTAAGACCTGATAGCTCAGTGGTTAGAGCATCTGGTATATGTCCAGGAGGGCCTGGGTTCAATCCCCAGTCTGGTCACTTCTTTTAATAGTTCTTGCATTGTTAAATGTCCTTTCCTTTTCTCCACACTCCACCTACCTCAGTTTAGAACCTCGAGATGATTTTGCCTCGTCTCACATTCCCTTTCTGGACTTGTTGGCAGGGAGCCAGACGAGACACACGAAGGTATGATATGGTAATGAATACAGAAGGGAAAGCGGGTACCAACGTAGATATACGAGGTGACCATGATGTGACGAGTCATGTGGCTAGCCGACGAGAGGTGCCGAGGACTATCTAGTCTAACACACCCCCACACCAAACAGGAGGCAGAAACATAGAAGGAACTGTGACAAAAAAAAAAAAGGAAAGAAAGAAGAAAAGAAATCTAAGTCCAAGGATTAAAGTAAGGTGTATCATAATTACTAGAATTGAAGTCGTCTGGTGGTTCAAATAAAAATGAAGAAGATGCAGGCGGAGAAGGAGAAAGAGGAGGAGGAGGATCTCTATGGAAAGTAGAATTAAGAAAATAAAAGTCAAACAAAGAGGAAGAGCGGGGAAAAAAAGCTGAAACACCCCCATGCAAGTGATCCGAAGACAGTGTTGAAGGAGAATGCATACACACACCCCCATGCGAAGGAGATTGCAAATCAGTGGGGATGAGAATGTCTGAAATAGGAGAGAAGATGGTGGCACCCCCATGCTGAGAGGATGTAGGAGCTGGTAGAGAAATAGGATCACAATGTAGAAGTGTGGGAGCATGAGTTTGATTGAGGCTCAAAGAACCCAAAGCTGCTAGACCAGCGAAAGGAGGGAAGCTAGAAGATGTAAATGCAAGAACAGGCTTTGGCGGAGGAGGATTTGGTGGAAGATTTTGAGAAGAAGAGGCAGGAACTTTGGAAGGGGGAGCAGGAGTTTTAGAAGGAGAAGATAGGCATTTAAAAGCAGAGGGCGGCTGCATAGTTAAACCTGGTGCATCCGGGCACGGGAAATTGTCCGTGGCACGTCCGTTACGTCCATGCATGGACGTCCGTGTCCGTGCAATGTCTGTGTCATGTCCATGCGACTCAAGGCGCCGTCTGTGCTGTGTCTATGTAGGTCCGTGAATACTGGGTCAACGTCTGTGCAGGTGTTAGTATCTTCTCTGTAGAGTATGGAGGGAGAGAATATAAGTGTAGTTTACCCATTCTGTTCATTAGTGTTGTCAGTATGTCGTGTCTGCCGGCTATCTTCAATTAACCTAGATAGACAGCTAACATTGTTAAAATATATGATCTTTTCTACGTTGGTCCTTTATCAATACTGTTATGAGCTTCAAAGCAATTCTATGTGCATCTACTAGTAGCCACTACATAGACAGAGTTTGTGCCCATGGCATGGCACTCGCACACTGTACACCATCTTACTATGGTACTGGTAGGTTTATTTAATACAGTGCACTTCTTCTTCTGTTCGATGCGAGGTCCGAGGAGTAGTAGTATTATCTCTGATATACGCCGTGAGATTTCCTCCACGGCTGCGCTTATAAGTGATCAACTTTTGTGTCACAGATTTTACGACACGGTCGATACCCTGACACGTACACCTCAACGAGGATCAAAATTAATGTCAAAAGGAGACCACACAAATGAGAAATGGGACAAGTTGTCCACTTTCCGCTCGTGTGACTCGAAGCTTGTCAACTTTCTCCCGGTACTTAGTTTAAAGAATACTAGTAGTGAGTGGGTGAGCATGAACGAGCCTCATTATTATCAACCTTTCGAGGATTGACAACAAGTCTCTATATATTCTATATATTCTCAGATTGCAGGTCTATACGGCCAAGCGTGCATATGTGCAGCGTCCGTGAAGGTCCGTGTGGTGTCTGTGCAGGTCCACGCAGTGTCCATGCAGTGAAACAATCCGTCCGTGCAATCATTACACCTATCCGTGCAAGTCCGTGCAGGGCTGTGCAGGTCCGTGTGCATCCATGCGGTGTCCGTGCATAGTCCATGCATCCTCCGTACATGTCAGTGCATGTCAGTGCAGGTCCGTGACGGATATTTGTGCTATGCACTACTATGTGTCTGTGTATGACACTTTGGCCAAAGCTGGGGTCACAATATGTGCCATGTACTAATGCATCCGTGTAAAGTAAATAGATTCAGTTCTACTGACTAGAATCTGCTTACTCTGAGTCTAGTATAAAACACCCCTTATACTTGAAGTCCTGCTCACAAGTCACAGCGTCGAAGTCCGTCTAAGAGTAGCTGTGTAGGGCATGGGCCGTGTGGTGCGAAGTCATAAGCATTCAGCAACATTCTTGGCTTATTCATCTCTATAAGGTGCATGGGGTTCATTTTCTCGGAGTAAAATGCTTCATTAAAGGGTAATAGCACCCCCAGAAAATTTCCTTTCTAACATTTGTAGGTCCTCCTCAAGATATGGTTAAAATGAGGTCAATGGCAGACCTTCGGCAGGTTATCCTGAATTACCCGCGAGACAATGCCACCAACTTTCGGAACTCAGGTTTCATTCACCGAGTGATGATAACATGGCCGGCAAGAGCCCAGGCAATGATTACTCAAGTATTCACTACAATATTTGAATTGACTTAGGACTTGGAACCGTAGGTCCATAGTATGGCCTGTCCCTGTAGCCTGTCCGTGTCCGTGACTCAGATCCTTGTCTGTGCTCATCCGTGCATGTCCGTGCATAGAGCCGTGACGTCCGTGCAAAGCATGCACGGACGTAACAGACGTGGCACGGACAATTCTCACTGCCCGGTGCATCTGTGCCATGAGGAATAGGTTGGAAACTAAAAGCAAAGAATTTGGCGGTATTGGCTTGAGATAACAGCAAGTACTTTGGAACCAGGGGGTTTTCTCGTCGTTGCTTTCTGGAAAAGAGAAGTCGTGGGGAACAAGGAGAAAGCATGACCTGGGCACCAGTAGCAATGAAGTATTAAAAGAAGTGACCAGACTGGTGATTGAACCCAGGCCCCCCTGGACATATACCAGATGCTCTAACCATTGAGCTATCAGGTCTTACTGGGTCAATCCACTATATGGTATTTATGCAATCTCCACCCCAATGTTACTGGTCATCCAAATTGAACCGCAGTTCCCAAATGTCACGCCAACAGGCTGACTAACCAAGTGATGACACAGCAACTCCCAAATGCGAGTTTTCATAGCAATTTCTCACAAGTGGCAGATTACATAATTCCAACACGAAGCGGCCAACAGAAAAGAAGTGACCGACAGAAGTTGGGATGCGCCAGCAATCATAGAGAAGGAGATGGAAAGGAACACCCTTCACGTCCAGAGAAATACGCACATTGCCAGTGCCTTCGATAATAAACTTGTTCCCATGAATGCCCTTGACTTCTTTCCGACCAGGAACGTAGGTCTCGAAGAAGGAACAATCCTGAATGATATGAAAGGGAATAAAAGTGTCTAACAAAAAATAAACAAGTTTTCCAGATTTGTCCCTAGGGAATGTAAAAGGAGAAAAAGAAGAGGGGCGTTTGGGTAATTTAGGGGTAGTAGAAGGTTGAGAACGTGGCTGGTGTTTACGAGAACGATTGGAAGGCATGATGAAAAGGCTAATTAAAAAGTATGCGTGCAAAACAATAAAAAAACAGAACAGAAGAGAGGACAGACAATGCAGGAACAAGACCGTGATAAGAAAAATGATAAGAACAGTGGACATATGCTTGGGAAAAGTGAATGTATGCACTAAAAAACAGAAATATGTGTGAAAAAGTGAATGTATGCTCTGAACAACAGAATATATGCAGTGAAAAAAGGGGAAATGGGTAGAAAAGTGAATGTATGCGTTGAAAAACTGAATATATGCGCTCGAAAAAGTAGTGTGTGAAGGTGGATGTGGATATATGCACTTACAAGAGGCTAGTGTGCAAAGCCTGGGGGAATATATGCACTTATAGGGGCTAGTGTGCGAAGCCACAGAGTATATGCACTTGTATGGGCTAGTGTGCAAAGCCAAAAGGAAGAAAAATGGGTGATTGTGTGGGGTACGCAACAAATATGTGGTATTCAGGCCACAGAGTCAACGTTTACAGCTTGCCTCCAAAGCCTGACTGCCAAGAAAAGTAGGAGAATGTGATTGGGGTTACAACAAAGGTGCAGGAAGACAGAGGCTGCAGAGCTGTCCAGATGATCCAGAATAGGGACCCTACTGCCAATTATGTGCAGGAAAAATGATGATGTGGTTGACAGAGGTACAGTAAGACAAAGCTGCAGAGCCAGATATTGAGTAAAGCAGTGTGCAATGTCGTCTATAGAGCGGTGGGGCCCATAACCTGTTGGCAGGGAGCCAGACGAGACACACGGAGGTATGATATGGTAATAAATACAGAAGGGAAAGCGGGTACCGACGTAGATATATGAGGTGACTGTGATGTGACGAGTCACGTGGCTAGCCAACGAGAGGTGCCGATGACTATCTAGTCTAACAGGACTCACACAAGTTCCTATTGTTTCAATGTGCCTTGTGACCTTTGGTGACTACGAGTACTAGTAGAGATGCAATTGGATTAGGAGGTGTGCTGATAGATAACAGAGTATGTTGTTCAATGTAAATTGCATTGTTATTTTGAAAATTAAGGTTAATTTTTATACAATAAGCTTAAGCCTAGCCGTTTGGCCCGATACATCAACTGGCTTTGATCTCTGCCATCACATACTATTGCCACTTGCTTCTATCATGCTATCCTCTCTCTTTACCTTGCTTGAACTCCAAGCTTTACTGGAGCTTATAAGACGAGAAGAAAATGGGCATTCTGGAACACTTATAGATTCTGCAGATAAAATAGAAAGAGAAATTAGGAGGCCGGAGTTAGAAACTGGTATCTGGGTAAGACAATTCCAAATTATGATCATTGACTTTGAACTAACATTTTACCAGGATAATAGGCAGCATGTGAGCTATCCCACTCTGGAAAAAAGCCCAAGCCCTTATCAAGAAAGAGTATGTAATTATATTACTTTTTTTGACATCTTATTTTTGATGTCTTATTTAATCTTGCACAGGACATGCTCTCCTTTCCTTTAGGACAAAAGAGGTGTCATAGCCCTTCAGCAGATGGCAGATTAGTTAGGCAAAAATCTGAATCTGCACCTTCCCTTGCTACAGAGCTCACTCACTCTACCCTTCCAGACAACGTTAGAACCATCATGCGTCTCTCGGAAAGCCATGTTTGCAATACTTCCACACTGACAGAAGAAACATCTGAAAGGATGTCTTGCTCTTGCCATCGGTGTATTCCTGGAAGTAAAGTTCAAGCAGGCGGTTCTGGAGATGAAAATTCTTTCCGAAGACGGAAACAAAAAAATTCTGCTCGAGGTGCAAGAGTCCCTATTCCTTGGCAATAAGAAGCTCATTATACAATTGACAAATTTCTTTTTGATACATCAATTCAGAATAGGACTGGATCTTCTGGCCAGTAGAAGAAATATTTTTCTCATCTGCTGTTCTTAAAGAGTCGCTACCTCCTTCTACTGTGGCTGAAGTCCAGAAACTAGGCCCTAACAGTATACATTTCTTCTCACAGCTTGGTGTCTACTGTCAGAAGCTTTTGCTAGTTGTTTTGCTGGGATATTCTCATCCTATTCTTGATTTCTTCAAGGATCTTCTGGTGAACATTTGCGTCAACTATGTGCTCAACTATGAATGTCATCTGCATTTGTTATATTTTTGCTTGTTTGTCCCGGATAGCATTTCCATCACTTGCTGACGCCAGCACATCTCAGTGTTGTTCTCCCAACCTGAGATGTGAGTACTTCAGTATCTTCTCATTGCTTCATTACTTATGATATACCTAGTGATATCTCTATTATTAGGTGTATAAATATATTTAGTGTTGTTTCCCCAACCTGAGATTGACATCTCTATTATTAGTGCTCAGTTTCCTATTGTCAACCAGTTCTGCACTCAATATCTTTGTGGCTCCAAGCCCAAAGAAATGTCATGGAGGTTGATGTACTAGTCAATTTGGCCATGCATTGTATAAAATGCAAAAAAACAATAGCTGTAATTGCATCCAATTATGTTACAAAATTATCAGGTGAGGGTTCATTCATTTTCATCCAGAGCATGGTCTAAGCAATACTATTCTCTTAGCATTTGTCAGAATAGCGGCGAGACAAAAGCACAAGTATTGAATATAATCAAGTTAGACGGCAGAATAGAACCAAAAACTATTGCCAAATATGTGGAAGATGGTTTAAAATTTTGTCTCTTGGCAGGAGGGGTAAGACACCTTTCTTATGCTTTTAAATGGCTAGTTCATGACATCTACTGTTCTGAAAAAGTATGTAACTGCTGGCACTACAGTCATCTACAATTATGTAGTAATACACCGAAATAAAGCAATGTCATTTTTGATTCGAAAACATACATACAAGTAATAAAAAAAACATGGGCGGGTATATAAACATCTAAGACATACTAATATAGAAAAAAAAATAAGGAATGAGGCTGCATGCGAAGGGAAAAACAACGTAAAGTGGTGAACCACCGTGCAAATGGGGTCACCACTGAGTGATACATGCCAAAATTCCAGATTAGGAACTCCGGCCTGGCCTGCTTAGTCGTTGTTGTCGCTGTTGGGGTTGTCGTCGTCCTCAAACTCCTTGCCATTGCTGCTGCTCGATCCTCCCTTGGCCTCCCTTCGTATCCGGACCAGGATATCCTTCAACTTTGGCTTTGCAGCCATGGTGGAGGGCTTGGTAGGTACCGGTGGTGACTCTGTAAAGGCTTTCTGTGTCTTCTTTGCCTCGCTCACCCTCTTTTTGTACTCGTTGTTGGCAGTCCGTATTGCAGCTGCCTCCTTCTTCCTCTGTGCATCCTCTATCTGCCACCTCTCCACTGCTGCCTTAAACTCCACTGCTGCCTTAAACTCCACTGCTGCCTTAAACTCCACTGCTGCCTTAAACTCCACTGCTGCCCTCTTCTTCAACTCCTTCTTTGCCTCTTCTGCATCCTTCTCTGCCTCCTTCCTCTGTGCTTTTGCCACAAATGAGGGCACTGTCAACATCCTGGGGAGCCCATCTCCCATCAACTGCTTCTTCTTCCCCTTCCCCTTTGCCTTCTCCTCCTTTGCTGCTAGCTGGGCCTGCAAACAATGTGCAAATGCCTGGTTGAGGATGTTGGTGGCCTGCATCTCATATGCATGAGCCTGCACAAATCGGAACTGGGTGTCATATTCCTGAAGGGTGGTGACAAGGAGAAGCTTGCGCTCAGTAGCTGGCTCTATTTCGAGAGCTGCAACAGTGTTGTTGGTGAGGGACATGTCAGCTTGGGTGCGGGTGTTGATTTCAGGGGAGAGGTCTGTGGATTTGATGGGTTGGAGTGAAACAAGATGGCCGAGGTTGGTCAGGCAGAGTTTCGCAACCGTGTTTTTGAGTATTTTGATGGTGGCAGCACTTAGTGAAGGGATGGAGGGGGCGGGATTAGAGATGGGAGTGGTGGTTGATTCAGTAGGAGCGGGTGATGGGATTGATGGTGTTGATGTTGATGTTGTCGTGGTGCCAGACCAATCACCTGATCTTGTCACAGGTGATTCTGATGGCTCATCACTCGCATCAATCCTAGACTCTGGGTCCACAGTGCTGCACCTTCAGATGACGGTGACTCGGGCTCGTCGGGGAGTAGGATAAAACTGTTGGGATTATAGTCATTAGAATCTGCTAGGGCTAACTCCTGAAGCATCTCCGCAATGATTAAAACAGGTTCAGTTGTCGCCCGGGTTGATGGTAAATAAGCTTGAATGGATGTTTCTTTACTGGGGGCCAGCATATCCTTGGTTATAACAGAGGGATCAAAGGGATGGACGCCGGTTTTCTGGAAAGCAGATCGAATGTTCTTGGGAGTAAAAGCCTGCACGTACGCTTTAGAGAAAATCTCAATAAAATTGTCTTTATCAAGAGGTTGTCTGATTTCACGATAGAGTTTATCTCTTTCAGCTGCAAGGCACAACTTTAAGACAGCAAAAATTACCACATTAAGGCCTTGGTAGATATGGGTTCCAGTAGATATGGGTTCCATGAGCTGGATAGCAGAGAACAATGATCATGTTGTCCACTGCGAACTCGAGAAAGGCGACAGTGTAATGGGGATTATGGCCATCCACAAGGAGTAAATGATACTTGCCAGCTGCCTTTTTCTTCGTCGTCTTATCAAAAATCTCAAGCCATGTAACACCAATCTCTCCGTCCATCCAACCCTTGGCTTGATAGCCAATACTACAAAAATATCAATAATATGTTTAAGATTAAGAAATATTTTGGAAGCATACAAAGCATTGAGTGGATTATTCTTCCCCCACTTGATGTTATAAGCCTGTCCCTTGACGATAACCCCAGGAGGAATGCTAGTTCCATCCGCGCAAATGGTGCAAATTATTGTGACATTTTTACGTGTTCCTCCATTAAGCTCCTGAGGTGCACCTTGTGTTCAAGGACCAAAAACATAGTGGCACTCCCCATGACCACGGAACATGCAACCAACTTCATCACTCCCATAAATATTTTCAGGCTTGATGTTGTACTTCTTGAGAGTATTGCTTAGGAACTTGTACCAGGCCTTGTTGTTTGCCGGGTTGCCTGCATGTGCACGCTTATCTTCAAGAGGTCCGGAGCGAAACATCTTTATCCAGTCCTGGTGTCTGACAGAAAAGCGATGCATCCAGTTTTGACCCACACCCCTCTTAGGGAATTTATCACCAAGCCATGCAGAGCAGATGCTGTCAACAACCTCCTTAAGGCGCTTGTGGCCAATTGAAAAGTTGCGCTCCGCATAGTCCGTGATAATTTCAATAACAAGCTCAACTTCTGAGTCAAGCAACCAGCTGCGTGCAGCACTGGCTTGCTCCCGGGACATTCCACCAGCTGAATGATGTGCCAATGTTGAATGCAAAAGCTTCACGATGTTGCCAGTGGCCTGGTAGTGCTCCTGTGAAATAGCAACGCAGATTTTTTGAAGGCTAAGGCATTCTTTTTTGGGTTTCTTCATCTCAGCTTTATGCATCTCTATCGCAGCTTTCATAAGTTTCTCGTGCAACTTGCATCGCTCGACAGACTTTGGAAGCTCTGACTTTGCGCGTCCAGCCATGATAGAAGGGTAAGGGAAGGATGAGAGTGAGAAACCGCTCCTCTGTGCACCCAGATGTTTGCAGATTAATGACAATCATCAGGAAAAACCTGTTAGTCTTAGATACAACTTAAGACGATTTAAGACAGCTAAGACAGCTAAGTCAGCTAAGTTGGACAAGTTGATCTAAGATGTTATAAGTGTAAGTCTATGAAAGTTGTCTGTCTTCCAGGTGCCTTAAGATACTCCTAAGACATTATAAGTTAACTAGCTAGTATTATGGTCCCTCAAGATTCTTATATTTTTTTTATGTTTTATACTTTCTGCTGTTCAGAAAACTCACACAGAATGCACAAGACAGAAACACACTTGTGTTGTTTTTATTTAAATTTATTTAATTAATTATTCAAAATACAAAATGCTTACTACATATATATATATATATATATATAGCAAAAGAAAAAAAAAAACTAAATAGTACTCATTGGGCAAGATATGAGAAAGTAAACACATACATGAGTGCCGGTGATATGAGGGGCTGTATTGGAAGGGGCAGTGGTACACATTTTCAGTAGTGACATAGCATGGAAGTTGAGTATGAATCACCTTTGCTGACGTGGCACCAAGGTAGCTGTTGGCAGTGGCTTGTGTTAGGCCTGTGGTACAGAGGCCTATCATGGATGGGGTGGTTAGCTTGGGAAAGAGGGAGACACATATTGCACACCTAGGTTTGGAGCGCCAGCCCACTCTCTGACTCATTGGTTCCTTCTTGTCCCTTCTCCCCTGCTGTCTGCCCTTCCTACAAGACCATGGTGGCAGCAGCAACCTTCACAGGTGCATGTGGTCAGTGTTGAGGGGGTGTGGTGGGTATGGGGATAGCGGTGGTGGCAGTTGTGGAGGAAGATGGTGGTTGATGAAGGAACTTAGCGTTCGCTGTTGACACCATGTTTGTATTGCGTGACTGGCAGGTCATGTGATGGTCGGACTTGGCTATACAGACAAGAGCGACATCCAAAGACAGCACATACACAAGCATGTGCAGCTTTGTTACCAGTAAATGGATGACTGCACTCAGTCTGGTTCCATTCTGTGCTCATTTCATGTCTGTTTCATGGAATTTATAAGAAAATATAGAGAAGTGTGAATATAAAAGGACCTCTCTAGTATCTACATCCCACTACACTGACGCACGACGCGCATCTGACGCGTGACGTCACATCACATTTTATCGGATCCGATAAATTTCTAGAAGCACTCACATATGGCTGTACATAGATTAAATAAATTACATTGTAAGACAACTTACTATATATGTTTCTTGACCTTATAAACGCTTTTTAAAGCACTTAGTGTTACACCAAACCATCCAGTAGAAGTCACAGAATAAATATTCCGATTTTCGGACAATTTTCGGGCTATTTAAAATTTCAAGAGAACGGCCACACACAGGCTTTAGTTTTTGCAGGTGTGTGTACCGACATATTATGATAGTTCACCGCTTAAATAGCTAAGGAAACGGTGCAGAAACAATTCCAGAATGACGAAATTAGTCTTTCTGGAGGAGGAAAGTGGAAGGAAGTGCTTTATCTCAGCCAATTCCTATCCAATGCTCACGAAACTTTTGTGATCATATTTGGTAGCTACTAAAAGCTCAAACGACCAAAAATCGTTAAGTAAATTGGTCAATAAATGGTCAAGATAATAAATAATCCGAATTTCGAGTGAATTTCGGGCTATTTTCCACTGCAAGACAATTAGCTCACCATTCCTTGTGTTTTTTTTGGGCGTCTACATTATTGTATTAGGTAGTACATTACCCCAAATATCTAAAGGAATGGTGCACGAACGCTCTCAGAACGACGAAATCTTTCTTTTGAGGGGAAGGAAAGGGAAGGAGGTGTGATATCTCGGTCAATTCTGAAGCGTTCACTGTGATACTTTGCGGATCATGTTTTTGAATTTGTTAAAGTTGAATTATAAAATCGCCCGCGCGAGAAACTAGCCAGAAATGGCTGAGATAATAAATCCTCTGATTTATTACTGAATTTCAACGAATTTCCACATCAAGACAACGGGCCACCTGTTGCTTTTAACGATTTTGGTTTTTTAAACCATTGTACTGGATAAGACAATATCCCAAATATCTAAGCAAACAATGCAGAAATGATCACAGAATGGCAAAATCTTCCTTTTGAGAGGAAGGAAAGAGAAGGATGTGTCATATCTCGGTCATTTCTCAACGGTTCACCTCCATACTTTAAGGGTCATGTTTTCGAGTTGGTTAGACCTAAATTGTATCTAGCAATGTCAAGAAGTAAACACCCGCAGAAATCATGACTTGAATACATCACTTTGCAGGAGAAAGAAAGGGGAGAAAAGCGGCAGAACTCATTCAGAACTGGATTATTAAAATCTAGTAGACTGTATTTGAATATATTATCACTTTGATTTATACAATTTTAAGATGTATATTGGAGTCTTAAGAATTAGGCAATGTGGTAAGATGATTCAAGACAGCTCAAGACACGTAAATCTGTTGTAAGGTGCTCAAGACACTCCCATGGCAACATTAGATTACTGAATTATGATAAGTTAACCTAAGACCAAAGGGTTTTTCCTGATGATCTGACAGCATAGAAAGTCATTTGGACAGTTCATTCGGAAATTAAGGTTTTTTTTTACTCAAAAATACATGTGTAAGATGCTAATTCTATTTACGAAGCATTCTATCACTTTCTGTGAGTCCAATACAGCAAGAATCATGGTCCTATGTGCCCTCGCACGTCTGAGTGAGTCAGATTTCGATGCACCTGTATCATTGAATGATGGCGTATCATGTGATGATGGATCACTGTACCTGCATCAGGAAAGATGAAAGAGCAGGTTTGGAATTTGACTACATTTTGTTGAATGAATATGCTTTTACATTGTCCCAGCCAAGGTATGAAGCTATTGTCTTTTGCAGGATTATTGCTGATATTTGCTAGAACAAGCTGAAGAATGCCACATTGTTTTTACAGTCATTTCTGCAATTGACCATCTTAAGAAAAACTTTCAGATGACTATCTGAAGCATGTTTGATCAAGATTTGGTGTTTTCCCAGCACATTTTGGTGCACTACAATATTGGCAACTTTCACTACATGGATGAGGTCTTCAACAGGATAACATTCAAGTGTGTGATTAGTTTATGTCTTTATCATCCTTTAATGCTTATTTGAAATTTAATAGCTGTACTTTGCACACCAAATGCTGGATTACGTGGGCTACTTGCGACAAGCCTATTCCATCTAGTTTGCAACCCAGCATTACTTGTTACAGCACCAACACTGATCTTTTTCAGCAAACAAAATCCATTTCTCAAACCAACGCTCCTACTCCTAACTTGCTTTCTAGTTTTGATTCTCCTTCCCCACTTACAGATATTTTTCAAAAGGCAGGGAGCTCCTGTTGAAACAATATGTGTCAAAATAATCCCAGGACTTCCAGGGAAAAACAAGGGTATTTACCTATTCTTGTTCAGATCAAAAAATCATTTGACAAAGTCATTAAATAGATTGCCAAGACTGTATGTTCTGAAAATATGCATTGCTCCTCAATACTAACTATTTAATTAGCTTAAAAAAGTTCTACCAAAAGAGTATGAAATTATTTCCCAATTTGTAGACATCCTATCTGCTGGAGCAATCAGTCCCGTCTATCCTTTCTTTGTCTTTGTCGTTAACTTCAATGTAACCACCAGAATCCACCAGAGCCTGCACAACAAGATTTTCTGTGTGGTCTTGGTCATCTCTGATGACGGTTGCACAGGTGGAGACTTATGCTTGCTGAGGCCAAGAATCAGACTGCAAATGAAAAGCAGCGATGTTATCATCTTTCTATCCACAAAACTCAGCCACTTCAATATGCATTATAAAGGTCAGTATGTCTCATTTGTCTTTCAAACTGATGTGCAAGGTAATCGAGTAGGTGGTGGGATGGGATGGCTGGGAGAAATTCCAAAGTATGACCACTACTGATAAAAATATGTAATCTGCAATTTCAATATTATTTTTTTTGGTTGTGAGATTTTGCTTATGTGAATGATGGCATTGACATTTTATATCAAGGTAATTTCAAGTTCAACCTTCTCTTTCCGACTTCTACGTGTAAAGTTCACCAGTCTTATTTTATCTACTCTTTCCTCTAGAAAATGGCTGCTGGTGTCACAACTAGAAGTGCTTCTTTTTTTGTCCAGCTTGACTTTACCAAAATAACTCTATATAGGTTCCAATAACAGCAACAGCAGTCTTCACAATACTTGTTCATCCTCTGGGACTAGTGATGTTCAAGGGTATAGAAACCCCTGGAGTTGGGCCCAAGGGTTTCTAAGGGTAAGGGTAAGGGTCGGCACTTTCTGACCCTTGGTAAACCCTTGGGCCTGACCCCAGGGATTTACTTATGTATAAAAATCATGTGATCATGCCTTTTTCATGTCTTATTGGCTATTTAACAAGACATATTGTGCTGAGGAACTCTTTATGCAATCTATATAACATTTTTACACTCTCTATTAACTCAAATAATGATTTATAGACCTGTATTCTGATGATTATACAAACCCTTGATCAAGGGTGAGGGTAAGGGTTTGACCCCTGACCCTTGATCTAGGGGTAAGGGTTTGGAGGGTAAGGGTAAGGGTACAGACATTTTGACCCAGAGGTTACCCCTGTACATCACTATCTGGGACTGCCAGTTCTCAAAATAAACCAGTGACCAAGCAAAAGCCTGTTTTTACTGTTCAGACCGAAAAGAAGCTTTTGAAAAAAAGGAAGACAAATTGTAAGGGCAACTGCAGATCCAGCAGAAAAACTCAACCTAGAGACCAGGCCACACGGCGGACAAATAGCTGTTCAATTTTGCCGCAGCAGGTCATGTGCAGTCACAAAACGTGTGAGTGTCACCCTTGCTGGGCGTTAACTGTTCATTTCCAGTGTGACGGGTCATCACATCCTTTCGTTTGCCGTCGTCTGGCACACACCTGAGTGCGGGCAGTAACCATTTGTACAACAACCACTGTGGATGTCTTTTATGTCTTCAGGACACTCATCGAACCTCCCAGCTGAGGTGTTTTGCACATGCAACACCTGTCGTCTCACTCAGTTCACGTATTAGCATGGTGATGTGCAGACAGCATACTGTGACTCTGTGAGTCTGTGACCTGTCCGACATCATTGATCAATCTTGGGACCTGAGGTCCCTTGTTGGAGGTGTTAAGTAGGCATTGCATGTTTATTGTGTTGATAAAATACATGTACAGTTGAATCGACGGCAGACGTTGCATCTTGTGCCAGAAAAATAGCAGGGCAGTGACGGAGAGCAACGACTCGACGATGATAAAATGACCACCAATTTGCCGCTCGGTCAAGTGTGACATTTGTCACAGATCTGGTCCAAATGAACACCAGGGTGAACGCACGGGCTCCTGGCCCGACTGAACACCAAGTTGTCCGCTGTGCTAGGACTGACTAAAAACTCTAATAAAACATTATTAAAATAATGTTACAGTTAGATAATTCTTTGTTATACAAATTTCCATTATCTTTCATTCACAAATCACATATATATGTGGTTTTTGACAATTTTAAATTGACTGCAGACTTTACTTAAGCCCATATTTTAATAAAAATACACTATCTATATTATGTTTTTGTAGATTTACAATACAAAAAAGCACAATAGCTATGAAAACCAATGTTTCATTGAAGAATTACTGGTTTTAGTGGCTGAAAATAAAAATATCTATTAATAGAAAAATATCCTTATCCTTGACCAAGGGTAAGAGTTTGGTCAAGGGTACGAGATCGCAGACTCTTACTCTTACCCTTGCGTGCCCTTATCCTGTACTATCAAGGGTTTCCAAACCCTTGATGATCACTAATGAGTCCATGAGTAAATGCATAAGAAGAAACAATATAAGACATATATACAGATAAGAAAATTTGGAATGAACCAATGGTGGGTGCTGATCAAACTGTCTTTTGCATGATGTGACTTGGTGTGAAGCAGGAGTAGCTGTAAGAGAACTAAATACTGGTGCATCTGTGTAATGGGATATAGAGGTCCCCATATAGCTGCGAGGAAACTAGGTGCTGGCACGTCTGTGTGGTGGGATATAAAAAGGCCCTCTTATAGAAATGGTGAGGAATAGGTAAGATTCAATACATCCTTTACACCTTCATGTGCGTAACATTTTCTATAGCTATGATTAACACATAGGGAATTAGCAAGCTTTCGTAAAAGGATTGAAGAAGTAGACAACATTTCATAGAAAGCAGCTGCTTAGAGACATTATGTGATTTTTCTTAATTATCACACTATTTCGTCTCTATTCTAATATTTCTTTAACTTCAACAGGTAAAATTATAATAAGACTCCTAGGATTCCCTCAAAAATGGGTAAAAACTTGGCTGGAGTTGATTTTTTTTTAGCTTTGCATGCTTTTGTTTCCCAGGGTAAAGAGGCCAATGTGGACATTGACGCAGACAACAATGGCAATAGAATATATAGAGAAAAGGCTGCTGATAATAACGACAATGCAGAAGACAACTCATTGCAAGCTGCAGCCAAGCAAGTGGCAGATGACACACAGACAGATTGATGCAGAGAAGACATGGTTTGACAGATAGTTTTTGATGTGATATTGGTGATTTTGATGACTGGAAGCCTGAAGTAACACTTTTTCCCATTTTCCTTCATCTGCTTTGACATCTGAGGGTGCTTCTAGAGATATTTTTATTATTATACAAATCTGCAATAATACATAATTTTTGGGATCTTTTAAACATATTCTAAACTCTGCCTGAGCGGAACAAGAGCACTAATATAATGTTTATAAATGTCTTTAAGAGCCTTTACAAAATAACTGTTTTCTTTCAGAATGCTCTCTGACTGCTCTTTAGACAGTTTAGTCTTTGTTTTTATCCAATTGACCTCAGCCAAAACCTATCAGTTGACTTTGTCAGAGCTCTACAGTATCTATAGATACACTTTAAGACAGCCCAGAAAGTCTCTGATTGCACAGCCAGTACTTTCAAAGACATAACATTGGCAGCATCATATTTTGGTTGCTGGCTCATGTACTTAGAATACAAAATTTAATAAAATAAAAAAACTCTATTTGGTCAGGGCAGTGAGAATTGTCCGTGCAAGACTTGCACGGACATAACGACGCTGCGCACGGACTTGCACGGACCTGCACGGATGTACCTACTGTTGTGCTAGTCCCCCGCTCGCTATGTGTAACATATTGGCCTGTATATAGTACACACATGCTTAAAGACACAGTGTATACTATATATAATGTTATCCAGTTATCGTCAGACCGACACAAAGCACATACCAGCATACTAAGGCTTAAGTTAAAGAGCCTTATTCGCAAATGACCGAGTATCTGATGCTATAACGCACTTGAATGGTCTTAATATACAGTAATCTCGACGGGTGCTTCTCAGATACTGAGTTTTTCTGTAGTTGTGCACGAATGTGCACCGACTCTGTCAACGGCCTGGCACGGCCATGCACGGATGTGCACTGACATGCACGTACCAGACATGGACCTGGCACGGACGTGCACGGACATGCACGTACCTGGACTGACCTACTTCAAGGCTGCACGGACGTCAGTTATGTTTTCACGGACCTGCACGGACCACACACGGACATCTAAGAAATTGCACGGACGTGCAGTTTCAATGGTAGACTCGATACATGGTCCGATCTTGAAGCTTTACTCCTCACCGGTGCTGAGAAGCACGTAGGAGTGTCTTCTGTTATCTTTCTGGTAAGCTGAGCAAAAGCCGAGCATGTTGTTAGTTTCTGTTATCTTCTTTTCTTGACCGGTGCGGAGTTGTCCCATTTGTGATTGACTAAATTTCTCTTGCTTTACCTTTCATCGCAGTCGACGGACCTAGTGGCACACAACAAGTCATCAAGATTATTTTTTGCAAATGCTTGCCCCCAGATATTCTATTTCGCACGAGGCTCTTAATTTTTGTTACCAATAAGGTCACATCCTCTTTTGAAGGCATAAAGATGATGGCTACAGGAGGTATTTTTGTTGGTTAGGTTACAGTGCTTTAGAAACCATCACAATTTTACAAATACTCCTACAACTTGTCGGAAAGGTTGTCTGAAAAGAGTGGTGAATCAGAAGTTAGAGTCTCTACGCTCCAGTCAGTGGTCACCTGCTAAATTCCGACTGGTCACTACACCAGTTGAATAGCCCAAGAGTACCATTGTAATAGCCACCATCTTCCACCGTCTTGACCAGTGACCTTAGAATATACCTGTTGTGAGTGTATTATGTGCCTCCTCGAAACTTTGAGAGATTTAGCCAGCCAAATAGATTTTGAAAATTGAATGATTAGCAACATTACTTCATCTCGATTTTCACTGTTCAGCACGAAGTCCGACCATTTGGCTTGTTAGTAGCTACCAAGGACCACTTGTGGTGTGCACCAAGTGTGCACGTACTGGACTACACTATGCACGGACATGGCACGGACCTTACCAAAAATGCACGGACTCGTAGCTGACTGGCACGGACATGGTATGGATATTGCACGGGCACGGACGTCTATGCACGGACGTAACGGACGTGACACGGACAATTTCCCATGCCCATTTGGTCATTATAAGGACAAGCACAAGTTAGTGTGCAGTGCAGATACTTGAAAGTAGACTGTTAGAAATTGACAATAGAGTTACTAATAGTCAATAGACTTATAGTTAACAATATAGTCAAATCCAAGTCAAATCTCAAATGCTCAACAATGACTAGTCAAGTAAGAAAATAGTTTTTTGCTTTTATGTAATCCAATGCCCCAATTCTAGTGTCTTGGTTTCCCAGACATGGTAGATAAAATATTATACCAATCCAATCAATTCAGTAGTAACACATAACAGCGGCCTAAAATATACCAAAATGTAACGCATGTAACACCCAAAATGGCGGCTTACCAAATTGATTTCAGCATAATTTCGTTAAAATATCAAAAATTTCTTCCGATTCTCGAATTTGCCTTTCTTTGCACTTTCTGTAGTGATAAAGTTACATTGGGAATACTTTGTCTGTGTATTTAGAGTGTTTCTATTTATAATATGCTGAAAATTTTAGTATATAACGGACATTTCCAACAAGTACCGAATTCAAAATTTCGGTATGTGTGTAACACGTAACATGGAGGGCATCCGAATCAGCCATGTAAGCTATATTTATATATGTAGTCTGGCATATTGCCTAACCAAAATTATGTACCCTGGACGTGTTTTTCCTACCTTCCTCTTTGGGAACGCTCTCCCAAAGATTTTTGCTGTGGCAGGCAGTGGCATAGGTGGGGGCCCCAGTAAACATATGTAAACAATGCAGAAAATGGCAGTGCAGATGGTCATTTTGCGAAATGGCACCCTGCGGGTGGTTTTGGGCGCCAAAAAAGCGCACCGGTAAGTTCATATAATATTTACCTACCTAATTCAGGTTCGACCCCTGCCATATAGGGACGGGACGGGCTGGATGGCTCGGAATGGCTTTGGATGTAGTTATTATTTAATGAGAACTATTTTTAGGTAATAGGAATGTATCTAAATATATTCTACCATCAATCGTGCCTTGGGCCTTTAATAACAGATGATATCATAATCCGGCAGCACGGTAATTGACGGAAACTGGGCTTGATAGTCACCTGAGCATCAATCCGTGCCTCGTGAAATTAGGTGCCTTCCGGATTTGGCACTTATTGCCATTTCGGGAATGCTCACTATCCTCTTCTCAATCTCGTATTTTTTTTTACAAAAAAGTTGTTTTATTATACTATATACATACATTAAATTATATTATAAAAATGACGAAGGGGAGGTTGTCCTCCCCTTCTTACACAAGTAATAAAAAGAAAAGAAAATAAAAAGGGAGGACGAGGAGGACGAGGACCGAGGTTGCGGTGTCCTCGCCTCCTCTCCTCGTCAAGCCCTTCCCTCGTCCTGCTCTCGCGCTCGTCTCTGTTCTCCTCCTCACCCTGCGCTGGCGCTCACCTCTTCACCCCGTGTTTGCCCTCCCCACCCCTCCTCACCCTGCACCTGCCCCGCTCTCCCGTCCCCGCTCTCCTGTTCGTCCGCCCGTCCCCACCCGCCTCGTCCCTCCCCACCTCCCCTCCTACTCACCCTGTGTTCACCCTCTCCTCACCCTGTGCTCCCCTCCTCATCCTGCGTCCTGCCTCTTCTCCCTTCTTGCGTACGTCGCCCTCCCTTGCTGCCTTCCTCCCCCGCCTTGTGTCCCTATCCCCTCCTTGCACTCGCCCTCCTCTCTCTGCTCGCGTTCGTGAGGCATCCATCCAGGACCTGTTCTCTATACAATTCTGAATTCATTCCTCCACCTTTTCCTCCTGGATAATTCAGCACAATGAGCGGTCCTTTCTTCCCTTCCATGATGCATCCCCAAACCATAACCCGCACATTAGGCTGCTTGAAGGTTGGAACTAGACATTCCTCCAAATTTGTTTCATCTGCGCGGCGTGTGACATAGATCTTCGAGCGAGAATCCCCAAGATATACATAGCACTCATCTGACCAGATGACACTTTGCCATTTTTCTGGGGTAAAGTCCTCGTAGAACTTGGCCCATTGTAGACGTTGGGACTTTTGTGTGTCACTGAGGTGTGGGACCTTTCTGGCACTTCATCGGTGGTAGCCTTCTTTGGCTAGGGTTCTGCGAATGGTAGAAGTGCTGATTTTGAAAGGCAGGATATTTGCGAGTTCACCCAAGGTCATTCTCCGGTTGTTTCGTGCAGCTCGCACTATAAGTCGTCGGGTGTGATCGTCTACCTTGGCTGGACGTCCAGAGCAGGGAAGATTTTTGGTGTTTCCGCAAGATTTGTACTGCTTCCAAATGTGGTGTGCTGATGGTTTGGTGATCCCAAATGTCCGGCCAGCTTCGGTCACGGATTTCCCAGTAATGACGGCACCAATGAATTTACTTTTTGTTTCGGTATCATATTCCTTGCGTTGGGTATGTTGCTGTGCCATTTCGTAGTGATAGATGTGTAGAGTAAAGTACAATGATGCAAACAAAATTCGAACCACCGAACTCGATGTGATGCGCAGGTCACGGGTCTCGTGACCTTTGACGCGCATGAGTATATAGAAATAATTCATATGATCTCTGCCTTAGTCATCACAAAGTGCATCAATAAGTCACAGAGTGAATGTTTTGACGTGTGGTGTGGTGTTTTTGATACATCCTGTGCTCTATACAACCCTTTGTGACTCGTAAACTTTGGAAATTTTAAATTTATTTATTTATTTTCGATAAAATTACTATTTATAGATCCAAAAACCATATATACCCAAGCCGTGGCCCAGGCCGGGGCTTCTGGCCTAGAAAATTTGAAGCCAGGCCAAAAGCCAGACCAGGCCAGCACTTTGGCCTGGCCCGGCCCTGGCCTGAGGCCGAAGCCAGCACATCACTAACTGGAAGGTAAATCATGTTGAACCAAAACTCATTAATGATGCGACACATGTTGAAACTCCAATGATTACATAAACTTATTCTGATGCAGTTTTGGGAGCGCAATAAGCATAAGACTAAACATAACTTCTACACTATAAAATGAGTATCATCAGATGTGTCTCGGCAAGAAGATAATGAATCAAGAAAGATTATGTAAATAGCACTAGTCTAAAAGGAGTTATTCACAAAATAATGCAGAGAGCCGGTGTGACGGGTATATTACTTCTTGCTGTTTCTCATCATCTGCCGAACCTGCCGCGCCACCTTTTGTTATCTTATCTCTTGCTAGGTGGCTGCGCCTACTATTTGTACATATTAGATTAGTATCTCGCCTTATATCCATATTCTAGCCATTCTAATAATATATCTTACTTCTTGCTCCCGATTATTATGAATTAAGGTCAGAACTCAAGAGAGTTCCTTCTCTACCCTCGCCGGCTGAGCACCCTGACATCTGCTCCCCGGTCTCGGGTGACAAGATCCCTCGCGAGGGTTACAAGCAACGCCCGTGACTCTTAGTCACGGGCTCTACTCTTCTCCCTCTTCCACTACGAGGATTCCCACTACGCGTCACAATGGTGGGGTCACCGCGGAATCTTCTACCAGTGGAAGAATTCCTTTTCGTCGAACACCTCTCTGGTTACGCCTACTCGACTGGGGGGCCGAACTCGTCTCGTTAACCCTCGACTCCCCTAAACGAGTCCGTACAACTAGCCACCTCGTGTGTCCGACAATCAAGACTCGTACGACGACAACCGCTAGAAATTAGTTCAATATACTTCGCTTGGGGCTGGATGCGAAACGCTCCGCTCCGGCGTGCTCGAATGACATTGTTAGGCTGGTAATGCGTGGCATTCCGCTTATCAATAGGAATTCATCTAAAGGGTCGGGTCCTACGCAATGCGATAGGCCTACTTCGCTGATGAATTACTCGAGATTAAATTTTGAGACTATAGCGTCGACTACCCTAGCGAGGTACCGTCGGAATGCCTCGAGTCACGACTTAATTCCCCAACCGCGCTTGCAGTTCCTGGCGAACTTTTGAAGAAAAATTTAACGCTCTCCCCAAGAAAATCGATCACGCTATGCCCTGCCGACACAAGCCTATAAAGACCTTCCCGTAAAACTCCATTCCTGCAGTCCTCTACTCATGTCCTCCTCTAGAGGAACCAGCAAGAATCAACCAACCAAGGTTCGCTCCGCTAGCGGTCACAAGCTTACCCCTACCAGTCCCATGGAAGGTGCGAGCGATGCTCCCAAGAAACCGCACAGTCATAAGAAACGGGTTACGATAGAAGACTTGCGACCTGACCCTCAGTCCTTGGGAGAATCCTTGTCTTCGAGAGCCGGTGGACCCAACTTGGAACCCGTCGAGACGGCTGCTTCGAGCGCTGTGGGCGATACCAAGGGTCCGCCTGGATCTTTCTATGGTTCTTCATTCAGCGAAAGCGAAAGCGTCAGATCGACTTCAAACACCCCTTCCTTGCAATCCTTGATCCATGATGGAAGTGTCAATGGGTCGGATGACACTGTGCCAGCTGTTCAGAAAAGGGATGAAGGTGGAAGCCCCCGTATTTTCGAAGGAATTCCCGTAGCTAAGGATCTACCTTTGTACGACGAACCGATTCACAACTCCATCACGCGTTACCATGAACCCTTTGACCCTCTAGTGGATAACGACCCTTTGGAAGAATTCGGCGCTGTAAACGGGCTGCTACCCGACCGACCTCCAGAAGAAGCTATGATGCTTCGCGACATAGTTATTCGTTGGACGGCTCCTCACCTTGCGTGCTTATGGGACAGCTTACACCAAGCTATCGATGCTTTTCTGCGTGCTAGGGTGACTATCACGGAATTAGTCTCCTACGACGTCCAGAACGACTCTACTTTCTATGCGTTACCCAAAGAACGTCTAAACGAAGTAGGACAGATAATCTTGGCGATTACTCAAATCCTCGCCTCATTCGCGGAATTCTTCTACAGAGGGAAGAGAGCGGCCTTTTCGGTAGACGTCAATTACTCTCTCCTGAGACTATTGGCTTGGCATGAGAATCCCTCCGAGCTGGCTCTCTCTTTTCCCCTTCTTCAACGTCGTTGCGAAATCGCTGTCACACATATCTTCAAATACTTTAATAAAATTCGTGCTATATTTCTCGACGATGACAGAGCTGTCTCCGTGGCTTCTTATAATTCTTCCACGCCTTCAGAAAGATCGAGGGTAGCTCGATTATCCCCTAGAAGTGTGCTCGTACATCTAGCCGCTAGAGATGACTACCCTCAAGGTTTTTCTAGAGAAGACCTCAACACCAGGAACAAGCTCCTTAACGCGGAAGGATTACAGTTAGACGCCTCCTCTCGTCATCTTGTTTACCGTGCTAGGACTCCCTCTATCCTTCCTCCCCCTCGAAATGCGCCCGCTCCGGACGAAACGACCCCTGATTCGATTAGCGGATTCTTGTCCCAGAGAAATATTAGTCTCGCTCCTGTCAGCGCAGTCCCCGTTCCACAATCCATTTCTGCCATCCCTCCAAATCATACAATTTCGTCTCTGCCTGGGGTAGGTCGAATTCAAGACGTTGGATCCAAGTTACCTGGGGGGCCATTGCTGCCGACACGTGGGATTATACCTCGATCACCGGACGACTTAACTAACACCACGTCCCAAGTCGTTACCGTTCAGAATAACCAAGGCTGGACTAGTTACCAGTACAAGTCTAACCTTTCTTCTGGAACCCCTGGCGAGACGCGCAATAATTCTCCTAATCATTTATACTTCAATCAACGCCCCGGATACTCTCCAGGTATTCATAAACCTGACCATAACCCTCCGATCGAACCCAATGATAACCCTGGGCGGTATAGCGGTTGGCCTAGAGGTCCTGGCAGTCCTGGAGGTCCCAATGGATCGGGGGGCCCGAACGGTCCTGGTGGACCAGGAGGCCCCGGAGGACCTGGAGGGCATGGAAACCCTAGAGGTTATGACAACCGAGGCGCTGGAGGAGGAGGAGGCGGAGGAGGCCCACCTAACCCTCCCAATCCTGCTCCCTTTTCTGCTCCGATTACGCCGAACGACGACGATTGGCAAATGAACCCGAAAATTAACCTATCCAATCTACCGCAATGGAACGGAAAAAGTGACTCTTTGATAGCCTACCTGAGTGAAATGAGTGGATTCTCGAAGCTTGGGACTAAAATGCGAAAGGGAATAGGACAACTAGCTACGGTAAAATGGTCAGGACCAGCTCGTCAGTGGTGGGACACTCTTCCCTCTCCGGAACAGCTTTACCTCAGTCAGAGCTGGGATTACCTGCTTAAGGGTATTCGTGAACACTTCATGAACGAAAACTGGGTGCGAGAACGCACCAAAGAATTCGAGGAAATGAAGTTTAGACAGAAAGGACACGATAATGAGTCTCCGCTAGAGTTCGTTCAGCGGAGAATTCGACATCACCAATTCCTATTCTCGGATGATGCAGACGGACCTCCCGCCGTATCTCGAATCCTACGAACCCAACCGACTGAGTGGGCCCACACTCTTAACGTATACTCCTGCCCGACCCTGTTTCAGCTGCAGAACGTTGCTTCGCAAATGCAACACTCGCTCGAGAGTCACTTCCTTCTCAACGAAAAGCTCAGGAACCCCCATCAAAATTCTTACTCTTTTCATAAGAAGCGAAATGTCATGATTGCCTCAACCGACCAAGGCGAGAACGAGGAAACAGAAAGTGAATCGACCGAAAGTTCCGAAGAGGAATCGCCTAAGGAAGCGAAAACTGTTTTCAAAAGCAAAGGTCGTGCGAAAGGACCCGTCAAGCCTCGCTCCAACAAGTTTCCGGAAGGAAAAACCATTAACGGTTACTCCTTCACTAGAGATGACTCGGTGGTCAGTGCGAAACTTCCTAACGGTACTTGCTTTATTTGCACGAGCCCCAAACACTTTTTCAGAGATTGTCCTCATCACGGAAAGTTTGAAGTCCTCCGGAACGCGAAAATGCTTCATGTAGATTGGGAACCTGACCAAGAAAAGGAGTGGGATCGAGAGTATTTAGCCATGTTGGTAGAAGCGAAATCGGATTCTTTGTCTGCCTATTTGTTGAACGATGAGGAAGCCTCTATCAGTAAGGAAGCGTGTGTCGCATCAATTCCCCAAGGAGAATCTGTGGAAGAATTCACGATTCCTAGGAAGGTTAAACGGAATCTGCTTCGAACGAAAGGTCCCGTACCGAATACGAGTAGCTCGACGAGGGTTGACCGAGGGTCAGGAAGTGAAGGCAGCGACGAAAGTCGCGCTCGATCTAACACTGCCTCGGAAGGCCTCTCATCGCACTCAATAGTCAACATTCCCAAAGGAAGGGCTCTTCCCGAAGGATTGGGATCCTTAGGCGCGCGAGCTCTACACATTAAAGCTCAAGTAGCTCGCGTAGAAGAGAAACCGATAGTAGCTCGTTTAGATTCCGGAGCGGACATAACGCTGATGTCTGAAGAATATTACAAATCGCTTCCTGGTTTGCCTAACATCAAGGAAGGACTTAGAATGAAGTTATACCATTTGACGGGAAACGCTAAAGTCCTAGGATTCATCAGAACCTTACTATTCACTGAAGCTAGTGACGGATCTATTCTACAATTTGAATTGGAGGTCTACATAGTTAGAGACATGCATGTTCCGTTGCTTTTGGGCGAAGATTTCCAAACCACCTACGAATTGGGTCTGGAAAGGTACGCCTCTGGTCACAGTGAAGTTATCGTAGGAAGGCGAGGTATCTATCGTATTGCTGCATCTTCTGCCCAAAGTGTGCGGCTTGGGTTCGAAATTAGGCAAGCCTTCACTTCGCAATCCTTTGTACGATCCCGAGCCGTACGAAGAGCTCGAGCTAAAGCGCGAGGTTCTGACAAGGATGCTCCCGTAGTTGCTGAAAAAGATACCCGAATTGAAGCTGGAGCTGTCCGCAACGTTAAAATTGTCGCCCCATTCGGCTCACAAGAGGAATGGATAGTTGAAAAGGTCATCATTGGTACCGAGAATAGCGATGTCCTAGCCGCCCCTACCACTTGGGTTAACTCCTCCCACCCATACATTCCCATAGCGAACCCTAGTTCCAGACCTCTATACATACGAGCTGGGGATATCGTAGGCCACCTTCTGGACCCTGCCACGTTAGATAATCCTACCGGTGAAGTGTTGGATCGCTGCGCAGCCGCGGCCGATGCTCTGCGTACAGTAATAACAGGATCTCTCAAAGATCAAGATCTAGCAAACGCCCAAGAAGTCAAGGAACCTAATTCAGATAAATTGGAAGGAGACGAATCCTGGGGCCCTAAGACTACCGCGATAAATGTTGAGGAAAACGAAGGTGACATATCAGAGTTAGTCAATCTAGGACCAGACATTCCTGCAGAATATTCGGACCGCCTAGCCCAAGTACTAGGAAAAAACAGAGCTGCTTTCGGAGTAGATGGTCGCCTTGGTCAAGTAGAGGCGAAAGTTGAGATTCCGTTGAAACCTGGAACCCAACCCATCTCCGTCCCAATGTACGGCGCCTCTCCTGCAAGAAGAGAAGTGATAGACAAGCAAGTGAAAGCTTGGTTCGAGGCGGGGGTTATAGAGCCATCGGTCAGTCCATGGGGCTTTCCGGTTGTAGTTGTTTATCGCAATGGTAAACCACGGCTAGTCGTCGACTATCGCAAACTTAACGCCTGTACTGTCCCCGACGAATTCCCTATTCCTAGACAATCGGAAATAATTCAAGCACTTTCGGGATCCCAGGTTCTATCCTCGTTCGACGCTTTAGCTGGCTTTACTCAACTTGAAATGGCGGAGAAAGCGAAGGAAAGAACAGCTTTTCGCTGCCATCTGGGTCTCTGGCAATTTAAGAGAATGCCCTTTGGATTACGCAATGGCCCATCTATTTTCCAAAGGATCATGCAAGGCGTACTAGCTCCCTTCCTCTGGCTCTTCGCTCTCGTTTACATCGACGATATCGTTATATTTTCCCGTAATTGGGACGACCACCTGCTTCACCTAGATAAAGTGTTATCCGCTATTTCCAACGCCGGCATCACCTTATCCCCGTCTAAATGCTTCGTCGGATTTTCTTCCATTTTACTCCTAGGCCAAAAGGTCTCACGCTTAGGACTATCAACACACAAAGAAAAAGTCGCTGCTATCATGGACCTCGCCCGACCCCGTAACACCTCCGAACTGCAAAAATTCCTGGGCATGCTAGTCTATTTTTCGCAATATATTCCATTTTATTCCTTCATTGCTACACCTTTATTCGCGTTGCTTCGAAAAGGAGTCCGCTGGCACTGGAACGCTGAGCACGAGACAGCCTGGGCACAAGCCAAGGAAGCGCTCGCAGCTGCCCCTGTACTTGGCCATCCTCTACAAGGCGTCCCTTATCGTTTGTACACAGATGCTTCAGATTTTGCCTTAGGAGCTAGCCTTCAACAAGTACAACCAATGCTCATTAAGGACCTAAAAGGCACGCCTGTTTATGATCGACTCCGTAAGGCTTGGGATGCAGGAGAAACTGTTCCTTCGCTGTACCCTACCCTGGTTAAGGAGATAATTGAACGGCCTTCAGCGGATGATTGGGCTTCGACTTTTGAAGACACTACGGTGCACGTCGAACGTGTCATAGCCTACTGGAGCCGCTCTCTGAAACCAGCGGAACGCAACTATAGCGCTACTGAAAGGGAGGCTCTGGGTGCAAAGGAAGCTTTAGTCAAATTTCAACCGTTTATTGAAGGTGAAATTATCACCCTGATCACCGATCACGCTGCTCTACAATGGGCTCGAGTCTATGAGAACGCGAACAGACGACTGGCAGCGTGGGGGGCGGTATTCGCTGCCTACCCGGGTCTTAAAATTGTTCACCGTCCAGGAAGAGTCCACTCCAACGTTGACCCTCTATCGCGAATGCCTCGCATACCGCCGCACAGTTCTCCTGTTCAAGACGACTACGTTACAATAGTTCAAGACGAGTCTAAGAGAGAGATAGCTCAAGAAGCAGAAGACAAAAGATCACATAGGCCCGCTTCCAAGGCTGCATTCTCCGTTTGGTGGTGGGAAGATGCCATCGAAAAGTCAGCGTATCCTATTATGACTAGGAAGCAGAAAGCAGAACAACAAAGAATGGACTTGACACAGACCGCGAAGGACGAACTTAAGAACGACTCTGAGAACAGTCCTCTGCCATTCGAGAACGACGATCCCTGGACTTATCCAGCTGGTTGCAAAACCCCATCTAATAACCCTGAAGAAGACTGGGATAATCGTTCGCATCTATTAGTATACATGAACCCGCAAATCGTCGAAAACTTTATCGCAGGATATCAGGAAGATCCTTTCTTTAAAACGAGATACCTAGATGAACAGCCTAACCCAAATCAAGTGCTGACGGCTTCTCATTTCCGGAAGGCTGATAATGGACTACTGTACTTCCTAGACGCAGACTGGAATGCTAAACTATGCGTACCTAAGAGTCAAGTGAATTTCGTTCTGAAATGGATCCATGACTCCCCATACGAGAGCGCTCACGCCGGCTACAAACGATTTTCTCAGCGGCTTCAGGAAGTGTTCTACTGGAAATCTTTGTATCAAGACGCCTCCTCTTTCGCCCTAACCTGCGACGTCTGTCAAAAGATAAAAACTGACCACAGGAAGAAAACTGGAGCTCTGAGGCCCGCTCATATTCCTGCGCGACCTTTCGATACTGTATCCTTGGATTTAATCACGGGGTTACCGCCGTCAGGAAAGGAGAAATTCACAGCTGTACTCGTCATAGTGGACAAATTAACCAAATTCGCTATAATTGTGCCGACCCATAACACGCTAGATAGAGAAGGATTCGCCAAGATCTTCGTTGAAAAGGTAGCAAACGTTTTCGGACTACCGACGAGGATAATCGCGGACCGAGATAAGAGATGGGCTACCGACTTTTGGAAGTCAGTCGTGACTTGCTACGGCAGTGTCATGGCTCTGTCCTCGTCTCATCACCCGCAAACAGATGGACAAACTGAAATCCTGAACGCCACTATCGAACAGATGTTGAGGGCCTATGTAGCGGGTAAAAGAAGTGAATGGTCTTCCTGGCTGAGCGTGTTAACCTTCTCCTACAATTCCGCTGTTCATTCCTCCACCACTTATTCTCCGAACTTCCTCCTTTTGGGTTATCACCCTAGAATTTCCACTAGTACCCTATTGAATGAAACGGACCCTTCATCTAGACCTTTCCTGCCTAGTCAAAGAGCAGAAGAATTCATTGCTTCCTTAGACGAAGCCAGGACAGCCGCTCGTAACGCCTTGGTACTCGCGCAAGAAAAACAGGCTAAGGCTTACAATAAAGGTCGAAGACCCGGAGACGAAATCGAAGTGGGCGATCTGGTCCTGATAAACCCTCATACTTTGAAACTAGTAGAAGCTGAAGGAACTGGAAAGAAACTAGTCCAGCGAACGATAGGCCCATTTGAAGTCTTAGAGAAAGTAAACCCGGTAGTCTACCGCTTGCGTCTACCAGACTCATACCCTATGCACCCCGTTTTCAATGTCAGTCATCTCAAGAAATATCATCCCTCCCCGGCTGAATTCGGTGAACGAGAAACTCTACCAACTACTCGAGAATTTTTAGCCAGTCCTGAATACGAAGTAGAGGCTATTCTGGGACACAAACTAGCTAGTAAAAAAACGGGTAACAGGAGGATGTACAGAGTCAGATGGACCGGTTATGGACCCGCCGACGATTCTTGGATTTCCGAATACGACTTGCGCAACGCCCCTGAACTTAAACGAGAATATCTGGCTTTACATGGTCTTAAATAATGCTTCCGGATTATTCCTTTTCTTCTTTTTATTTCTCCTTGTTTATTTAGTATCTTAATTTTATCGACATCTCTTCTTCATTTATTTTAATCCTATTAAAGGTGTGAATGCTGAATTAAGGAACAGCGGTAGAATTCGGCGGTACCGTGACGAACCGTGGAATGATTAAGTAAGCCCCAGAAGTATTGGGCGGGAGTTTCGAACTTCTTCCTTCATCTCGACCCGTCACTGAGGTATCGGCTTGGAAGCGTGGAAACACAGCGCCAGTTGAACCTCTTTCCGTCCAAGCGCTAAACAAAGTATTCGGCTGCTTTCAGCGCTGATACCTAGTTCTCAACCTGCGGGCTCTCGTTTGAAACAAAACTGAGGCTTAAAGGTGCAGCGTAGACGACGAAGATGAGTCGAAACACTCCTTTCAAGTTAAACCGTCTTATGAGCTTCGCAGGCTACACCTTACCCCCAGTAGTGCTGGACGCCATGCTGTTCTACCTCCCTTGTTTCGCTCTTTGCGCCTACCGAGTAGTAGAATGCTTTTTGCGTGTATGGGAAATTTGGTCGCCCAATGACCATCGATCTGCCTTCTACCCCGGCGTAAGGGATACAAACGTCAAATTGGGCCTTTCTCTGCCCGCGGGAATGCGTCGCTGCGATGGACATTTGGGCCGTTTCGATCCTACAGTCTCCCCCCAGGCTTACGACAAAAGCAAGCCCTGGTTGGGTTTCGTCCTCGCTATTTCAGATTCTTCGCTACCCGAAAGTACCCCCTTTCCTAAGATTTGGGTGCGCGATAGAACTATTGGACATCACCGTATCGACTCCCGTTTCCTTCTACACCTGTCACGGCGTGTTCAAACTCTGCTCGAACGAATAAGCGAATGCTCTGCTCTGCGAGACCTCAGACCTGACCTTTGGAATTCCCGTCCTAACAAACCAGACAAGGATGACGTAGTAAACCTCGGACGAATCGTCTCTTTTGAAGAAGCGGTGGACGGCTATGCGGCGGTACAAAGAGGAGTAAAGATCCAGGCCGCCTGGCTTCGAATGGCTGTGGCCTACTCTCTTCATCCTCCTACTACTTGTTTGCCGCTAGAACGAGTTCCTCCTGCGGACGAGACTTTGATGGGTGTATGGTTGAACGGATGCGAAGAAGAGGAAGGAATCTGGTTGATGGCTAATCGAGTACCCTGCTATATAATCCATGAAGTACACCCGAACCAAGAAGGCCCTTCTATCTCTGGAATTCGCAGGTCCCCGGACTTCGTAACTGATACGCCAGTCCTGTCCTTAAGGCCTTCCGTTAATCCTTTAGACCTTCTCGCGCGAAAAAACGGGAACGATTTGCTCAATTTACAAGAAGAGATTGGTCAAGCTGCCCAGGAGACCCTCGTCTATTTACGCTCGGACAGAGAAAAATCGTCACCCTACGCCCAAGGATGGAGAAACGCTGTTTACGTGAACCCCTTGCCTGCATATAGAATCTCACAAACCGCGGTTCTAAACGTGGTAGAGAAACCGGACGAAGCCATGGACCCGCCTCCGGTAACAGGAGACGATTCAGGGAATAGATGGTCTGATTGGGCGGAGGAAGAAATCGACGACGACGAATCCGCGTACTTGCAACAAGGGAAGCGATACCAAGCTACGGAGGAAACGATAGTATACTATGACCGAATAAATGCGCGACGGCTCTACTTGGATTACCCTCTTAAAGCTCCTCCTGGCTATAGAGCTAATCCATTCATCTACGGTATACCGTTTCCCAAATCCCGATTCCTAGAGAAACTGAGAGATGGAACGTTCAAAACCCTCGATGCTACTACTTGGGTCTACTTTGATCGAGTACAGAAGGCCGGACACTTAGCCCGTTGCTACGACCCGGAATCGCCAGAAGACCAGTACGACGGTTCTCCATTGCCCGGTTGGTCAGAAGAAGAACAGGCGGAAAGGAACGGTCTTGGAATGGGTGGTGATGATGATGACGACCTGGATAAGGTGTCTATTCCCAGCGACGACTATGATCCTTACGAACGTTCAGCTACTGGGAATGACTCTACGTCCTTGCAACCCTCCGCTAATCATCCTGCTCGCCACCCTCCGTCTCCGGCACCTCCGCCGTCTCAAAACTCGCCCCGCCCTCACTATGTGCCTCGATTCACATCTCCTAAAGAAAGGTACTCGACTCGTTCGAACCTTGGGGTGACTAGTGTTCGCGATGCCCGTCAGACTCAATGTTACGAAAAACACTACCGGTTTGAACAGAGGAATTTGCTGAGACGGACCCCATCTCCCCGTCGCTATTCTCCTCGTCGTAATCCGTCTCCTCGTCGACGCCATTCGCCTCGTCGTCGTCTCCCTTCGCCTCGTCGTCGTTCTCCTTCGCCTCGTCGTCATGCTCCCTCGCCTCGTCGTCGTTCTCCATCACCTCGTCGTCGTTCCCCATCACCGCGTCGTCGTTCTCCATCGCCTCGCCGAAGTTCGCCCTCTCCCTATCGACGATCTACTCCTCGCTATCGCTCCCCATCTCCGCGTCGTCGATCCCCTGTTAGAAGATGGAGCCCACTCCTCCCTAACTCTCATTCGTCTAACGGAAGGAGTTTTCATAACGAAGCCGGTTCGTCCAACGCCAAACGACAACGTTCTCCGCCGGACTATCCTTTGCCGCATCCGCTAATGACTGGGAGCCACACTGTTTTCCCTCTTCACGAAGACCTTGTAGATTCCTCCATTGACCCTTCCCAGCTGCCTGCAAAACGAGCTAGACGACTGTCCATTGAAACAAATACTCATACCTCTCTCCTGGATCGTTTGGACCCTCCTTTGGACCCAGAGACGGCAGTCACAGTATTCGAGCCAGTATCGATTGCCCTAAGCAGCGGCCTCGATGCGTTGAACCATCCGGACGCAGAATCTCTCGCGCTTGTCTTCCCTACCCCGTTAACTCCACACGTGCCCGTCCTTTCCGAAATTAGTGAAGAAGGACGCTCCAGATTCCTCATTCTCTGGAACCTGCCGGGTTATCAACTTTGGGAACAAGTCATCGATTGGATCGAGTCCGTCCTTAAACTCGTAAAATCTGCTCGGCTATTGAAGGTTTCTCGCACGAATGAAGCCGGACAGCAAGTGTTTTGGTTGGCTTTCCGTGTGCCCGACGACGCTTCCGCCTTCAGAGGACAGGTCGCCGGACGTGTCACTAAAGGAGGTCACCCAGTCGCTTGCGACTTCGTGTCTGCTGACGACTACAGCGCTGTGGCTGGCGCCAAACCTCCAACCTGGTCCCCGGAAGGTGGTTTCTCTACAGGCATCAGCAAACTTTCTCCTTTGACGGCCCTAGAACTACATCGACAACCCAAAGCTTCGTTAGCTAGCAGATTGGGCCTACCGTCGAATAGTGCGCCCGTCTGGACACATCGCAAACAAAAAAGGGGGAAACGGAAGCCTCAGCGACAGCAGGATCCTGCAGACGGGGGGGCTTTGTGACGGGTATATTACTTCTTGCTGTTTCTCATCATCTGCCGAACCTGCCGCGCCACCTTTTGTTATCTTATCTCTTGCTAGGTGGCTGCGCCTACTATTTGTACATATTAGATTAGTATCTCGCCTTATATCCATATTCTAGCCATTCTAATAATATATCTTACTTCTTGCTCCCGATTATTATGAATTAAGGTCAGAACTCAAGAGAGTTCCTTCTCTACCCTCGCCGGCTGAGCACCCTGACATCTGCTCCCCGGTCTCGGGTGACAAGATCCCTCGCGAGGGTTACAAGCAACGCCCGTGACTCTTAGTCACGGGCTCTACTCTTCTCCCTCTTCCACTACGAGGATTCCCACTACGCGTCACAGCCGGCAGTAGAAAAGTCAACTATAGTCTATATACAAATAATTAATAAAATGGTGTCCAAATAGAAGGTGAAAGTCTAAATTCAAAGTGTTTGATCACTAATTTCAACATAGACCTGTGGGAATACCTGTGAGTATTGCTACTTGCAGGTCCAGGTCACCTGTTCCCACAGGTCTCTGAGAATCCAAGTTTAAAATTTTGCATAGCGAGTATCCACACCAAGTACCCATGTATGACTCGCAAGACTGAAGTAGGCCTAAATATGTGTGATATTGACATTTTTGAACTCATTTTCAATAGTCCTATAGCTCAACTCATAAGAGTGCTGCCATATAAGGCTTGTAGTCCTGGGTTCGAGTCCTGGGCAAGCTACTTTGTGCCTGGTGGAGGTTAAAATGATTAATAATCATCCCTCTATGTGTACTAATTGGCTTGCATGTGCTCCTACTGATTGACTTGTGAGTTACCTTTCGACCCATGAGTATTGCTCTGCGGCTCTGGATGATCCGTGGGAACAAACTTGCATAGATCTGAGTATGGGTTTGGAACACCCAAATACTCGTGGGTACAGATCCAGATCACCTGCAAGTGCACTTGTGGCATGCCTTATCACTACTTTCACATCAGAACTCCTACAAATTGTTTTTTTCTGGTTGTGCAACTGGAAAAACCACATTTAACCACAAGAATAGCAGGCTAAAAAAAGCCAGGCAAAATTTCTGGGGTTTTTGCTAGGTCATTTTGGGCCTGAAAAATTCAAATGCATTATTTTACTGTACCAATCCACTCAATTCGGTAGTAACGCGTAACAGCGGCCCAAAATCTACCGAAATGTAACGCGTGTAACACTCAAAGTGGGCGGTTACTAGGACTGCCAACCGTAACCGTCATGACCATTGACGGGTAGACGGCTACCGTCACACAGCACCCGGTGCCGACCCGTCAGCTACTCGAAGCTCTGTAAATATGGCTGTGCAAAACACGGCTTACACCCGTCTGGAACCGTGAAGAGACAGCCGTGTACGGCTGTCTCACGGTAACACGTCTAAGGACACTTGATTGGCAAAATCAGTGAGAACTATGACCTGAAAGTACGCTAGAAGGTGTCCGGTTTGGATCCAGAGACCGTATGAGATACTGCATGAGTACTTTATCTCATTATTTCAATGTATCACTCCATTATAATTTGATATTTTGCCAAATAATGCCAGCAGTTATGCCTCAGTGTCTCGTCAGCATCACTAGAGCATGTCCTGGACTCAGAACTCATATTACAAGTCAGTATACTCTCTATTCCACACTCAAAATATGGATGCTACTAGTAAATAACAGATACCCGTCGGAATGGCCGTACACGGCCGTCCACATCCCGTGCCGGACCTGGCTAGGCCTCAATGATGAGTTTACACGGCCGTCCTTACACGGTACGTCTACCGTACAGAGCCCGTCCCTGGATGGCCGGACCCGTGTACGGCACGGTTGGCAGCCCTAGCGATTACCGAATTGATTTTAGAAAGAAATTATGTAATAATTCGTTCAAAATATCAATTTTTTTTTTCTCCTGGACCTCGAATTTGGCTGTTTCTGCGCTTTCTAAACTGAAATAATTACATTTGCTTTACTTTCACCTTGCATCTACAGTATTGTATCTGATATTATGCCGAAAATAATCATATGTAACAGGCAATTCCGGGGGTTACCGAATTCAAAATTTCGGTACGCGTGTAACATGTAACATGCCTTCCTGAATTGAGTGGATTGGTACAGTACTTGCAGCAGCTTGTTGCCAACTCCAATAAGCTGAAAACCCGGCAGAACCCGAGGGGAAATTTGTGGTAATGCTGATATAAGGCGCTGTAGTGTAGTGGTTATCACTCAAGATTCTGATTCTGGAGGATTGTCTAGGTCACATGACTTCTTGTAACCCCGGTTCGAATCCGGGCAGTGCCTCTCTTTTTCATCTGCCTTGAAAGAAATCAATCATCTAAGACTATAATTATTTATTATGCTGCGTGTGGACACTGGACTGAAGCCAGCAACACAGAAGGTAGGGAGGAGAGCCAAGTTACGATGCAGTGGTAGTAAGCAAACCAAATTGGTTGCATCCATTCTCGACCATTGCTGACATCCGTCAAGGAGTATTATACACATTTTTATTGAAAGAACGACCTGATTATGTACTATAATACAAAGTTGATATGAGAAGAAAGGAGGACAAAAATGCAGTATGAAGCAGCACCATGTACTAGGCACCGAGGGACGATTACTCGAGAACCGTGAAGGGGAATGCAAAAGGAAGGGGAATACGTGGGGGAATAAATAGGTAATACAATACTTCAACGACGGACTTTTTTCAAGGCAGAGGTTCGCGACTACTCGATAGCCTGTTCAAGTGGATGTACACGTCCGTCCCGAAGCCGTCCATGGATATCAGGCGGAGATCTCCGCCAAAGTATCTTGCGTACTGTTCCCAAACGGTCAGCCCTAACCTAGTAACTCAATCCCGAAAACGAACTCACCAGTCTCGAAAGCGGCAGTCCATATCCGAACCCAGCCATCGGCGCCTTGAAATCGCTCGCCTGGAAGTCATTCCCAATCCCCTGGCTCTCCATGGTCGTGTACATATACGTCCAAATCAGGGGAATCGCACTCCTCGCAATGCCTCCACCCTCATCCGAAATCTTGATCGTAATATCCTCCTTGCCTTCTACGACGACGACCTTTATCGGGGGGAAGTTATCCTCCTGGTCCGCACCGTATCGCTCCACGACGGCACGTAGCGAGTTTTTGAGGAGTTCGAAGCAGATATGGGAGAGATGGCCGGGTACGTAGGGGAAAACAAGGTCTTTAGGGCAGATGAGCTGTACGGGGGGTCCTTTGAACATGGCGTAGTGCTCCTCGCAGACGAAGCGGGCGTTTTCGATAGCTTCTTGCACGATGTCGTGCACGTTCTGTTGTTGAAAGGGTCAATGAGTTATTCCAGCAGGTCCAGGCACAAGGACGTACAGCTTTTGTACAGATGATACCGACGTAATCTTCATGCGCCTGTTGGGTATTCAACGCCACGTCTAAGGGAAAATGTCAGAGGGTTGTATAGGAGAATGCAAGATAACTCACGTTGACCAATCAAGAACCGAATCCCTATACGCGAAAGGTAGAATCTATCCAACCATGCCTGAATATCCAGCCCAATATGTTTCGCATTCTGACTGCGCTTCCATTCGAGGACTCCCTGGGCGACAGTTGTCACTGTGGGATCGTGCCGGCTCTTGATGTGCTCGAGCAGCTTGGTGAACCGCTTGTTGTAGTCCTGCACTTCAGGTGGCCAGGTGATGTTGTTCGTGTTTGCATAGTATCTATCGGGTATAAGAGGAGAAAGGAGAACTAGAAAGAGCAAGCATACCTCCGCTCCATAGGTACGCGAAGCTTTAGCTTGTTAAAGCCGTTCCCATTCCCATTCCCGTTCATTGAGTTGTGCAGAGATGAATAAGGCTCGTCAAAGTAGTTGACTTTCGACTCTGGCAGGTGATGTTCCTCTGGACGAGACGTCATGAGCGCTTGGCGGATGTTGTGGGGTAGGACGATGGGCGGGAATGAGATGAGTTCCTGAGGATGCATTAGGATATGGTGGGCACACGAGAGTCTATGGAAACACACCTCGAACGATTGGGCATACCAGTTCTTGACCTTCTTTATGGAGGGCATGTCGCTGAGGTTGTGTGGTAGTTCATCGAGCTCCTTGACGCGATGGGCCAGACGGACGGGTAACTCCTCTGTGGAGTATTTTTTAAGTCCGCTGAACTGTTGCTCATGAACGAAAGGCTGACGCACCTGCGAGGAACTGACTGGCTTTGAGAAGGGTTCCTTGACTAGGATTCTGTCCAAAGAGGACCATCTGTTGCAAGGAGACTGTAGATCCGGATGAGAACGAGGTGGAAAGGAGAAGCAAGTAGACTACTAACCGCCTGTTTGTGGAAAGGACGCAAAGTGGTGAATCTTGTCCCATATCGCAGGGGTTATGCGGAAGCCAGCAGACATGATGAGAGGAAGAGAGAGAAACTAGGAGGACATAGGCGAGCAGAAAGTTGACTCGAGTCTTGAGATATCCAACTTATACCGAACGCCGGTAGTCCGATGCAGAGCCCACTGTCCGTCGGGCACATCGCTTATCACATGTTATCCGGATAGCTCCGGATAGCCTACCCCGCTTTCTCCTTGACCCATGAGCTTTATATAGCTCCAGCGTCTACTTTGTCCCGCTCATGATATATGAACCACGTGTGCTATTCTGGGGTAGCTTTCTGGGCCACTCGAGCTTCAACTACTCATCTAGATCTTCCCTCATACGCTCTAGATATTTGGACAACTTTCTATGAATCGGTACCGCCACAGCCGCCCGATGCACGCAACATCCGCTTCACCTCAACCCATAATCTCCCTTCTTATTCAATAAGTATACGCAAACTCAAGGTGAAGCTCGAAGAATTACATCGCCCAGCCGGCATAGGTGCGCTCAAACTCTGTCTTCCCCGTCTTTCAGCCCTTAGTACTCTTTTCTTGTGTCCACCCTTTGCCTTCAATTCCGATTACGCGCGGGTTGCCCATTAGCACTTCGTCGAAGCTACCGCACGAAAGCCTTGTATCCACGCTACCCTGCCACTTACACCCGTTCCGCATCTTTGTTTCAACGTATGTACCCTCTTCTTTCCTTCTTCCATCACGGCCCAGCGCCCCTGGGCTATACACGGTGCCGCGCCATGGATCTTATTCGTAAAGTATCTCTTCATAGATCATTACTTCAAAGCATCCCGACGTCCAGCTCTATCAAATCATAAGTCAAGAGCTGTGTGCGGCGGACACTTCGCCTATTTAGCTCGGGCTTCGTTAGCACCAGATAACGCAGCCAACCAGTGCGAGTCACTGAAACTGAGTCTACTATTCCATGTCCGTTCCATTATTACAAAAGAAAACGCGTGTATGATCATTTACGAAACGTTTAGGACAAAAGAATAGCTACCTACGTGTGCATGCGTATTTACAAGAACACTAAAGGACCATAAAACCCCTAGAAAAAAAATTAGAACATCGTGATTCACAAACTAAGAAAGGGAGGTCTCAGAAGGAAAAAATGTAAGACATGGATACAGTGCATCATGTACTCGTACACGAGAAGAATATTAACGTGTCCTTTGTCATGACCTATAAAAAACGCAGTATGGCATAGATGGTACGATACGAGAGAGCGAGGCATAAAGTTCGTGAATGCAACTCGATATAGAGAGAGGGAGGGACAGCAAACGAGAGGAAGGAAAAGAAAAATACACGAACGTTATACAAAACAAGCAGAACAGAACCAGAACAGAACAGAACAGAACAGAACATGCAGAACTGGACAGACAAACAGGCAAGAGCGCTTGGGTGTATATATGCGAACGTGGGTGCGTGTGTAGTTAGAGAGGGTAAATAAAAGTGTTATGTAGTATTCAAGATCCCAGGCGTGTTTTTCGGGGGTGGCAATAACCAAAAGAGCAGAGCCGAATGAAAAAAAGAGAATAAATTAGAACACACGCAAAAAGTTCAAACGCACCAATACGACTCGACGGAGCAAAGGTTCAACAGATGCCACCCACTCAAGTCGCGGAATCACGTATCGCAGCGCCCCACGACCTCTTCAAACTCACAGCGCTCGGCGTCGGCCCCTGCCCCTGTGTCGTCGTTGTCGTACTTGGCGTAGCAGCCTCCAACGTGCCCCCATTTCTCTGCATTTGGCCATAGCGAAGCTGCTCGACCTGCTGAGGCTGCTGCACATACCCATGCTGCTGCTGCTGTGGTGGCATAAAACGACGATGATGAGGCGACCGAGAAGGTACAACCGTGCCCCATGCATGTCCTTGCTGCTGCTGCTGCTGCTGCTCATACATCTGCTGCCCTTCTCCTTGTCCTTGTCCCTGCGTGCTTTGCTGCTGCTGCTGTCTTCCCATGCCCATCCTCAGCGACGCACTCGCCAGCCTCCGATCCGCCAATCTTCCTCTCAAACTTAAATTCGTCGCCGTCATCGTCGTCGACACAGGTATCACCGACGGCGGCGTATCCAGTCCCCTCGCGATATGCGCAAGACTAAATTTAGGCTGCGGCTGAGGGTGGTGCAGGTACGCCTCTATTGCTGCAGGGGCATCAGAGGAAGGTGCAGCGGCGGTGTTTTCGTCCTTGGCCTGAGATTGAGATTGCGAGCTCATGCTCAGAGGCATGCCCATGCCCACCGCCTGCATCGAGCTTGGATCAAGCTGGAGCAAAGATGGCTGCTGCTGCTGCTGATAATGATACGAAGGAGGCAGCGACAGCGGCTGGTGCGAGAACAACTGCTGCTGCTGCTGCTGCTGGCGTTGCTGGTGCGGAAGGTGTTGCTGCTGCTGCCGTCCCAAGAATGCATCAATATCCATATCCACCTCTCCCGGTGCAGGATCTTCATACATCTCATACGACCTTGTTCCTCCTGCTCCAGCACTCGGCGGAGACACCCCCACCCCGGCCAAACCAAGGACCACTTCCCGTGCCTCCAACTCCGCGATCTGCCTCTCCAACTTCGCATTATCGTACACAAGCTGCTGCAGCTCGTACTGCCAACTCGACCCGCGCGCGATGGACAGCTCGTCGAATATGTCATCGCTCGTGTTAATCGTGGATAGAGGTAATAACGAAGAACCAGAAGCGGAGGACGCCTGTTGCTGCTGCTGTTGCGATCCGAACATGCGCATGTCCATCCCAAGATCAATGTCCATACCCATAGGCATATCCATGCCCATCGACGCCGACGATGGCGCCGTCATCGTGGAAAGACCACAGGCAACAGTATCAGCCTCCGCCAGCCTGATTTGATAAACCAGCGGAGCGCGCGATATACTCGCACCAGCCTCGCCATCCATACAGGCCGTCTTCTCATCCTCCTCCCCACCCAACTCACTCTCCTCCACCGCATCCGCACGGTACAAAACAAGCACCACATCCACCAACCTCCCATCCCTCGCACGCATTGCACACCTCATCTTCAAAAACCTCTCCATTTCCTTTCCACCCTCTTTCCCCTTTCTCCTCAACGCCGAAACCATATCCCCCACCCGCCTCCCCACCTCTTGCCCACAAACCACATCACCAACCCTCGTCCCAACGAGCTCCTCCGCACTCCACCCAAGCACATCACGCATACCCTGTCCCACCGACAGGAACGTCGCGGTCTCGGATGAAAATCCACCAAGGGTGCCCCACGCCTCCTGTTCAACCTCTCTCGTCTGCGTCTGCACGGTGCTAGCACCGTCTTTTTCTTGCACCTCCTTCCCTTCTTCCACCAACTTGTCATTCTCGACTTCCTTCTGCTTCCCCGTGTCTCTTTCCTTCCTAGGAACAGCGCGGCCTCCAGCCCTCCTGACATTGTCCCACCCAAGATACATCATCTCCCTCGCCCTGCCCGTCAGGACAATCGCCTTTCGTCCTTTTCCTGGCTCGACATGAAGTCGGCCTCGACACTCGACCCAGACATACCGCCCCATTTTTGTTTTGGCGCGGAAGAGGAGGTCGACAGACCTAGGCAGGCCATTCCCACCGGTCCCAATCGCCGCGGTTGTGTTGGCAGTGGCACCCGTCGCAGTAACAGGAATGCCCATCGTCGAACAACTGCTACTCTCCTTCAACTCTCTCATCATCGGCACCACATCGTCAGGGTGGGCATAGTCCACAATCGACCTACCCACCATCTCCTCGGCCTCGTACCCCAACACCCTCCTCACACTGGGTGCGACATACAAGAAACTGCCTTTGAGGGAGACGACATGCACGAAATCGGGGGCTGCAGAGAGCAAGAACAGGTGAAGGATATGATTCCCACCGTTGGGGCTGTTGTGATTTTGAGTTTGGGCTTGAACGTGCACCTGCGATGCGTTCATAGTCGATGAAGTAGACTCTGAAGAGTCCGAGAGATGGTTCCGGAATGACCTAAGGAAGACTGGATCCATGAGCATCTTCTTGAGCTCCTTGGAGAGCATGACAGGCGGGATCGCGTTCGCCTTTCGATCCCTCGTGTTCAGCCCAGCACCGAGTTGCTGCTGCTGGGATTGCTGCAGCTGTTGGTTACTCTGATATCCCGCAGACGGGAAAACTTGCTGCCCAAGAGACGATCTAGCTCTCGCTTTGCCCGCAGGATCGCCTTGTGCCGCATAGTCCATAACATAGCTCCCTTCCCTGAGCTTATCCAGGATGACATTCGGCTGCTCCGTCAAATCGACCTGGAACCCAACATGGTATCTGACCTCCCTCTTCACCCCCTCTTCATACTCTCCATCATCATCCCCATCCTCATCTCCTGCAGGGACAGGAATAACAGTGACGAGGTTGATAAACGCCGCCCCGTTCTTCTTGTAATTCACAATGCTCGTCTGGCACTCCTTGTCCGCAACCAGACTCTTCTTGAGATGCACAACCGCATCGTGGGACGTGAACGTCCTTCGCTCGCCCTTCACCACCACCTGCCCAGGCGGCGCCTGGAGGAAGCGACAGTTCCGATTGAGGACCTCGCTCTCTTTGTAGCCGGTCAGCTGACAAAACGTCGGCGAGCAATACACGATCGGGTGGTCGAACCGCCGCACATCCACAATGACGAACGAGCACGTCAGGTCGACTGGTCCCAGTACGACACGGGGGTTGGGCCTGTTGGCAATGCGTGCAAATATCGAGAGAAGGTCGAATCCGGATGCTGAGTAGACAGGGAGACCGAGGGAGGAAGGGGCGGAGAGACTGGTCAAGAGAGACAAATCCGGCTGCTGCTGCTGCTGCTGGTCTTGATGAAAAGATACGGGGATATCATCGTCTGCAAAGTCGAATGGGGCAGAGGACGAGTGGGATTCCTGTTGGTGTTGTTGGTGATAGGTGGTACTAGGGAGCACGGTAAGTGAAACGAGGCAAGAGATAGCGGGGAAATGGCGCACGTGTTGTAGGAATGTGCAGGCGCATAGAGAGAATTGTTGGCAAACCAGTCTGGCGGGACAATCTCAGCGCCTCCGCCTGGAACAAGCGTCGGGCCAGACGAGTAGATGAAGTTTGGGATTTGCAGCTGAATTGGCGGAGCGTCGTGGTCGTCCATGGTCAACAGCGGAAAAGTCACGTTCCCATTCATTCATTCACACCATACGTCACACCAGTATTAATAATAATCATAAAAGAAATGTATTATGACATGCTAGCAATCTCGACACCATCTACTCCAGCGACAAGAACAAGTAATGGCCATCACAACAGTATTCAATCTGTGCCCCCTTTCCCCTAACCATCACCCACTGTTTCAAGGTGATGTAGTGAATATAGGGGCAGTCTGCGAAACAGAGAAAGAATCGGACAACGCCACACCGCTTTATCTACTTACCCGATCCACGCATCTCATCGCACTCCCACACTCCCCGAGAATTAGCATCAACCATTGATCCTACATAATACACACAAACGAGAACTCTCTAAGCACGGAGCTGGTTGCGGAGGTTCTGCTCGAGGTTGCCCTTGGGGCGGATGAACTGGACATAAGCGCCATCCCTATGATTGCAAATCAGCCTCTGTTGTTTTTCACCAACAACGAAAATATACGCACTGGAGCACCTTCTTCTCCTCCTTCAGCTTCAAGTAGTCACCCTTGTCAACATTGGTGAATCCCCACTTCTTCGAGACAATGATCTTCTGGCGACCAGGGAACTTGTAACGCGCACGGCGCAGAGCCTCCCACACAACAGCGGCGTTGCTCTCCTTGGTACGGATCGACATGATGACCTGTCCAATGTTCACACGGGCAACGGTGCCGTAGGGCTTGCCCCAAGCTCCACGCATACCAGTTTGAAGCCTTTATCCAATCCATCAGTTTTCGTTTTTCATCTCCAATATTAACACTCACCTATCAGCTCCAGCGCAGGACAACATCTTGTTGATACGGATGACGTGGAAGGGGTGGACGCGGACACGCAAGTGGAAAGAGTCCTTGCCAGAGGTCTTGGTCACATACTTGTTCGCGCAAATACGGGCAGCTTCCAGAGCCTCGCTGGAAAGCTGTTCGTACTCGTCCGAAACCAAGTGGCAGCAGTAAGGGAACTCATCGACGTTGGCGCGCTTGCGGCCAAGATCGAAGATCCTGATCTATTACCAAGATAAGCAAATCGCACTTTACCAAATAATAAGAAATCGCACCTTGGGATCAGGAACACCACGGTTGTACCTCGACTTGGGGTACGGCTTGTTCTTGCAGTAGCGGTAGCAGCGAGCGGGACGACGACCCATTTTTGATTCTAATTTTCCAAAGCAATAAAGTCAGCATTCCCTTCCAACGCAGTCCAAATGGCCAGTCCGCAAATCCCCAACAAATCCAACCACCCCAACACCCCTGCCTCCACCACCCTCTGAGACCCTGACAAACGTCATCCGGTCACCCAATCTCCCATCCAGCCCTTCTGACCTTCACAACCTTCCGAAATCCCTCCAAAACCACTCCATCCAATCAGCAGCACCCCGCCAGACCGACCACCAGCATCTAGGGACACGCAGAGACATAGACACTCACTTTCTGCTTTCGCTACGAACGGGGGGGAAAGGGTTAGTAACACGGCGGGAAGGGGCCCGGGCGGTTTTTGCTTTTATTTGGCTGGGTTTGTATTAGATGAGTAATGTCCCCGAGCTAGGGTTACATAATGAACATGAGTAAGCGATCGTATTCGTCAGCTTCAATACTTGACTGTGACTCCTCCCAATACTAATAGAATGCAAAGTAAAAGTCGGTACCGACCTTTTCCCTGCCTTCTTCCTGCATACGCACGCTTGAAGCATGAAACCCTTGCCAGCCGTATTGGACCCGTTCCTCACCATCTCTAGCTGATAAACCATCGGAACTCCCTATCCTATTCTTATCTTTCCACCCAAACTCTTGCTTGCACATCTCCCGCCCTCGGTGTTGCGTCATGCAAAGCTTGAATCCATCCGCAGTTATAAGCATCCCTGACGCCTTCCGTCTTTTAATCGTTCTCCGGCACCTCCAGCTAGCTGATAAACCACCAAATTATATTTTCTAAACATATCTCATTGCATCATCCCTTCGACTCACACCGCTCTCTCTGTCTCCGTCTATCTAAAATTGACCAAAAGCTATGCTCTATATACGTGGTCTCGCAGAGTCACCCATAAATACGGCCTGAATAAGCAAGCACTTTCGCCGTTGGTTTGCTATGCGCACATAAACTCTGACATGCTTACTACTGTATGCTCTGTCTACCTGCGCCTGGGCTAACCGTAACGAAGTCCCAACTCTGAATTTATTCCGGCACCTCAAGTCATTCTCTCCAAGAACGTCTGTGTTGTTATTCAATTCCTGCGGATGGCGATGGTACCCGCACTGCCGAGTTCGAATTGCGTAGGTGAATCCATCGACTACTTTAATCCATCCTCAGCTCTCTCGATAGTGCACATACGGATATACCAAAGCCAAAGCACCTAACCCAGCTGAAACGACGGCGACGCCGCAGAGTACTTCTCTTTGGGCGACCTTCATCGGACTCAAAGTTTGCTCGAAGTCTAGACTTGATTACCCTCAGGTATATTTATAGCCAATTTAAGCCTACAATCCATTTCTCCAGCACTCATATCGCGTACCCCAACTTACCTTGTAAGTTAGGGCCATGAAAGAACTACGAATAGTTTCTTTCGTACGTGTTGGGTCTAATATAGGAACGACTCCTGGTTTCAAGATGGGGCGTGGCCTTTAAATGTACACCGATCTCTGCTGGGATTTAGAAAACAACGAAATATACGGTGCAACTGCGATGCCTGGGTCCTCGATGGCATTTTCCTTCCGACCAAAAAGATCATGGGGCTTTGTAAAAGGAAACTTTCCAAGGTTCGCCGTCAAGTCGCCGTCAAAGGTGTCGGACTAGACGTCTAAATTCTACTCCGGACAGAAAGGAAAAGGATGCATTATCGTCTTGAAGGGGTGGACATATCTGCGACGTACCTACGTGCACAGACGTATAAATATTAACCTGGAAGGTCGTCACACCTACGACAATAATCTCCCACTCGCAATCCTACCTTTCTTATTCAATGCCAGTAAGCCAGACCAAACATTCTCTGCACGAGATTCTCTGCTCATACCGTCTCAATTCTTAGTCTATACCAAGCGCCGTCGGTGTCCTCGAAGAAGACCTCCCCTACGGCGAAGTCCTCTACCAAGGCGAAGTAGCCTACGAACGCGCTGTCTTCATCGGCAACCTCCTATACCGCCTCACCACCCCCTACGCCGTCGTTCTCCCTCGTAACGTTTCCGAAATCCAACAAATCGTCAAATACTGCTTCGCCAATAAGGTCCGCCTCACAGTGAAGAATGGAGGCCACTCCTACGCGGGGTACTGCCTGAACGACGAAGGCATTGTGCTCGACATGAGCGCGATGAAGGAAGTCCAGATCAACGACCAAGGCACCGTCGTCAGCATCCAAGGCGGAGCCACGTGGGTCGACGCCTACGCCACACTTGTCGGGAATAATGCCGCGAACATCCTAATCGGCGGACAATGCCCCTTCGTCGGCGTCTCTGGATTCACGCTCGGTGGCAATCTGAGCCCCTTCAAGTTCTCCCGCTCGTATGGTCTCGGAGTCGACAATGTCATCCAGATACGCATGGTCACCGCCACAGGCGACCTTGTCACCTTATCCTCTCACGATACAGATCCAAAGAAGCAAGACCTCTTCTGGGCGCTCAGGGGAGGGGGCGGTGGCAACTACGGCATCCTGGTTGATTTCACCTCCGCCGTGCACAAACTCAACGACCCTACCGGTCTGATCACCGCCGGAGAGCTCCAAGAGAGCTCACATGGACGTTCCCAGATGAGGAACAACATTTCAAGGACATGATGAAGTACTGGAACAGCCACAGCTGGCCGAATGCCTTGACGATTGACATGATCGTGCGCTGGGTGGATGGCAAGATGCTCGGTCAGATGACGGTCATATACAACGGCAGATACGACGAATGTATGAAGGTCGTCGCACCCCTCCTTCAATTTGGGAAACCGGATAACAGCCTCAAGGAAATGCCATGGAGCGGGTGGGTGAAGTCTGAAGAAGGATTCGAGGTCGACAGCAAGGTTTATCATCATCACGCCTCTGTAATCGTCGCAGAAGGAGGCATCAACGAAAAGGTTACTGAGCTCATCACCTCCTTTGTCAAGGAATCCCACACGTTCGCAAACGACCCTGGCATGTGCTCCATTCTCTGGGACCACATTGGTGGGAAGACGGAGGACGTCTCACCAACTTTGACCGCCTTTTACTGGAGGAAAGGTGTATACGTTATGACCGTCCTCGCCCAATGAACCGACCCATCCATGAACAAGACATATCTCGACTTTGCTAACAGATGCAAGAACGCCTTCCTTCCCTATGCTATCGAAGGCAAGGCCGCGTACCTGAACTACATCGACAGGCCACCGTCCAAAACTGGCAACAGGCCTATTAGTATGGCGACAATTACCACCGTCTCCAGAAAGTCAAAGATGCTTGGGACCCCACCAACTTCTTCCACTTTGATCAGAGCATCGAGTTGACTGGTACGAAGAATCACAGGAAGAATCCTGTGAAGCACAGTCCTCTTCATGGCGGGTTCGTCATCCCTTTCGCAGGACATCCCGATCCCGCAACCATCAGCCGGACGGATGCAGGCCCAGGAGCAGGCGACGCGACCAGCCAAACCGAAGCCAGATGGGACGCGTATTCCATCCATGATCCCAGCGTCCTCCGGGGTGTCACCAATCCAAAGGAAATCTACAAGATCAACGGCGTCGAGCGTCTCAAAACGTTGACTTCGTAAATGGAGAGTGAAGGGACGGTCGTCAAATTTGAAATTTTCAGGGTGGGGGAAGCATGACGATTCAGAGTGGTTACATGTAAACAGTAAATCAAACATTATTCAAAACTCGTCTTATATAAAGCGGCCAATAAAAACAGCTCCTGCAAGAAACTGACCGAATTACGAAGCTCAAGTCGCGTTACTCCTCACAACCTTAAGTATAGTAGTAGTAACTTTATACAAGGCTGGAAGGTCGGAACAGTACTTTTAAAGTCCGCCAAAAATACCCCGCGCGTCATGATCACCTCTCAGATCTCACCGACAATTTTACTCACCCCGACTAACTCTGTCTCACGATGAAAATATATCTCGCTGACCAACTCTTATACTCTCCCATGGAACTGCGTCTCTTCTTACTGCTTTTATATTTGCATCTATATCTATCTGCTGTTCAGACAAACGCAGACTCGCCATGACTGCAAGGCAACAAGTCGATACTCTCCTTGACCTAATCAAAACTTCTGCGTATCAGGCGCTAGATGAATACGAGAAGTATGGTGGAGCCGTGCCATCCTTAGACTCGCTCGCGGCCCATCCTCTCGACGGCTTTATGGACTTCAGGACCATGCAGTTGAAGAAGTTCGTACGGAAGCTGGAAGGGGCATGCGACCAGTTGTGCACTACTCTGGCACCGCCATTGCATACCCTAAGCAACGTACGTCGATTGCCACGCCTACCGGACCACATATCCTGGATAATGAACTGACATTATCGATCTTATATCTGTTTGGTTCTCTAGCGTGCACACGACACATACTGGGCAGCACTTCGGACAGCCTCCAAACTGGAAATTGCAGACATCATCGCAAGCTCTGAGAAGGGACGCCTGCACACTGCTGAGCTTTCTCACCGAATTCAAGCAAACGAAAACAAGATCGCGTCGATCATGCGGCTCCTCGCCACTAGACATTGCTTCAAAGAAGGTGAGTATACAAAATGATTCATTTCACAGAGAATCACTCTAAAGCACACTGTGTACAGTGTCCAAAAACGTATTCGCTAACAATAGGCTGTCCATTCGACTTGCTTCCAAGAGCCCAATTAGTGCATGGATTGACATCTTGACTAAGGATCCCATCAATGGGGGCCTCCATCTGTACGACAGCCTTCAAGACCCAGAGTATGCCTTGTCAACGGACGCCGAGAAATCCCCATGCATGTATGCCCGGAGAAGCGAGAGACAAACAGGTAGCGTCTACAATATGATCTCTTCGGATGTGCGTACTCGTCGTCAATACTCATGAGCTGCTTTTGTATTGATGCAATAAAATCAATGAGGTTAGGCGACATACAACGAGGTACGTTAAACGATTTGCATTCGAAATCTCAGAATCTCAGCTAAGGAGTCTTTCAGACCTTGGGAAGGGCAATGATCGCTTTAAGCACGATACAGAGCTCGTTGACCATCTTGCAAGGTACGCCTTGCAACCTGTACTATAGTACCAGGGTAACACCAGGCCTCGGCATTATAGTCTACCCATGGGAGAGGTACAAGACTGTATGCGACGTCGGATCTGGCGTCGGATTTTTCTGTTGGAACCTGCTATCGTCCTTCCCAAGTATCACAGTCACCCTTCACGACCTACCCGAAACGACCACTCTGGCCGAAAAGGTCGGCTCCTCCGATATGCTCCTTCCTTACACCTACTTAACCTTAGCTGCAGATATGGGGTACAGACTACCCTGATCATGTCGCGGACAAACGCGTTAAGTTTGCCCCAGGAAATTTCCTCGAGTTGGTTCCGGTGGAAGGGCAAGACCTCTACTATGTAAGTCCACTCATCCAATGTGGCTAACAAATTTTGTAACCATCCGCATAAAGATCAAAAATGTTATCCACAACTGTGAGTTGTGCATTCCAAAACGCCTTTTCTACCTTGACACCATGCCTGACATTGATAACTAGGGCCAGATGCCGACGTCATCTCAATTTTGAAAAGCGTGAGTAAGGCCATGTCTCCGAAAAGTCGTGTTGTAATCCGTGAGTGGCCATATCGTTTGTTGCTTGGATGTGATTGGAGAAGCTTGGACGTGACTCTAGAGGACTATGTCATGCAGCACTTATATCGTGAACCAGGAAAGGAGGACGATCAAGGATTCCAAATGGATGTAGGCAGTTTTCGAATCTATATGGAATCAATTTGTCCTGAATTTTGTTTTTAGGCCGAGGAGCCTTTACTCCCCAACTATGGGGCGGGACAAGTACGCTTATACAGCCAGAATATGACGATGATGCTCGTCTTTAACGCTAAAGAGCGAACTTTCGACGAAGTCAATTATCTATGGTAAGCTATGTTCCAAATTTTCGTATTATTTCGAGAACGCTAATATGGATCACATTATGGGAACACTAGTTCTCAAGCAGGACTCCTACTGTTGAAAGTGTGGGACGTAGGGGAGCAAAGTGCTTTGGAATACGTTAAGAAAGACCATTGGTGACAAAGATTAAAGATTAAATCTTCAGAAATATTTTTGTAAAATACTTTGACTAAATGGCCAAAACACGAATTTTTTTGACACTCCCACTAGAGCATAAGTAAAGGGCAGCCAACTTTGACCCAGGAAAATGAAGCATGCAGGAAATTCCTCTGCCAAATCACACAGCGCAACTTGGAAGTGCATCAAGTCTGCGTAGCATATTGTCACATCTACCATCTATCGGCCGTTCTCAAAGCCGCCACTGTGCAGCAATTCAATTACGATGATATGACAGTTTTTATTCTTCATTCTTTCCCATCTTCAAGACTTCACCGTCGTTTATTTTCTCCATACTCCCATTTCAGTCCGGAGGTATTTAAATATTCACCCCTCAAGCTAGAATGCGCAGCCCACACGCCGCAAGAAAGAAAAAAAATGAGCCCTATCACTACAGCCCCCCAGCTAACGCCAAGACAGCAAATTGATGCCCTCCTCGACCTAATCAAGACATCCGCATACCAAGCACTCGATGAATATGAGAAATACGGCCAACCCTTACCCTCACTTGACTCACTCACCTCACACCCTTTGGACGGGTTCGTCGACTCCCGAAACCATCCCCCTCAAAAAACTCATCTGGAACCTGGAAGGCGCATGCGACCAGCTTTGCACGAGCCTAGCGCCTCCTTTACATACTCTGACCAATGTATGTCACATCCATTAGCCGTCATATATATGCTTCTACTTAAGTATGTTCTTGCTGGCTTCGACCATTCACCCACCCTGGGGTACGTAGCGCTCGCACGATACGTACTGGGCAGCATTACGCGCTGCCTCATAGCTCGGGATTGCAGACGCTATTGCCGCCTCCAGCTCCGGGAGTCTGCGTACCAGCGATCTATCACGCCAGTTCAATGTCGAAGAAAGCAAACTTACCACCATGCTCCGCCTCCTCGCTACCCGACACTGCTTCCGAGAAGGTTCGTTCGCTTTTGTTAAAATCCCCAAGACGTCTTAAGCTGCTTCCTCAACGCACCTGCAACTTCTAGTTGACAAAGACGTGTTTTCAAACAACCGACTGTCGGTGCACATCACTTCCCGCGGCCCCATATCAGGATGGATCGACTTCCTCACATCATACTCTGCAACCGGGGCATTGAATCTCTACGACGCCCTCACAGACCCAGACTACGCCCTGTGAAGGGATGCGAATAAGTCGCCATTTATGTACGCCATTAAAGATAAGGGATTCTCCGAAAACGTATATGACAATCTGGAGCCGGTTGTGCGTGTCGTTTTCCATCCTCAATTAATGTGTGCCTTCCGTTTTCTGAAGTTTGAACTGTCAACTGACCTCTCAACTTCATTACTACAGCACGCAGTCTGAGAAAAGCGACGTAAGTATATCGCAATCATTCGTGGCTTTATCTTCTTTGCTTACTAAAAGCAAGTCTGACACATGGATATGTATAGGTCTTGGGAAGAGCCATGACTTCTCTTATAGGAGTGCAAGCCTCATTATCTATTTTAGAAGGCAAGTTCTCCACGTCATCTATACATATCTTTATTTTAGTTCTGACCCTTATGAATTGTTTTCATCTCTAGTGTATCCGTGGGACAAGTACGAGTCCATCTGCGATGTTGGCTCCGGGGTTGGATCCTTTGGTTGGGGCCTGCTTTCTTCCTTTCCATGCGCAACAGTGACATTGCACGACTTGCCTGAAACGATATCTTTAGCTGAGAATGTGATTCGATTCCAGCCTTTTGTTTCTCCTCTGCAGAGCTGGCTAACGGCGACTGAAATGCTTATCCGCAGGCATGGAAAGCCGACCACTACGAACACATTATCGCAGGGCGCGTTAACTTCGCTGCTGGTAATTTCATGGAGTCAGTACCAGCAAAAAATTGTGACGTCTACTATGTACGTGTGCTTTCACTTACATGCCGGTTCGTAAATCGTGTTCCCACTGGCATTTCTGCCTATTATCACGGAAATACAGTTGAGGAATATTATTCACAACTGTGGGTATACGCAGCATGATTCGCCCCCTTTTCCAATCAAAGTATTGAAATCGGACGACCATTAGGGCCCGAAAATGACGCCGTCACCATCCTGAAGAACGTTAGGAAGGCAATGTCTCCAACCAGTCGCGTCATCATTCGTGAGTTTACTACTTTTCAATCAATGTGAGGGACTGTCAGAGTGACATAACAGTGCTTGGGAAGAGGACTATGTGATGCAGCATATATACCGAAGACAAGGAGAAGACGAGACACTCGAGCAGAACACAGTCAGTCAGTAGCAGACGTTTCACACAAATTAGGTGAACGAAACATTCATCAGCATTTGTATTCCTTCTCCACAGGCTGAAGCTCCCTTATTACCGAGCTATGGTGCGGGGCAGATACACCTATACAACCAAAGTATGGCGATGATGCTTCTGTTCAACTTCAAGGAACGAACACTAGACGAAGTAAATACTCTTTGGTGAGGTCTTTTCATCTTCGCTTCCTGCATTTAGTAGTAGGTCGTCAGTCTCATATCTGTCACGGTAAACCATGGGTAGCACTCAGGCAGGGTTGTCTTTGGCTCAAGTCTGGGATGTTGGGGAGCAGACTGCATTAGAGTACGTGATAGAAGGTTGAAACCTTATTTTGATACGATGCCGGACAAGTATACAACCACTGAAATATAACGATGATGTCTGTCTTCAACGCCAAAGAGCAGATCTTGGACAAATTAAATTCCCTTCAGTAACCTCTATTCCAATTTTCGTTGATAATTTATATGGCAAACGCCCTAATACGGACCACGTTCACGGGCATGCATCCTCAAGTTTCAACCTCCTATCAAAAGGTGTGGCGTTAGGAAGCATCGTGCTTTGGAATTTCGACCAAGGAAATTTAAGTTTTAAGGATTTACACACTTCAATAATGTGTTAGATAAGACGAGGCTTACTACATGGAAGCTACATACTCTCTAGCTCTCAGTGACTGCGGGGACCTGACGGTATTGAACGTTGAGAATGTACAGAGTAAATGATGGCTTGACGGCGATCAAACTATATCAATTGACGTGCCGTCGGCAGCGCCATGGACGTGCGTTTCAGCAATTCGGTTCAGAATGTACTTCGAGTAACTGTACGTGAATTTCGTTATTCCTCCTATACAGTTACAGTAGTTCGTGTGTTCAGGGTGTTACGCCCTGGAAACGGGGCGTTAAAAGCTTAATGCACCCGATTGCTCCCTGTTCCCATGATTATAACAGTGAGGTGTGCGGACTGAGGCACCCGCCTCTTCCACTTTTCTCTCTGCATCCATGGCACTTCCCTTCAGCTCGCTATACGGTGCCAATCTGGTTGCGGTCATCGTTGCATCATGGTTAGTGTACATACTCCCTACTGCTCGTGACACGTGAGCTTTCAGCAGCGCCTTCGCTAACCAGAACCTACATATACCGTCAGGATTTATGGCATTGGACTGGTAAGTGAATGTGGTAGTCCGGCCTTGCGCTCTTCCCTAACCACGTTATGACAGTATATGTCTCTTAATTACTTCAAGACGAGCTACGGGAAGGACGCATACATCCTGCAGGCCATGGTCCTTGCGTTATGGTACGAACCTTGCTATCTTCACCGCGGACTTGCCTACAGATCATCTGTAGTATTCTATCAACCTTGGAGATCGCCTTCTCTGGGCATCAGGTCTACTTCTTTCTCATCATCTGCCACGACAATCCGCAGATGTTGAAGATTATGCCGTTGTGAGTAGTCCGACAAAACTCGGGAACTTCGTCAACGCATATAATCTGACATCCTTCTTAGCTCTGTACTGGTCTGTGTGTTTATCTCTCCCCCAGATTAGCGCTGACTCCGTCGATAAACTTGAATAGGGACAATACACATGCGTAGTAAGTAGCACATATTTCTCCGAATTTTGTTGTTCTTCGCTGACGAAAACACTGTGTCACTGTCCCAGTATCTCATCAAGTTTATCGGCCAGACGTAAGTGCATAACTCACCATACTTTCACATTCAAACCCTCATCGTCTTGAGAAGATTCTTTGCCGGTCGTATATGGTCCAGTGCGTAACAGTGGGCGAAAAGCCATTCTTCAAAACCTTTCTTACGACGGCCTACTAATCAATATTTTAGGTGCTAGGTCTTTCAACACGCGTCTAGCCTTCATAGCCATTCCAGTTGTACGCAAACCCTTTAAATCTCGTCCGGTCCAATCTGAATTTCCGGGTTAATTTCGCCTGGTGTCTGTTCCAGGTCCTATTATCAATAATACAGCTGAGTAAGTGTCTAAAATTCGTGCCCCACTTTGTACTTACTGTGTTTGATCTTCGCAGGTACTGGAATATGTGAGACCATCAACGTTGTCAGTTGAGTTACATGGGACACTCATGAAATTCACTTGAACCGTCATAGTCCAAGTAGCATCCACGTCCGTGTCTCCCCCATTATGTTCCGATACCAGCCCTCACGTGTGCAAGCAGAGGTTCTCGGAAATCCTTCGCAAAAATGACTCCTGCCTCGCAAGCCAAGCTTCTCAAGGTACAGCGAGCTGAGCTACCTTCTTTGCGTTACCCCAGTTCTGACCAAGACTTAGGCTACTACGTCCATCCAAAGCGGCTCCTCCGCTCTTTGTGACATCTTGATATCGGCAACTCTTTGCTGGATCTTCCACTCGCACAGGTCGACATTGAAAAGGTAGGCGCTAATTGGGGTTACGAGCCAATTTATTGATGATACGGATACAGGACGAACTCCTTGATATCAAAGCTCATTCTCTATGCAATTAACAGGGCCATTGCCACCAGGTCCGTCCCCCTCCACAACTTCTCGTTGTCCTTTGCATATAGTTAACGTTAACCCCCGAATTTTTATGCAGTCTCTGCGCATTGCTGACAGTCTTCTTGGTTAGCCTTCCTCCAGCCCATCATCCTCACACCGCTAAAGGTGCATTTATTCTTTTTTAGTTCAGGAAGTTCTACGGAACATACTACTTGTAGGTCAATCATCTGTGACTTTGAGGGCGCTTTCGAACTGACGTTCCCATTTTCTCCAGTAAGATACCATTCTTGGCCAGCGCCCAAGGTTTGGCACCTGATACGTCTCCAAGTGCAAGACTGACTTTTGCTTTGCTCCAATTCAGTATACGTTATCTCAGTAGTGAGCGTGTAAGACTTCCTCCGAGTCCTTGAACTTGTCTGTTTCTTACATCGCTAACTCCATTCCAAGGTTGACGTCAAGGAAGCGAATGCGTGAAGAGCACGATAACACTATCAACCTTTCAGCATTCATGAGGGAAAATCTGACTTCTACGCAGAAGTCGGACACGGCAGGAGCTGATGACAGCGGCACAACCACTGTAAGTCTTTATGCATATGTTTCTCCCATGTCTTTCGCTTTCGCAGCCAAATTGAGTCGCGAATTTTTTCCAGGTCCAAGCAGTTTAGAGTGGTCAAACGTTGAAGTCTGATATTGGTAATCTACAGCACCATTAATATAACAATACGCACTCCAAGCACGGCCGATGCTGTTATTTATAGTTTGTCGTGGACGTCGGGTGCTAACGTCTTGAAGCATATAGCAGAGATTATTACTCCAACAAAGTTTATATACCATGATTCCATTTTTATTCATATTAATACATTGCCTACACAATAATCCGCGCCTGCCCATCCTCAAAAATTGTAGCAGGATTGCTTGGCCAATCGTACTGCTTAAACGTATGTCCTGTTCTCCCGTGAAGAGCGACGAGCTTGTCAGAGCCGTAGGTCAGCCCGCATGGGTTGTATGTTGTCAATATGCTCGTCCAGAACTTCCGGAATGATCAGTACGTCTCGTCGAACACAAACGTGCTTGTAAGGGGCAGGACGCACGATTGGTGCATGGCATACTTCACGCCGTTCACGGTACGGAGGGAAGGGTCAGTGCGGAAATCGGCGTGATGCTGTACGTGGGGAGAGGATACGCTCTTGCATCACCCACGCGTGCTGATGGAGCGGCTCGACTGCAGGTCCAGAGACGGTGCGGGTAATGGAGACTTTTTCGCGTTTTGGGAGGATGTGCACTTTGTGCAAGGATTGTGAGTTTGGGCTCACCTTTCGACTCCTTTAATACACTAGGTTACTCAAAAATGTTTTCACACATAAAACCGTTACCTAAAGGTGGTTTGTATAGCCCACAAGACATCTTACCTATGTTTCCGGATATTCAAACTCCGACATCTGCGCGCCAAATGCGCCAGATGCGAGCATTCTGTCGCACCGTGTTCGCATGTTCGCAAGCTGCTCGCACATTCGTCTTTGCCCCGGGCAATGATCAAACGATATCAAATGACATGTTGGCGGGACACGTTTCAGCAATTCGAATCAAAATCTACTTAGTGTGAACAGTACGTGAATCCCGTTATTCCTTCTATACAGTTCGTCGTTTTTAGGGTGTCATGCCCTGGAAATGGTACATTAAAAGTCAAATTCACCCCAATGCTGATTGTAACATGATTTACCCGGTCAGCTATTTCGGGGGGTACATAATGAGGTGTGCGAAAGGGCGGTTGACGCCTCTTCCAGCTATCTCTCTTCACCCATGGCACTTTCATCTGTGGCACTTTCCTTTACCGCGTTATACGGCGCCAACTTGATTGCGCTCATCGTCTCATCATGGTCAGTGTGCAAGTTCCCTACTATGCGTGAGGATTCACCGGCACCTTTCCTAACCTACTTAATACTGTTAGGATTTACGGTATGGCGCTGGCAAGTGAATGCTGTGGCCAGGCTCGACGCTCTTCTCTGACCCCGTCATGCCAGTATATGTCCCTTAACTACTTGAGGAAGAGCTACAGGAAGGACGCAATTGTCTTGCAGGTCATGGTCCTTACACTGTGGTACGGAGTGTCAACCTTGCTATTTGACTGCAGTTCGCCTAAAGTTCGTCCTCTAGTCTTTTATCAAGCTTGCAGGTCGCTTTTTCCTCGCATCAAGTTTACTTCATCCTGATCACCTCCCACGACAAACCGGCGTTGTCGAAGACCATGCCATTGTGAGAAGTTTAACAGAGCTAAGAGGACTTCCCCAGCGCCAAGTAGTCTAACACCTTTCTTAGATCTGTACTGGTCTGTGTGCTCGTCTCTCACCCGAACTAGCACTGATTGCGTTGCGTTGACACACTCGAATAGGGACAATATACAAGCGTAGTAAGTGGCGTCTGTTGCCCGGCATTCTGCTTCGTCCACTGCTAATAACGTGTTACCGCCCCAGTATGTCATCAAGTTTATTGGCCAGACGTAAGCAACGCCATACCTCCACATTCGAGACAAAACTCATCATCCTTCAAAAGCTTCTTTGCCAGTCGTATATGGTCCAGTGAGTAATCGGCAGAAAGCCATACCTTAAAAGCTTTCTTATGACGGTCCACTCACCAATAGTCTAGGTGCTAGGGCTTTTAATACGCGCCTGGCCTTTGTAGCCATTCCTGTTGTACGTATACCTTCCGCCCTTATCCGACGCTTAGGGCCAACTACGTTTGCGGGTTGTTTAGGTCCTATTATCGGTAATGCAGCTAGGTATGTAACTAAGGATAATGCCCCGCCCTGTGCTTACTTCGTAGATAATGTTCGCAGGAACTGGAATATGTGAGATCAGATACGTCGTCAGTTGAGATATATGAAACACTCATCAAATGCATTGGACCGCCATAGTCCAAGTAGTAACTACGTTCGTGTATCCCCCATTATGTTCCGATACCAGTCCTCACGTGTGCAAGCAGAGGTCATCGGCAATCCTTCGCAAAAATGAGCCCTGCCTCCCAAGCCATACTTCTCAAGGTACAATGGACTGACCTTCCTTGCTTTATGCGGTTCTGACTAAAAATTAGGCTACTACGTCCATCCAGAGCGGCTCCTCCGCTCTTTGTGATATCATAATATCAGTAACTCTTTGCTGGATCTTTCACTCGCACAGGTCGACATTGAAAAGGTAGACGCTAATCGCGCTATATGGGAATTTTACTGAGGATAAGTATATAGGACAAACTCCTTGATATCAAAACTCATTTTCTATGCAATTAACCGCGCCATTGCCACCAGGTCCGTCCTGTCTCCAACTTTTCGTTGCGGTTTACATGCTTAACGCCAAACTTGCCCTGTAGTCTTTGCGCATTGCTAACAGTCTTCTTGGTTAGTCTTTCTCGGCCTATTATCCTGCATACCGCTGAATGTGCATTTACTTCTTTCTTAGTTCAGAAAGTTCTACGGAACATTCTACTTGTGGGTCGATAATCAGAGACTATAAGGACGGTTTCAAATTGACGTTCTCATTTTCTCCAGCAAGATACCATTCTTGGCCAGCGCGCAAGGTTCGACATCTGATATAATTCTAAGTGCGAGACTGACCTTGGCTCCATTGCAGTATATGTTATCTCAGTAGTGAGCGTGTAAGACTTCGTCTGTCTTGCACTTGTCACCTAGGTCTCATTGTTAACTCACTTATAAGGTTGGCGTCAAGGAAGAGTATGCGACAGGAACACGATGATACCATAAACCTGTCGGTATTCATGAGGGATAATCTGGCTTCCACGCAAAAGTCGGACACAGCAGGCCCAGATGGCAGTGGCACAATTACTGTATGTCTTTACGTTTGCCTTTATATGTTATACAACCGAATTGACCCGCTATTTGCTGATTCTTCTAGATTGAAGCAGCTTAGAGCGCCAGGTGTTAAACGTTAAACCCCTGCTGACTTGTCAGAACAGGTACCCCGGGAACCTGAAGTTTTTGGGTTACCTCATAACCCCGGATAAAATTCAGGTTTAGTGTAGAAATTTAGGTCTGCGTAAATTAAGCAGTAAACTGTTAGTTTCCCGCTCACTTACACCTTGACCAAAGCCAAAAAATTCGAGCATATTTTACGCGTCAATAAAAGCATGCCAGTTATTGTTAGTTTCATCAATACTGAAAACAATACAAAAGTCTCCGGCACATTGAAAACAAGACAATGACTAGGATATTAATTCGGCACGAAATCGGGACCAAAGCTTTCGCTTTGGGGCATGTTTTCTATTAATAGAAACCTTGGTTTTTGTGTTTATTTTGAGCACGTACATATGTACCAAATTGTGCTGGAAAATCGAAGTATTAGTTTGACTGAAACTATAAAACCAATTCAGTTTTATAGTTTCAGTTATCCTTATGTTTCTATCTTTGGTAAGAATAATAACGAAACCGAAAATTTGCTTGATAATTGAAGATTCCCCCATGCCATAAAGCCATGTCAAAATCATAATTTTCGGAAGGGGTATTAGACTACCTTAAATTTCGCACTACGTGCTCCCTTAAAAGGATACGAAAAACTTCAGTTTCGGTCTTAGTTTTGGTCTTTCCAAAGCGTTTGTTTGCGGATACTCTTTGGGTGCCACGCAAAGCATGACTTATCCTTTAACTTTCGGACCGAGTAAAAGTAACCCCAAAATCATGACTGTAACGGTGAATTTTTGTCGAGATTAAACTTGGGCAAAAATTCGTATTTTTTCGGGGCTTATGAGGTGACCTGAAAACTTCGGGTTCCCGGGGTGAGGGTACTGTATAAATATCATCAATATACACTCCGAGCGCGGCCCATATTGCTGTTTTAGGCGTTAATATTAGACACTGCGAGTTTTGAGCCATGATTATATTTTCCCTGAATTACTACCTCCTACACAACAACCAGGGTCACCATCTGCGCCCGCCCATCCTCACAAAACGTCGTAGGGTTGCTAGGCCAATCGTACTGCTTAAACGACCCAATACGAACGTAGGTCCTGTTCTCTGAGTGCGGACCCTCATACTCTTTAGCAACGACAATGCCCATATTCATATAGCTGTTCTCCGCCGTCGCTTTAACAATGTGCAGCGCCCACGCCTCGCTGCCGTTGTTCGCACCAGTGGCAGGTTGAACGTCGGGGAGAAAGTAAACTCGATCATCAGCCGAGTTCTCTTCCGGCTCCACATCTCCCCATCTTAACCTATACCTCTCGCCATCCTCATCGAACACCCAAGTAACCTTTACCAACGGGCCCCGTATCCTGATATAGGCGCTAGAAATCTGGCCATTGGCCAAGACGCCTTGCGCAGCCGCTTCCAACACCTCGGCCTTCCAATCAAACGCGTAATTGAAATCCTGCAGGCCTACAGCCACCTCCGCGTTCAAACACGCCCAGGACCACGTCGGTGCCTGGTACACACCCACAGGCCTAGCCACGCACGGTGTGTCTCTGAACCAGAGCAGCTCAGGGAGGAGGTACTCCTTCCACAGACCGGCGATATTATGCAGGCCTTTCCTCGTTTCTACGAGGTTGATGATCCCATGAAGAGCGACGAGCTTGTCAGAGCCATACGTCAGCCCGCACGGGTTATACGTCGTCAATATGCTTGTCCAGAACTTCCAGAACGATCTGTACGTCTCGTCGAACGCGAACGTGCTTGTGAGGGGCAGAACGCAGGATTGGTGCATGGCGTATTTCACGCTGTTCACGGTGCGCAGAGAGGGGTTGCGGAAGTCGGCGTGGTGCGAGACGCACTCGTAGTATATCCCAAAGGTGCCGTAGTGCAGTGTACGTGGGGAGAGGATGCGCTCTTGCATCACCCATGCGCGCTGGTGGAGTGGCTCGACTGCGGGTCCTGAGCCGGTGCGGGTGATGGAGACTTTTTCACGTTCTGGGAGGACGTGCACTTTGTGCAGCGGGTTATTGGTGTCAGTGCTACTAGCAGAGAAAGTAAACTGTTGGAAGCACAACGGATTTCGACGTTTGAAACACCCGCTGTCCCCGTCAGTAGCGCCCAAAGCTGAGATGGTGCATGCGGATGCACGGTATATGTCCCCCATGATGGCCGATTCCTTCTCCCAGTGTTCTTTAGAGTCTTGCATGATGCAGAGGGAGTCGATCCATATGTAAGAGTGCCCAAGCCGATGAGTTATGAGCAACGCATCTTGAAATGTTTTTGGTAATAGAGTAGTAGGGATCGATTCGAGAAGGGAAGCCAGGGACTTGGAAGTGAGGGTGAAAGGTCGAGAGGCGCCCCACCGATGGCTTAGGGCGACATAGGCTGGCCTTGTGGGACCCAAGGAGCTGGTCGCGCATAAGCGACAGGTTCTGCCATCTTCACCGATGCCAATGAGGTAATCGGGGTATGCAGACGAGGTGAGGGAGGATACTGGCGTTGCGCGTACTTCTTCGCATAGCTCATGTTGGGCGCAGCATTCGCTGAGCCAGCTCCTGGCCAAGTCGAAAGTGGCATCGGACGCAGTGGATAGACTCCACGACGCTGGTACTGGACTATGGAGAAACCCATGGGAGTCAGATACGATGGGGACATTGGTATTTCTGATTCTTCGCCCGTCATTTTCTTTTAACCATACATCTAGAAAAGCAAGGTTGGTGTCTGTACCATGCCATGATGCCCTTTTTCCGTAGTCTGATATCTTCACTGTTACTATCCTATTTGAAGACGATAGGATATCTTTCTCTGAATGAGCGGGACAGAGAGCTTGGGAGATGATGGAGCATAGGTGGCAACCTTCAACGAAGCCGGATTTTTGAAGATCAGGCACGATATACTGTGCGATGATGGGGCTATCGCGAAGAGGAAGATGAGGAGAGTCGCCTGTGAGGTGCTCTTGAGCTGCGATGACGAGAGCCTGGCATGTGTTGCAGACTTTGTGTGGGGTGGCAGAGGAATTGATGTCTAGGTCGTTGACTCCGTCTGACACTGCCAGAGGAAGATAGGACATGAGCACTATTTTGGGTTTACTATGAAGGCAGAAGACCTATACTGTCATACGTAGATACTGGGCCGTTGAATCTTTATGAAGGGAAGGCTGGCTTGAGGTGCCGGCACCGGGCTAAGAGATAAAGTCGTCGCTGGATAACAGTGACGGAAGCACGTGTATTCAAGTTCGGGTCAGGCCCGTTAATCATAGCTTCCTTCTGGGCGTTAGATCTAGGATCAGGTTGGTGCGTCTCCTGAGATGTAATACCATTTGGTTGGGGACGAGTGCTTCTTTTCGTCGCGGAGATCACAAACATTCTGCACTCACCGCTGGCGCCAGCTGCTGAGTATATCTAGTGAGTCACGAAGTCAGTACTAGTCTTGCAGGAAGTAACTGGACATGGTGATTAAAATGTCCAACAGGCACTGTGAAGTACTTACAGTATGGACCTAATTGTCAAGAACGTTGCCTCTGTCATGGACTTCATCCCAATCCCAGCAGAATGGGTATTCAGTCTAAGCATGGGCCGTACTTCAGGCCGTGCTTTTTTCGCCGTTCCTAAATTGAAAGTTGAAACTTTCGACATAAGCCGAGAAGTATATCCTGTCATATGCTGGCCAGTGATGTCCGAAGATCCCAATCCTAACCGCAGTTAGATTTTTCGTCCAGCGCAGCAGGAAACGCAGTGCCGGCCACCTTGATGGCTGTGAAAGTTGGCAGTGCAAGAGCGAAGCCAGTAGCGCGGGCCTCCGGCAGAAAGACTGAGTCATCGAAAAAGTAACAGTTTCAGAGAAATGTCGGATATTTTAGGAGGAAAAGCTGTCAGAACTATGTACTTTATAGGGAACTTTCTCGGACAGAATCAGGTAGAGAATTAAACAGGAATTGATTACTTTAAATAGATGCGCTGAGATTTTTGATAGCTGATGCTAGCTGATGGCTGTGGTACTCGTTGCTCTTGGGGTTTTGCCTCTTAAATCCAACTTGTTTCTGGTGCTGTGCACAATACATTCTCTGCAGTTATCCTCGATTGCAACTACTAACGAAAAGGCTGCTGCTTTTGGTTGATCTGACTTGCCTTGATAATTCATTGAACAAGATTAGAAGACCCGGATAGGAAGGCGAAGAGCATCATCACCCACGTCGCGACAACCATTCCTAGAGTCTACCACTAGTTCTCAATCAGATGGCGTACGCGCAGTCGTCTCAAGGCCCACCACCTGTCCCACCTCCGCCACCACCCAACTTCTTGCAGCAACAACCTCCGCCTCCACCACCACCTCTTCCGCCTCTTCCCTCGGGTGGACTACCGCAGCTACCTCCACCTCCACCTCTACCACCAGTACCTCCGCGTCCCGCATATGGTTATGAGGTTCCTCCAGGAGAGAGCGGGAGTAGGCTGCCGCCGCCTCGACCACCGTTACCACCAGATTTGATACGTACTCAGAACCAACAACAACCAGTACCACCTCCGCCCGCACCCGGGACATCAGGGGTGGGGTATCAGATGCTACCTCCGTCGGATTTTGGGGGATCTGTTGCAGGAGGGTCGTACGGCGGACAAGGAGGATATGTTGAACAGGTGCAGGGACAACAAGGAATCGGTCATGGAGAAAGTCAACCACACTTTGAAAACCCATTGATTGCACCAAGACCACACAGAGTCGATCCTTCCATTCCAGTCAACGTGAGTAGTCCTGCTCTTCTTGATCAGGCAGAGAGTTAAGAACGATCATTAGATGGCACGTACGCTAGACGACCAAGCACGAAGAGGACACCTGCAGACGCCGTCCATAAATTATTCTCCTGGGTTTATCATTCCTCCACAACAACCGGCTCAGCAGCAATCCCAGACCAACTGGACACACTATGCCTCATCCTCCTTGATCCAACCTGCCGCCTCGTCATCATCGACTGCGATCGGATCGAATCCCTATTCCAGTCCGCCGCCTCCGCCTCAAGGCACACTCGCAGCCAACTTCTCCTCACTCTCAATGAATCCCTCGCCCAACCCGTCTCCGCCTCCTCAGGAACGAGGAGACGGCCTCCCACCACTGACCGCCCCCATCCCCCAAATCTCACAGCTTTCCGCAGCTTCGAGCAAAATCCAATCACCCGGACACGATCCCAACCTGAAGATATCCTGGTGTCGGGACGTCCTCTTCCTTGTAGACCGAGCACAAGGCGCGCTGACTGCCACCGACCCGCCTGTGGGTCCTATCACCATCGCCGATTCCACACTTTCATCTCTAGCACACATCGCTGTGCCTTTGATTCTACAACTCGCGGGTACACGATGGAAAGAGCAAGTGGCACCTGCGACCCCAGGGCAAAAGCCACAAATGCCTGCCTATGTCGCTGAAGCACTATATTATCGTGCAACATTCGCTTCCACTGGTTCTTTTCCTACGCACGTCGCACACAACCCGCGTGCGGCGTTCCGCGATTTCGAAACAGCTGCGAGAGGAGGCTATTCAGGGGCGTGGTTTAGGCTTGGAAGAGACTACGAGAATTTCAAAGATGACCTGCACGCGAAAGAGTGCTTTGAGCGAGGGGCAAAGGCCGGCGTGGAGAGTTGCTTATACGTGAGTCCATGCCTTCCCTCTCTCTTCTATTCTTCTAAAAGCTGACCGGACAACTCGATAACAGCGTATGGGAATGGCACATCTCCTCGGTCAACTCTCCCTCCCCGCATCCACACCCACCGCCCTCCCTCTCCTCCACCGCTCCGCCAACCTATCAACCCAACGCACACCTCAGCCAGCATACGTCTACGCCCTTCTCCTCCTATCCGAATTCACATCCCTTCCTCCATTACCACCAGCCCTCTTCACCCCTTTCATCCCTCCATCCTCTTCACCTTCCCTCGAAGCCCGAAAGCACATGGAAAAGGCCGCATGGCTGGGCTACGCCCCGGCCCAATACAAATTAGGACACGCATACGAATTCGCAGAGCCGCCCTGGCCGTTCGACGCGGTGATGAGTGTTAGATGGTATTCCTGCGCCAGCGAGGGAGGCGAGGAGGAGGCGGATATGGCGCTGAGCAAGTGGTTCTTGTGTGGGAGTGGAGGAGCCGCGTTGGCTGGAGGCAATAACAGCGGCTCGTCGTTTGAGAAAGACGAAGGCCTCGCGCTGGTGTTTGCGGAGAAGGCGGCGAGGAAGGGGCTGCCGAGTGCAGAGTTTGCGATGGGGTATTATGCTGAAGTTGGCGTTGGCCAAAATAAGGATTTGGAGAGTGCCAGAAGGTGGTACGAGCTGGTAAGTATTTTTGATGAATTTTTTCTTTTGCGTTTGTTCGTTTCCGATTCTTGACTTTGCACGGTCGGACTCTTTCATTTTATTTCTTTGTTTCTTCAACGAGATGAAGAGGGACTTCCTTTGTTTTCATGGTGTGCTTCGTTTCTCCGCGTCGGAATGTTATTTTTGATTTTACGTTTTATTTTTGGACCTCGGAATCCGGATCCCTTATTTTTGGGCAGCAGGCCGTAATGGCGGACTGGACAGCTATTTTTTCGTTTTCGCAGGAGTGGTTCCTTTACACTTGCCTTTCTTTGTTTCCTCATTCACTTTATCTGCTCGTTTTGGTCTTATCTCCTCCTCGATCCTCATTTATTCCATACTTACATCACCCTCTTCTTACAGGCGAAATCGCATGGCAATACAGATGCAGCAGCCAGACTCGCCGCTCTCTCCTTACCCTCGCCATCATCGCTCACTCGCGAAGAGCACGATACGTTAACGGAGACGAAGCTCATGAGGCGCCGGACGCTGGCTGCACAGAGAGCCGAGACCGAGCCGCTGAGCCCGCCATGGGAGGGCAGAGTCTTCCCTAGTGCCAGAGAGTGGGAAGAAGGACAGGGCCCGGCAGCAGCAGCGCAAGGATTGGGCCAAGCTGGAGGTGCGAGACAGGGTGGAATGCCAGGTCAGGTCCAACCAGGAGGAGGAAGAAGGAGACAACAGGCTCAGGACGGAAGGATGGTGGTTGATGTGATTAGGAAGAACTCGATGGCGCGTGCTCAGCAAGGACAAGGACCAGGCCAGGGAAGGTATTATCCCCCAGGAGGAGGAGGAGGACAGCAGCAGCAGCAGCCACCGCAGACTGCGCCGATTACAGTTGGACCAGGAGGCGTGATGCCCAGCGTGCCTGTAGGTGGACATGTCAACTCTGGTTCGCCCGCACATAGCGGCGGACGTGCACCCAGTCGCGAAAGATACCAGTACCAATACCCGCAAACTGCGACTCCGCCTGGATACGTCAACGGCAGCAGCAGACCGAACGCGGGCAGCCCTGCGAGGAACGGGAGGACGACGCCGCCTGCACCGCAGGGCGGCAGGGGGAGGGCCCAGAGTCCTGGAAGGTATCCACAGAATCTTGGACAGGGCCAGGGCCAGGGACAGTCCCCGCAGCGGTTGCCGATTGGAGGTGGATCAGGACCTGGACAGCGTGTAGGGAGGAACGAGAGCCCTGGAAGAGGGAGGCGAACCGACTCTCCCAACGCTAATGCGGCCATGCCGGGAGGAAGAACAAAGCTGGAGAGGATGAGGTTGAATCTGGAGGATGATAACACGGAGGTGATACCGCCTACCCCGCCGAACGCCAATCCCACCCCGGGTGCAGGTGCTGGTGGGTACACGGGCTACTCGTTGACGGATAATGGGCCTTCCACGGCCAATTTGGCGGGTGTGGCTACACCTGGTGCGATGAGCACGCCACGACCGATGGCCACCCCAAGACCGAATAGACCTGCTGGCCAATCGACGACGCCTGTAGGCGGAGGAGGTGGAGGGCAAGCGGGAGGAGGAGGAGGGAAGTACCCTCAGACATTTGCGGAGATGGGATTCCATGGGACAAAGGCGGAGGAGAAGGATTGTGTTATTATGTAGACGCTCTAGCGGTTTGGATTTTTCTTCGACTTGTTGCAATGTATTTATGATTACGATACTGTTATTGGACTTTCGTAGAATAATTGAATTTTTGTATACTCATAATCATTTGCTTTCATCAAATACCCAACCAATCCAAGGCATTCGCGAAATCTGCTACTGGTCCACATGCGCCTTGATGGATTCGCACCCTCGATTTCTTTGTCTCCTAAGATCGAACTGGTATCAAACTGTTCCTCTAAATCAGGGTTTATCAGTATTCAGTACAGCTGACCTCTATTCGCAATGCCCATTGTTCTTCATGGTATAAATATATCCCGCCCTCGCTGCTTCAGACCCATCATTTTGCTTCCCATCAGTATCTTCCCTGCGCCTCTTTGCAGCTCGAAGTTTCTTCGTTGGAAGTTTTCACTACTCGCGAGGGCAGCTTCTTCCGGGCCGGAAAACCCGTAGCCTTCATTCGGTATCAGCAGCAGGCTGTTATTCGTAGTTGACTCCCACTCTCCGTTCGAGGTCCAAATACTTGGCAGTAGCCGGTGCGTACCCATGTTCTATACGCCTGTTGCTGAAATTCTGAAGTGTCTGTCGTCAACTAGGGTCGCTCTGATATATCCGAACGATGCCTCTGCACATAGCGCCCCAGATGCCCGTACGGTCAGCAATAGATCTTTTGACATCAACCCTGCAGGGTCCTATGCCGCCAAACATCTGCTGCGTCCGTATAAGTATAGCAGCAGATCGCATAGATCAAGAACTCGACGCGCAGCCTACTCTAGTCGAACGAATCAAGTTCGCAAAGTCTCTTCCCCAGTTTCTCAGGACCGGCATCAGGTTTCTTACGATGCACCATGCCCCCAAGCCTCATATCGAAATGATAAACAAGCAGTTCGTTTCTTGCCGATGCAACCTGAAGGACCCCGCCGTTCTCAGACAGCATACACCCAGCCGTCCTCGACCAGATGGACGCGCATACGAGAGAGTTGATGCTCTTTCCTTGCTGTACGACGTTATCAACACTATTTGCGGTTGCATTACTCTTGCTGTGAGCGACCGTGCAAAACATCATTTTCGAAGTTCCTCCACGAATGGAATCAAGAACTGGCCACGCGACCCGAACGATTTGCTCCCCGCAGGCCCAGAAAATACAATCAAAGCCTTATCCCTCTGGACACAGGCGCCGCCTTTGGGATACTCTATCTTTACCCTCGCTGGAAGCTTGGCTTTGTTCTACTCGCAATTCGCCAAAGATCTTCTAGCCTCACGGAACCATATTTTTGCCCTCGCCCTGCCCATCAAGCATATCCGAGAAGCAATCGCCTTCTACGACAAATCCATAGCGCCCAACAAGTTCGATCCCTTTATTCCATCTCACGTTTCCTCTTTCCAAAAACCTTTGACTGCCGTCTTCGGCCTTTTCGATGACCTCAAGCGCACCATCACCTTCGAGTTCACCATCATGGTCACCGACCACGGTCACTGGTTCACCGATTCACTCACTCGATTAGCCGCCATCCTGCCCACCATTCCCGGCGAATGGAGCAAGAAGCTTCTCGCACAAACGCACTTTCTCACTCCCATGTCAATTTGCAGGGCCAATCCGATTCTGGGGCTCACTCTCGGAGCACAGCAGTGGCTGACACCCGCCGCGAACACACCTGAAAGGGCCTTTGAGCACATCGTCAGCGTCCGAAAAGTGGGCTGCCTCAACATCAAGTGCACGACGGCCGAGGAAGCCATACATCTGAAGAACTGCAAACAATGCGAGCTCATGCGGTTCTGTAACGAAAAGGTACGCTAATCGATAGCCCTGAAACTACTGTCGCTGAAATCAACGTTATTTAATAGTGCTATAAAGAAGCATGGCGATCTCTGGACCTGCCTCACAAAGCTATATGTCCGGAAATGGACCACTTGAAGAAGTCGCTCGGAGAGGATTGGGATTCGCTTTTTACCCCTGGGTATACGTTCCGCCAATTCCAAGCCCTTTGCAGGGAGAAGAACGTGGACATGGACCTGGTGCAGAAAGTTGGAAATTCAATCGGCGCTTTGAAAGGCGCTAAGATGCGGTTCAGGGCCAAGCTGGAGGATCCTGCAAATTATGATAGGGTGAATGCGTTCACAGGCGTTGCTCCATTGCATTAGTATGCGTGTGCTTTTACCCTTTGTAGTTTTGTGCATGTAATTTTATGTTAAAGAAACTGGGACTTTCTTGTGACGCATCTCTGCTTCATGGTGCTCGGTTTTCTCTTACTACTTCAGTGCATCAGCTCTTGAAATCACGTTCCAGAGGGAAGACAGGATCAAGCAAAGGCAACAGGATTTCTATTGTATTTGTGCCAGGTAATAGATGGACAAAGTTTTGCCGCAGAGGACGAAGAAAAAATGGCAGCCTGAATATTCGTCGCGAAGATCGGACCTTGAAGTTACCACTGCGGTCACCCGTGAGTTGACCGCGATGATCCAGGAACGACTTCAGTTGTTTTCATATTTTCATAGGGCAGGACATTGTTTATCTCGATGAAGTGCTACAATATGTCTGCACAAGGTTTGCCGTTGATGCAATCTGCCACGATAGTGGCTGTTCGTCTTCCTTACTCCAGTAAACCCCCCCTTCATGGCATCTGCCCACTCAGATAGTCAATAATCCTTGCGTTGAAAAAGCTCGGAGGTGACCTAATATAACCGATTTTCTGTCACTTATAACTTGAATTCTCAAGGTCATTACCGCTGTTGTAACGCACTGAGAAAATTCTTCCACTCGACTTTCCAGTACTTGTCAATCTCGGAGCACAGCAGTAGCCCACCCGAGCATGTATCAAACTTCTGGAAAGTGGAAAGAAAAAACTGGTCAGTGGAAAAGATGATCAATGAAATGCCAGAATTTGGGGGTTTGTGTTGTTAGCGTTCTGCCGTCTGGCAGATCATGGGATCACGGGATATGCCGGTTGGTCTAGATACGTTGCGTACCCATGTATTCCTCTCCGTTACCTACAAAGACCAGCTTTACATCTGTCTACTCGCGTTGGATTTTCTCCTCCACTGAGGGATGCTCGGAAGCTACCTTAAACTGCTCTCTGACATGAATACCAGCCCAGTGGGAAATGATGCCCAATGGAATTGTCTTGCGTGGAAAGCGCCGGGCCGTTGGCCAAGTCAGTCCACGCCGAGCGGCTTGCCACCGCAAAATCACGAGTCACTGCAAGAAGGCGCGTCGCGCCTCTTTCCAGTGTCCACACGTCCGGTCGAAGGTCAGTCGTGACTTGGCCCAACGCGAACACAGTGAAAAGGTCTTTGAGCACATCGTCTGCGTCCGCGAATTGGCGCCTCAAGATTAAGTGGCACCACCCATACATCTGAGAACTTGCAGAAAGTCCGTCTAAACGTCGCTAGGAGCCGCAGAGGCTATATTTAGCGGCTAGGCTGGCAGGCGGGTTGCAGGCGGGTATGGATTTGCAAGATCATGATGATACTGCGTGAACGCTGAAGAAAACTAATCAAATTTTCTATCATGATCCCAGTGGTTTCATGATCAATAGGCATGATTTCGAAATGACGACCTCAGTAGCCTTTCTTAACCTCGTTGCGGAATTTCAGCGAGACACACTCACTGTAGCTTAAAGTATCTAGAATGATCTCATATCAATGCTAATAAAAACATCTTATATCAGCTGAAGTCAATGTTATTTCAGGTCCTTTGGTTTGTTATGTTACCGGGCCACCCCCTAGCTCCCTTCGAGCCCGCCCTGGGTTTCCATTTAACCTTATGTTCAACTTATGCTCCGCCACATCATGATTCATGATATGACAGGGTATGTATTCTAGGATTTGCTCTGAAGCAGCATATAAGGCGACCTACCTTTGCTTTGGCAGTTACTGTGCTCCTACTCGCCCCCCACTCCTCATTGACAATCGGACTATTGACCGTATGATTCGGGCGCAGAACCAAACACAGCTTGACTTCGGTACTGTGCCAGCTCTTGATGATACCTTTGGAGTTGTTCTCATAAGCACTATCATTTGCACGGCGTAAGCTATGGCCTCTGGATTCCTATGTTCTATACATTGGTAGTTGATGGCTTGATGTGACAGCTTCTGGGGCATTGGTACAGCTCAGCTTTACTGGTATGCGCGAGATTTTCTACTAGTAGCCGAGCAACATCTGATGTAAGGACTAGGTTTTATAACACATATTGGCGGAGGGATAGTAACGCTCTCAAATTACTGGTAAGCCAAAATCCTCATTTACGATGTGTTCAAGTCAATCATAACGTCCTACCTCTCGGACAATTATTGATAGGTTGCATTTGCGTGGTATGTCGCCAGGCTAATGATGGAGTCCTGCAATCGTCTACATTAGAATGCTCATTGTGGCGAATGTAGGGGGTGTGACACTCTTCAGCAAATTTTATTAGGACATCTGGTTTATTATTTCTTAATCCAGGTATGTATAGCAAGGTTAAGGAAACGTAGTAAGCCAACTTGGGCATCGAGGGCTGATATTCTTGGATGGCACAGAGTTACTTCAACCCACAAGGCTTGGATAAGTATATTTGGAGTTTGAACGTATGTATGAATGTCCTTCTGCTATTTCTCCCCCAAATACTGATGTATATGAATCAAATCCCAAGGTTCAATCTCTGGGTGAGGCATTGACTTGCCTCGCCGTACAAGGGTTCTACGTTCGGCGTATTTGGATATGTAGGTCCCTCCCCTGTCCATTGCTCCCGTCTAATTGTTCCTTTTCAGTGAGTGGAGGAGGTCACATTAGGACGATCCTCGCTGCTCTTCCCGTTCTCGCAAAATTTGGGTGCAGTCTTGGTTAGTGAATCATAACTCGGCATATAACAGAACCCACAACTTATAACGCCTTTCACCATTGCATAATCGTTTCGAGTACAGCATACCTTGGAAAATCGTTCCGCCTCGCCAATCAGAACCTCTCGGTTGCTGTCAGTGAACTGCATGAACTCACCATAGCTATCGCCGGCTGGGCCGCAGTGGGGGATATCGTTATTGCCATTACCATGTTGCACCTGCTTTATACTTCTCGTTCCGGATACTCCGCTACCGACAGTCTGATCAATCGCCTTATGGTGAGGGTTTGGATTAGCTATACTTTCAGCGAAGCACAAATAATTCTGAATTTGTAGATGTACACCATCAATACAGGACTGGCTACGTCGCTCTGTGCGATTCTGAACGTCATTACCGCTGTTGTTTCCCCCAAAAATTTCATCTACTCGGCTTTCTACTTCATCACCGCAAAGCTGTGAGCACATGCATTTCATAAATACGATTCTGGATGGATTGATCACCCTCCCCCTTCCGATGATAGTTACGTCAATGCAATGCTTGCATCTCTTAATGCCCGTAAAAGATTTTCTTCTCAAGCTGCAGAAGTTAGCGGTGGGTTTTCAACGTTCGCGACGTCCGCGCGGGACGTCCAGCTTGTTCGACTTCACCAGACCGACGTGGAAGCTCCCCTCGGAGGCGCTACTCACGATGGCTTTCATGACCAGAGCTCTTCAAACCTAAAGGTACTAACTAACCTCTGTTTATTGATTGTTTGCCCCTACTAAACCGCTTTGGCCAGAGAAAAAACGGTGAAATCATATAAATGTGTACAATATAGGATATGTCAAATGATTTATGAGAAATATCAATAGTATGACGTATTATCTCCCAGTTATAGTGTACTGCCGAGCGATTTTTATTCGTACGCCAAAAGCTTGGCGGAGGTTTCGCCTACTCATTACCGTTGGCTATGGGCGCTTATTTTTTTGATCAATGCATTCCCATGCTCGCATCTCTTAGCATCCGTAATATTCTCTCATCTGTAAACGGAGAAGCCGACGGCGGACTTTCTACGTCTGCTGTGTCAGTAGAAACTTTACACGTCCACCTCTAGGGTTAGAATTCATGATAGTGTATTACTAGTGACCGGTGACCTTCCAGATGATTGAGATGCAAGTCTCTTCTACTTCTTCGCATTTTTTTCCAGACTGGATTACATCACGGATTACTTGAAGCAAAGGGGGCACAACAAGATAGACGGGCGAAACATAAAATTCATACATTCTCGTGTTTTACTACAAAACTATGTGACTTGTGAGAAACATGACCCGGAATATGTATCATGTTGAGATCTGAGCAGTTGTCCATGAGAAAAATTGCGACACTTCGTCTTTTCCTATGACTGTCGGCCGTTTCGAAGTGCCGTTTGTTGAAAACGTACTTTGAGAAAATCAATTTCCAGAGGGAAGGACGGGTCGAAGAAGGGGTTGAGGGTCGAAATGCGTGAGCATAGTCAGCAAGAAGGGATATTGTCCATATTCGCCCTGTAAATGATACAACAAGGGCGTGTGAGTGGCCTGGATGTATACAAGAAAAAGGGTCTACTCGAATGGACTAGACTTACCATCTGGTTGGCTGGGAATCCTTTGTCGAACGGCAGTGATGCTTCAATGGCAGCGAGCTGTTCGTCGTTGAGACGAATACTGAGAGCTTCGATGTTGGCAAGAAGATGTTCGACCTTCCTCCCACCGATAATGGGGAACATGTAGGGAACCTTGTGGAGGACGTACGCAATGGCGACTAGAAAATCAGTGATCAACAGTCAGTAATTCATGAAATGAGCAAATAACGATCACAATGACAGACCTGCGGTGATGTGCTTCGTCCCGACCTTGGGCGCGATCTCTTCCAAGACCAAGCATACTTTCCTCTCAGCCTCTGTGCGTTCCCAGCCAGGAGACATAAGCCCAGGACGACCCTTCTCTCCGGTCTCACGCCTCTTTCGCTCTTCTTCGTCTGAGCGGATACGGCCTGCACTGAGAACGTTCCAAGGGGCAATGGCGAGTCCTATGAGAAAGGAGGTTGAGACAGTTAGGAGAAATTTCACGAGTTCAATGAGAAGGGCTTGCAAACCTTCGTGGTGGCACATCGGGATAATCTCACGTTCGAGGTCCCGCTGCAGCACAGAGTATGGGCCTTGGTAAAGAACGAAGGGCGTCTTTCCTTTGGCTTTGGCGTACTCGTTGCATTTGACGACGAACCATGCGGGCGCGTCGGATATTCCCTATGGTACCAATCTTGAGTTCACGAGAAATAGATTTAATTGTTGATTCCGTACCAAGTACAGCACGAGGCCACGCTCTACGAGAGAGTGAAGCCCATCCATGATTTCCTCTGCGGACGTATGATTGTCCCAGTAGTGAACGTAAAAGATATCGATGTATGTCGTTTTGAGGCGCTTCAAGCTACCTTCGAGAGAACTTCTCATGCTCTTGATGTTGTTTCCGCAAAAGTTTGCATGATTGACTTTGTCGGCACGGTGAGGACTATTGGTGTACTACGAGTAATTCAGTATCGGAAAATAATGTGAATGGTAGGGATACCGTACCTTCGTGGCTATGACCACCTGATCACGGTTTCCGCGCGCCTCCATCCAGGCGCCAATGAATTCTTCAGAGGCTCCATCCTGGCTGTAAAATCAAATTTCGGTTAACAGCTCATTGTGGTTGACATGATGAGAACTTACTAGCTGTTGGCGGTATCGATGAAATTACCTCCGGCGTTGAAGAAAGCATCCAACAACTCGAAGGAAGCTTCCTTGTTCACCTCGCTGAAGCCCATGAAGCCCCATCGGTCACCGAGGCTCATAGCACCGAGGCACAGTGGAGAGACATGGATGGCAGCACGAGGTGCGAGCTGGCGATAACGACCAAGCATAGTAGGAGGGGGAGGGAGTTGGCCTAAAAGAGACATTTCTTGCTTTGACGGATCTGCCTTTGGTACGGTTTCTGTCTTCTCGAGCTGTTGGTTAGCCTGAGGAGCTGCTGGTTGGGGTGTGGTATCGGTAGAAGACGATGAAGTGCAGGAGTCTCTGTTGTGTCTGGCTTTGGCTTTTTCTTTGAGAGACTTTAGGGCTGGAACGACTTTCTTCATTCTGAACTGCCTTTGGTGGAGAGGTCCTTTAAATGCCAGAGATCTGGCTATTGAAGTAGTGCGACAGCGACCTTAAAAGACGTTTGACTGCTTGATGGGAGCATTTTGTGATGAAAACAGGCTAGATTCTCTTGCTTTCACTTCCTTTCTGATGGACTGTGGCCGGAAGAGGTACGTGGCTTGCCTGCATGATGTTCATGATATGATACATGAGCGTCGTGGCGGTGGCGGCGCAGGTATATGAGAGGATATCTGTCAGGAGCCAAGCTATTTCTGCCTATCGGCAGGAAGAAGCCAAGTCGCGAACAACAATACATAGCCTAGAAGGAAAGATGCCAATAACGAGGTGGACATTTCTGTGCGGCTATTAACCATATTTGCCCATTACACTTCCCAGACAGGAAGGATTGCGTATGCGTCCTCCATTCCAAATGTCCTTGTGGCAGCAAAGAAACCTGCCGGGTGGTGACGTCGCCCTTTGGTTTTCATGAAGAATGTTATCGATTGGACTAGTCCAGAGCTAGTCCATTATCTGCCATGTCCCAGGAGCCACGACACTATAGCGGAAGGTGGCAAGTCATTGGCAAGTTTTTTTGGGTTGGCTACGCAATGCGCATCTTGTTCGCTACCCAGAAGTTGTCGGCATGGCAAGGATGTTGCAGTCATGAGAGAATCTGGCGACCAGTGTGAGATTATCCGCGGTCCTTCTACACGCTAAAACCTGTTCAAAGGACTGACTGAGGCCGAATAAGCGCATTGCCCACTGTGAACGTTTGTGGATGCGCACAGTGCAGTCACAGTGTAAGTAAATTGTACAATGCGTGATCATGACTCGGACTTGTTGACGGGCCGGCCCTCTCCGGCCCTCTATATCTGATTTTCCAGTGGAATCCGAGTCTGCCTTGAGCTTGAACACTTCTTGTTCCTCTTGAAGATGACCGCTCCCATACTCCTATTTATGTGAACAAAGGGCTACATCAAGCTGCGATGGCCGCAAGCTCGTCTCAAGGAACTGTCGCTTTGAAGATACCAGGCAACCAAGCCACCGGTGGGCAGCAATATTCTTCTAACTGTAGCGCATATAAATCAAGCTACCCTTGGCTTCAGAGCACAACCACTCACTGTGCGGTCCCAAATGCGTCCCAGCTCCAAGGAAAACATTCAAACCAGAATATGGCGAGAGTAGGTTCGTCATCTTTATTCTCATTGAAATGTATTCTGAGGTTCTCTTTTCTCATAGGATCCTTTTCAGTCCTCCTAATTCTCAGACCGTCGTTTTTAAGGAGCCAGCCAACTTGAAACACGGAACTCTATAGTCCTGATGCTGCTTCGAAGCCCCACAGCACTGGCTCTTCTTGCTGTCGTTGCACGGTTGTGTTCTTGTGAGGCCCAAGGGGATTCAATCGATGCTGGTCGTATTCCGCCCGGTGCAGTGGTATATATTCACACTTCACTGCCATCTTGTTTTATGCTTACTAGTCCTTTAATTTGCACCAGTCGCTTCCCCCATTGTCTTTTGCGGTCCTCGGCCAAAACGCAACGTTCAGGCAAAACGGTTTCATCCAGCAGTTCAATCCCACCAATTCGACGCCACCCTTCTTCCAGATTTTCCACTCCGACTTTCTTGACATTCTAGGTCCCAATGCGTTTGTCCGAAATATAGCAGTAAACAACACATTCGCTTCCGGTTTCGCATTTGAAGCACCCTTCTTCAACTCTCCAACGAACGAAATGTTCTTCGCGAGCAGCGTCTTCGTCCCGGAGAGCAGCTTCAACCACAGCAATCGCATAAGCAAAATTAACATGACGCTTGTAGAGCAAGCACTGACTGCGCATGTCCAGGATATAAATGTTCCCTTTGAAACCGTAAATCATATGTTTTCTTCTCAAAAAGTCATATACCTATCTTTTATTCCAGCTCGATCTTCCCGAAACTGTCCAAATCACCAACGGGGCCACGGGACCTTTCAAAGGGAATCTTCTCCTAGCGACGCGTGGACGAGGAAACCTTCCTTCCGCCCTTGTCCTCCTCAACCCCAGATCACCAAACAACGCGACTGTCTTGCTGGACAACTTTTTTGATCGCCAGTTCAATTCGATGAACGACCTCAAGATACATCCGAGTGGCAATATCTTTTTCACAGATGACGAGTAGGTACTCTGAAATTCATCAGTGATACTTTTCTGACCTTACTTATCCCACAGCCTTGGATTTACGAGCGATCAGAAACCACCTCCGCTCCTGCCTAACCAAGTGTATATGTTTGACCCGAAAACTGGACTAGTCAGAGTGGTAGCAGACAACTTCGTGACCCCAAATGGGATTGCGCTCAGTCCTGATGGGAAGATCGGATACGTAGGCGATTCAGCTGGAATTACCAATTCGACTTTGCCTTCAACAGTGTTCGTCCCTCCTCTTTCATACTAATAGAAAGCATGACCGACAACATCACAACAGATATGCCTTTGACATTGACCCAGAGACGTTCTTCTTCAGCAACAGGCGTGTGTTCTGCTATATCGACTCTGGAGGCCCGGATGGGATACAAGTGGATACAAAGGGAAATCTTTACGTTGCCAGTGGGGATGGTGTACAGGTGTGTAAAGGCAATCAAAAATCTCGATTTTCTCGACCCTAACGAGTCCGACCAGATATTCCGCAAAGACGGCGTCCTTCTCGGAAAGATTTTCATCGGCTCTGATGTAGCGAACATGGCATTCGCGGGAGATGGAAGGCTTGTCGTCTTAGCAAACACAAAGATATTCCTGGCGCAGATTCAGGCGAAGAGTGGGCTGTTCACAATGTAGGCGCGTACTGTATCCAACTTAGCAATAGGAAATAAATATGATTGGCTTGACGGTTTTAGTGGTCCCTGAATTCTTACTTACAGACCCCTTTAATAAGCGAGGAAGGCGGCCTGCTATTTATAAACACGGAGTTATAAGTAACTCGGAAAAGAATCCACAGTCACGCATCCTCACTCAATTCCGACTCTCATCATCCGTAGTCGTTCACACCGGTGACGCTGGTGTAGGTGCGCAGCTGCGAGCGGAAACCAGCACGATGGATGTCGAAAGGAACCTCAGCAATAACCATGGCGGTGAATCCAGTGCAACAGATACCAGGGACGGAACGATAAACGCATTCGAAATAGAAGAAAAAGGTCTGCCTGTGAAGTCGGCTCACGATACATTCCCAGAAGGAGGGTACCAGGCGTGGGCGACAGCTTTCGGAGCGTAAGTGCATCTATTCTCTTCCCTGGCCTTCAGAGAGTAATGCTTATGGGTACTTTGGAAACGGACGCTCATTAGATTTCTCATACAGATTTGTGGGTTCGGGTATGATTTACCTTATTTATCAACCATTTCATGCTGTTCATGCATTTCTTTCCCAGATATACGACATCATTTGGCGTCTTCCAAGGTGAATATGAAGTCCTGGGACTCATACAAGCTGTTAAAACTGCGAAGATTATTATGTTAGGGTGCACCTGACCAACGAAAGTGCATCGGCCATCTCGTAAATTTGATTTCTCCCCCTTCCTAAAGCCTTTCTTGATTGGTACTGTTAGATGGATAGGAAGTGTCAACGCGTTTCTGGTTATCGGAGGTGGAATTGTCACTGGCAGAATTTACGACAAAGGGTACTTGTAAGTTTACTTTAGCTTTCCTACGAATATATTTGAAACCTAAATACCTTCAAAGCTATACTCTCATGTACACGGGCGCGCTCTTGATATCATTCTCGCTCTTCATGCTCTCCCTGACCAAACCCAACCACTACTATCAAGTTCTCCTTTCGCAAGGCTTCGGTGTCGGCATTGGCATAGGAATGATGTATGTTCCTTCCATCGCCATATTGTCGCACTATTTCCAGCGGCGACGCATCCTTGTCATGACCATCGTCGCAACTGGTTCCTCGCTAGGCTCGACCATCCACCCTATCATGCTGAACAACACTCTGGACCGTCTCGGGTTTCCTGTTGCATCGAGAGCAAATGCTGGATTAATTTCTGGTTTGTTGCTAATTTCGTGCCTCCTGATGCGGACACGGCTCCCTCCTCCAGAAACTTCCCAAGATTTAGGCAAGGCTCTGAGGAAGTTCACTAGGGATAAGGCATATGTGTGCTGCGTTCTTGGGTAAGGGAATCGTCTCCTCCTTGCAACATCATAATTACTTACAACACTTTCAGATTTTTCTTCTTTGTGATTGGATTATATTTCCCCACCTTCTACCTCCAACTCGACTCCATCAAACACGGGCTCAGCCCCAGTTTCTCCTTCTACTCGGTGAGATCGGAAGTGATTCTCATGCTTGAGACGGAATTGCTCATCTCATTGAGAACAGCTCGTCATAATGAACGCGTCTTCTTGCATAGGCCGGATCACTGCAGCTCTCGCTGCAGGACATGTTGGGACTGGAAACCTCGTCGTAGGCAGCACAGGGGCATGCTGCGCTCTCATTTTCGGCATGATTGGGGTCAAGAGCGTGGCGAGTGTGGTCATCATTGCTGTTTTCTATGGGTTCTCGTCTGGAGTTTGTACGTTTTCAATCATATTTTCTCTTCTATTAATCGCTGACAATGTCGCGCAGATGTATCCCTCATGGCACCCATGGTGGCCACTTTAGCAGACGACTTCTCGGAAATTGGGTTGAGGATGGGCATCGGTTTTACCCTTGCAGGTAGGTGTCGCTTCAACGTAAAACCTTCATCGTGAAGGAAATTAACTTTGAAATCAGGCGTAGGTGGTCTCATCGGCACTCCAATCGATGGGGCACTCTTAGCTCAAAGTTATCACTGGGCAAGACCTGCGGCGTTCAGCGGAGTAAGTTGGTTAAATTGACTTCCTGCCTGACATCGTATTGACGATTTTTGCAGAGTATGGCTGCGGTAGGATGTGCTTTCTACTGTGGGATGGTTTATTTCATTCGGGTAAAACACAAAAATGTCGAGGCAACCAAACAATAGGGTGGAATGCTGAAGACAACTGGTTTCTCTTCCTCTTTTGTATTAATAATTATACCACCGTACATAGAGATTCATGATACCATACTCATACATATCCCAGAAGCGTTTCACCACAGTAGAATGAATATTCCTTCATACTTGTAAAACTCCTACGTCAGTCTTGCACAGTAATCTGGATTTCCTTTCGGGTTCTGTGCAATACAGTCAGCCAGAGTATATTCCAAGCCATGCGCGAGCTACATACCAATGCCCAGGTAGGGAAAGGCGTCACAGTACCACTTCCGCCTCCGACAGCAAACGTGTATACGAAAACCATCACCTTCAAAAAGGGTTAATTATTGGAATGTCAGTCAAGTAAGCTTCAACGTACGGAAGTTCCACCGTCCAGTGCAGCGCTGAGCAAGAAGCTGTAAAAGTTGGCCAGTCAGATAGGCCGCAAGACGATGAATGTACACGAAACATAAAGTGATACACACTTGTATTTCCTGAACCAAGTAGCGCGATACCTAAACGCGTGAAAATTAGTAAAAGGTGCTCTCATAAGTTTAAGTACCCTGCAGTGGGAGAACGCACTTTCTCAGGTAGTATTGAGAGAATATGGCAAGAAGGAACGACGTGAAGATGCTAGAATTGATTCCAACACTGAGGATTCCAAGTTCGGCTATATTTATATCGTGGAATTAGAAAAAATTAGGAGGAGTGTTTAAAACAGACTTGCCCACAAGAACGGGAGTGAATACGTAGTTGAAACCGACTTTGGGATACTTCCGGTGTAAAAGCCAGAAAGGAATGGGGAATCCGAGACCTGCCAGGAGCATGTAGGGCACGAACTGCGACGATGATGAGTAAGGTAAAGCGAACGAAGGTTGAAGAAGTATACCCCGTAACGTGTTCCGGTGGCATACAAGGGTTTGCCTAGTGCACCCCAAGCTACAGCTGCACTATTGTACGATTGGACCTGCGGTCGTATGAGCACGATATACGGATTGAAATAAGCAAGATCTGTGGCACACCTGCTGTCCCGACCAGACGTTTGTGCCTTGCACGTCTCGCAGAACCTCTCGGTTGGCAGCTAAAACAGTCTAGTGAAAAGCGCGGCGCTATCAGCACCTTAAGGCTCTTCTCCAAATCATGTTGACTGACCTTCATGATAACGAAGTTTAACAATCCACCCTAGCGCGAGGACGATGCACTTGAAATTAGCCAAAGAACTCGATGAGCTAGAGAAAACACGAACGATAATCGTTCCAATGAACTGTGTGGCGAAAGTCACGCTGGGAGGTAATTTAGCGTATTGACCCTACATTAAACCGATGGTCAGAGTTCCTCGATGACATAGCAAAAAGATCAAATACCATCTTGAGATCACGAAGAAGAGCCAATGACTGAACTACTGGGTTATAACCGTACATGGTGAAGTACATGTTCGCAACGGGCTTTCCGGGAATGACGGCCCCTCCTACCATCTATTTGAAAGACGCCTATGGCTTAAACCTCATTAGAAAATAGTGAACGGCGGTACTTACCTGGACCATGTTCTCAATGCTTGGAGCGTACCCTACCGTAGCATTGAGCTAAACAAAGTCGGCCATTAGCTGTGCGGTAAAAAAGGGTCCAAAATCAATAACTCACGGTACCAATAATTGGGACGAACAACCACGCAAAGATGAGAGCAATGAAAAGCCCCCACCAGGGTAAGCCCGACTTCGCAGCGTATGTCGTTCCCAGTGCTATACCGGTCGTCACAACGAAAATGCCGAGATACCACCAGTTCGAGATTTCCTTGTATACCTTCCTAAGCCGTTAGGAAAGGGCACCCATGATACGCATTGATAGCGCTGACCTTCATTTTCTGGTAATGAGGGTCTTGGCATTCACCGTTCTGGAAGGGACAGTTCGATGAGATGTAGAAGCGGCATTAGGTTAAGCAGTCCGGACAACATACCCTCCAGTCCTTGACAATGTTGTAGACGGTCTTGAAGTGCCATAGGAAGAAATGAGTGATAGCAGCTAGTGAAAATAACATCAATACACCCAATCCTTTTAGACAGGCGACGTTGGCAAACCTCCAATATACATCGTACGGCTGATCTTGTACAGAAGCTGGGAGGCAGCATACCAAGGTAGACCCTAGAAAGGAAACGTCTGTGAAGGTTAATGTCAGATTGTCATGGAAAGACGCACCTGGACAGCCAATTTGTCCATGTTGAGAGTAAAATCGTCGTTGAGAATGGAGAGCTGATCATATTCCGTTCCTGTCAAAACCTATCAGTATTGCGCCGTATGGAAAGAGGTAAGACAGATTCGTACCGTTCTCATAATAGAGCAGCTGTGTCAAGAATGGGAAGTTCTGCGTGTTCCAGGTGTTCCGGGCATAGCAAGCGCAGAAGGCGATTCTAGAGTTGATGTAACGCGTCATTAGCCAGGTGGATATGGCCCGTAGCTGTCTTTAGACTTACATGCACACAGCCGTTCCACCGTAAAGTGAAAGTTGAGTAGAGAGGGGAGTGAAAAGGGACCCAATAGAACCCCCGCCTGCTCCGACATACGCCCAGTCGAAACAGATGGAAAATACTCCCAATCCTTCATTGCCAGCGGCACCACCTGTTCAAGAGAAAAGCTGAGCCCGCCTCACAGTGGTATTTCTACAATGTTCAACTTACCAAAGATCCTAGTAAACCAAGCGCTCTTCTGGTTTGCGAGACAGAATATGCTGATGCCGGTAAGAGTCCTGTTCAATGGCGACAATTAACACGTGATCAGTCACAATCATGCGGAGTCCCAATTTCGGGACGGAAACGACAAAGATACGAACGGAGCGATGTATTCCTTAAATAAAGATGAGTCTCCTTTTAAGCGCCTAAAAAAGAACTCCTAACACACCGGGAACCATTCCCACACGAAAATAGCAATGAAAATGATCCAGAAAAACTTCAGCCTCTTCTTTTGCATCACGGCAGACTGACCCTTATGGAGGGCCTCGAATAGTTGGACGGTTGGCATAAGTTGGGGATAGACGGCGAAAGTAGGATAAACGAGGAAACTTCGCATGATCCCTATTGTCTTGCAGATTAGCAATCTCAAAACTTGGTGTAGAGCGCTAAAAACATGCCTGCCATGCCGTAACCGATAAGCTGAGACGCGATAAGCCTAGTACGATATCGCGTGTATAATTGTCACTGAGCAAGTTAGGAGTAACCCTTTGCTGTATCACTCACGTAAATATACCAACTCCAGCATTAGGCCGGACGTTGTAGTACAGGTCCTGCGCGGCGAAAATACTAATTGCCAGCGCAGAGGACGAAGCGGTGGAGGCCATGACAGTGATAGCGACATGTTCTTTGATGTCTTCACCGCAATAGATAATCAGTTATGAAGGCGGTTATATAGCGGCGGGGAGGTCAGACGTACTAAAAGGACCAGGATTCACCCATCTCCAGAACCGCGTATCGGCAGTCTTGAAGCGTTCGCTTCCAGGTCCGGGGAGAACTTCCTCCATTGCCTACGAGATCACGCATTGAGCTGCGGCATACCTGAAGAGAAAGCCTAGCTACCTTGCCCATGATATACGATATGATCTGCAGGAATAATTGACTGACCGACACTGTTTGAGGTCTGAAATACTGTTATATCGATATAAGGATGACTCTGTAATATGCACGGATGGAAGAGACGTACAAAGATTTGGCCTAATACGGCGCCGAAGCACGAAAGGCCCAGGGAGAGGAACCACATCCTGAACGTCCATATCGGAAGTGTCGTGTCGTCGTCTAACGATATCAAGCGTGTTGCATAATCGACGTCCGTGTCTTCAATGCGAGGTATTGAGCTTCTTTCCGTTGGTGGTTGAAGATAAAGACAACACACCTATGGGACGCTCTTTGCCATCCTCTCCTAAGTCAATTAAGCGGGGGCCTTCAGCAAAGACATCCCCAACATTGGATGTATCTGTTGAGTCGGCCTTTCCATCGGTATCTGAGTATGCCTTCTCGTCGATTCCATAAGCAGTCGCAACTTCATCTTTTCCTAGCTTCTTCTCAGAATCTTTGAGGGATCCTGAGGAGCTGGAATGGGTCCCGCTAACAGCCGTTGGCTCCATAGATGGTGATGACTTTATCAAGGAGTAGTAGACCAGGCTTCAATGCGCACCCCCAGAACGGCCGATTTAAATACTCGCACGACCCAAAATTGTTGCACATGGAAGCGTCAAGATAAAGTCATTTAGCATCTGCAACTTGCTCCCTCTGCCATCGCAGAGCATGGAAATGTGTCTAATGGAGATCGAGAAGCAAGGCGAAATCTATGTCGGTGGGCCTGCCAAGAGGAAGCGTAGCGCTATTAATAGATGTCGAATATGGTGCAATAGCTCACGATGATGGTGTGTGGTACATATGTCCAGTTAGAGTGTATCAGAGGTTGTGGACCTCTGTACTTGTAGGAGCGGATGACCGGAGACCAAATTCAGTTAAAACATCGATCCTTGGAACTCAGAGGGCATGCATTGGCTTCCTGCGTGTTAAAGGCGCATGATGAAAGTTTCAAGTTTGATTCAGCTTTTCTGATATAAGACAAGTTCATAGGTGCAATCTGGTGAAGAGAGAATATTCGGCCTACACGGGCCACGCACAGTGATGCCTTATGAATAGCAGTGAACACCGAACGGCTATCCCAGGTCACATAGGGTCACATACCTGAAACCCGACGCTACTTAGTCCGAATGATTATTTTCGAAATTATGGCTCGGCGAATGCTCAGAAATGAATGCATAGATTCTTTGAGCCAGTGAAAAGTATGGGGCGAAGTGCACTGTGGAAGTGGGTTGGAGTCTCGGAGAACAGAAAAGAGATGCTAAGCGGGGAGCACCATAACCACCGCATCAAACAAGCAGATTTGAAAACAAATGATACAGTTCAGGTGCCAAACAGCAATAATCCACAGCGTGTCAGTGCGTGACTGTGCACTACTCCTCGGAGGCGGTGGACATTGAAAACCATGTCCCTGCTCCAGCAGGATGGCGGAGACGAGAGACCTCGCTGCTCAGGTAAGTTCATGAAAATGATCCAAATGAATAACGCATTCAACAATCGTTCTACTTATTTTGAACCTTGTCCTAGTTTACCTTTTTCAAACGGACTAAGGCTACAAATAATGGCTTCTATATGTCTTACACTGCTGAGCGCCTACAATTAAGCCGTGGTGTGGTGTAGGTCTTACGATGTACTTGAAAGACTGACATGTCCATATTGGATTCGGACTCGTTGGAGACACTGTCAAGTACTCAACGAGGTTACGCGCATGGTTCATATTCGTCTAGGCTACCTACTTGAGTTACGAGTATATCGTGACTTCCCCTGCCAAAAGGTTCTCCCCGGGCCCCCCGAGTCTTTGCTGCTCGTGTAAGCGAACGCTGCAGTCCATGTCGACATTAATACTCGTTGGTTCTGTATTTTGATCCTGAAGGAAAGGAGCAATGGCCGCGTTGTATTTGTCATTTGTATATCATAGAAGAAATTTCTGATTCCGGGGGTCTCGGTACGGGGTGCCGTACCTTTGGATTAGAATTCAATCTCCGACATAAGTATCTGTATGTACCGTTGGTTCGTCGGTTGTCGGGCAAGAGGGCATATGTACATGAGTCACGACCAAACACCCCGGGAACCTGAGATTTTCAGGTCACCTTAAAATTTCGGAGAAAACCTGAGTTTAGGCATGAGTTTTCTTCTCGCCAAAATTAATAGCTATGGCCACGATTTAAGTGCGGTCAATATTGTGTGCAAAACTTAGAGTGTCGGCCACGGTTTCCGTCCAGCTGAAATGATGTTTGTAAATAAATTATTCAGACGAGCATAAACTACGATTTAAAATGGAAGTTTTGACCTTCATTTAAGGTAGAATACAAGCAGAAATTTAATACAGTCTAAGAACATGGACGAAGAATAGAATTTCGGCAGAAGCTTATAACAAGATAATTTTCTAAGTACAGGACACAGTTTCGATGAAAGTATCATCACGCCTGAAGATAGAAAAATCAGACTGCCTGAAACTATAAAACTGAATTGATTTCATGGTTTCAGGCAGTCAGAAACTCTGGGAATCCATCACGAATTGGTTTGTACCGAAATTAAACACAATAACCAAGTTTTCTATTAATAGAAAACACGACGTAAGACCCAAATTTTGACACCGATTTCCGCCTGATATAAAATTCGAGTTATTGTTTTCGTTTCAACGCGCAAAAATCTACTGTATTCGTCTTAGTTTTTGCACAGATTGAAACTAAGAGTAAAGACCATGCTTTCATCCGGCCTTAAAATGTAGCCAAAGTTTATAATTTAGGTTTAGTGGAAAGTGCGGACGAAACTTTCGTTATATGACACAATTTTTACATGGCAAAGAACCTATCCTAAACTTGAGATTTTTCCGAAATTTTAAGGTGACCTGAAAATCTCAGGTTCCCGAGGTGAAAAGTGGGGATGTGGAACCCGTTAAACGACTTCCACTCTCCAGTGGAAGTCACCTTTACACAATGATATTGTCAGCACATTGCACTTGCTCGACGCTGAGTATATGTACACAGCTAATTCTACCCATATTCCATGAAAAAGTAATAATTATTTCATTAAATCTTGTACATATGTGTTGTTACATGTAATAAGGCGAGGTTTCAAACTTTGCCTAATATCCATCCAGTGTCAACTAATATCTCGACAAGCGTGAACAGTAGGGACATCATGCATCAGTAGTGGCACCCTGCCACAGCTTCCGTGGGGAAATTAACGGCGACGACACTAAGGACGTGCAGTGTCGAGGAACGTAGAGGAAGGTGGCACTATGGATTGAGACGGTAACCCTTGATTATCACTAGAGACAGTCCTGAACCCATCGACATCCGTTAACTAGCATGAGGTGCCCGTGGCAAATGCAATCCGTGAGCTACGTCAAAATGATGAATAAATACACACATCTTCTGCAAGTATTGCCAACTACGTTGACTCTTTACTTATCCACGAGCTTCCCCATGCTCTCCTCGTCTTCTATTGCGCTCTTCCGAGGGGAACGACGGGGATGGTTGACTCGGATGGTGGGGTTACTAAGTGCACGGGACTAGACGATGGCCAGAGAGCAAAAGAGGAGTTCGGAAGGAGCAGAGGTGCGCGATGGTGATGGTCGACCTCAGGTGGACTTGGAGTGGACGTGGTAATAGTGTGGGAGCAAGACGCGTACACGACGACGCGTGCCACACGAGCAACGTGACCTCCCCAGACGTGACTCAGCCCTCGGACACCGGCAGGGCGGTATAACCGACTTACACTGGTGACTGGCCAGACACCACCAAGTACTATATCTTTAGTACATGCTCAATTTTATGCCGCATATCATTTATGTCTACTTACTACCTATCTCTGTATTGAATGTCTATTGCAGTTAAGTCTACACTGTTACATTTTGGATAACCCATAAAATAATGTCGAAGCTTCAAAAAAACATCAAGATAAGAACTTATATTGTTCTTCCCAGCGTGCCTCCAGCTTGATACACAACGGCACGCTGCCACGCCAAAGAAAACTTGGGCCCAATCAGTCCAATGTGAATGAATTATACTGAGTCTTTGCAAATCGAGCGCTTCGACTTTCTAGTATTCTCAACTCGCGATCGTCCATCGGCCATATGTAGCGCCTATACTTTATTGCATCCGCAGATTCAAAACGTCCTCGGGAATCATCTAGTATTTCAGTCGACTGATCTCGGGGCTGCCAGGAGCGTTAGCGCCGGTTCATTCACACAGCAAACGTCGAGAACCAGAATCGGTCGCGACTATCATAGGCCATGTTGTCAGCCTTGAGAAAACCCCACAGAACCGACGCCCCGTGAGTAACGGGATTCTCATTTTCGGGTATGCATGGCCACGTAATCTATTATACACCTCTTTCCTCTCACATGTCTCGAGTGAAAAGCTGAAGTACACGATAATACATACTCCTTAGAGGGTTGCTTGAGGGATTTAACGGGTTGAGCTTCTCTTGAGAGATACACAAAAGTTGCGAAATTGACGCCATCAACATGAGAGCGCGTTATTATAATAATCAATACTTTTGGCAATCGTGTGCTCTTATTCGTCTGAACCGAGTACATTAAGGTTGGTACCCTGTGTAGGCCTACGCAGAATCAAACCCATGACAGGTTCTGTTCCATTGTGCAGACGTGATATGACCAATCGCACTACTTCGCACAACACGTCATAAAACCGCCGACTTGGTTACATTTTAATAAACGGCGTTCACCATGGCAAGAGTCGCACTTCTCTTTTTCTTTGCGAAGCCTTGTCTCTGGTGTAACGGATGTGAGAAGCTGCCGGGATTCAGATGATATATAATGTTAATTGTCTTTCCCAGAGCTCAAGTGATGTATGTATAGGTCGCGCCAGGTCTCCCCTGGTCATGACAGTTACTGAATTCAACCAAAAGCGAATTCGAAGCTTCAAAATTCAACGAGCCGGCGCAATACGTGATTTTTTAGACGATTGTTCTGGAATTTATTGTTAGCGTCGAGCTGCTTAATCTTTGACAAAAGATCGGGTCGTGAACTTTCTTGTTATAGATATATGTAACGGGGACTGAAATCATGGTCAGTAGGAGAATCTGTATTAAGCGGAGGATGAACTGTTGGTAGTGAAGTACTCTAATCTGCTATCTACTCTACTACGGATCATGCTTTCTCCACCCGAATGCGTTCCCAGCCTGGTTCAAGTGTCTCCATAGGTCTCTTCGTCCCCGAATATTTTCCCGCCTGCACTGAGTAAATGCCAGAGCGAGCTATGCAGTTTTACATCGGCACATGGGAATGATCTCATGTCAAAGCGCTCTACAATATGGATGAACCATCATGGACGACGAAACAGAATCCCTCCATGGGTCTTTCTATTCAACCATTAACGACGAACCATGTTGAGGTGTCAGAAACACTCTGGCCCCACATCCCGATGTCAACCATAGCTGCCCAGGACGAAACATGCATATGACATACGCTGCTGAACTATACCGTCCCCGCTAGAGCATGCAGTCAAGTGAAAGAAAAGCAAAAATGTCAACATCATGGATCCTAAGCGTTCTTACTACGCTATGAATCTCCTTAACATACCAACGGCTTGACAGTTTCGATCCGCGATGCGAGTGTATCGGTATCCTATGTACAAAAAGCTGAGAAGTTCATCAACAAGAGTTTCTTGTAATGCGGAAACAACCTTTTCAACAATCACCACTTACTAATAGATGCCTCTTGACCTCCATTCATTCGTTACTATACTCCTCAGACGGTGCATCCTCGCTGTTTCAACACCGGAGTGAGGTATAATATGTCCGAAGGAAAGCCACCTGTCGAACAGATTGCGATAGACAGTGAGGTGCTCAAAGGAGGCCCCATTGCCCAAAGTCATCCCCAGATCAGTCACCGATAACCAGTACTTACTCCAAAGGCGGGAGAACTTCCATACTTGTGGCACGAGCTGAAACTGCCTTGTGAGCCGCAGCTAAAAGGGGGATAATTAGGAGGGGGAAAGAACGGGATATTATATCCACGGAAGGTCGTAGATGTTCCTCGATGCTAGTTTAGCTTCGCTGAGCCCGCTTGTGATGTGAGCCTGAAAGATAGGACAGGGCTCTGCCTTGACTTGTCGTAGACCTCGCTTTCAGGATTTTACAGTCAAGGTCGAGGGTGCCTTCTATTCAAAGTTCCAGTTTCCAAAAGAATGGCAGTAGGCAAGGGAGAGGCCATAGGTACGAGTCAGACCCATGAGGCGAGTGAACATACCACGCGCCCGCTGGGAAGAATGCGATTGCCTTGAAATGCATGATTAGTAAAATACGTATACCATGCAGAGTAGTTGCGCCCATGGTATAAGGCAAAGGCTCGCAGAGGCATTCGTCGCTGCCGCAGTTACTCCCTTTTGGTTCTTGCGTTCGGGCTGAAATGGTTCATGACCAAAAGTAGCTACAACGGCAGGCTTTCAAAGTGAGTGCGGCAAACAAAGTGTGATCGCATTTTAGACTCCGACTTCGGTCAGTCGGCAAGGATTTGCCGTGCTAAGCCACCTGGGCAGCGCCTTTGGAAGCGCTGGTCAGTGGCCAAGACCGGTATAAGTACAGAAATTAAACGCTTCCCTTGGATGCAAAAGAAACACTGCAGAAGAGTAATGTCTCTTAATTGGTCTGATTGCTTTCATCAAACCGCCTGGATCGCAGGCGAAGGCTTTCAAGGGATGATCATCCAGATCAAATCTAGATTTCTGTTCCTGCAGCTCTTGGTAGTGTTTAATATCCTTTAGTGAATACCGCGTATTTGGCGTGGCTCATATGGGAAGGAACACATCCTGTCAGATTCTGTCTTAAAACTCTATCTACTTAGCAAAGATCGACGCTAAGGAGACTCTTCACTATTTAGTGAGCATATCACGTTTATCCTTGGAACACTGGCGACTAATTCTGTAGCATCCACTTAAAGTTGTGGATTGATAAAGACTTCTCCCAGGAGCGACATGTATCTGCATTATATAACTTCCTTCTATGTGCCAACAAGCCGAACATCCCTGTCGGAGATTTAATAGAAACAAACTCCGTCATTCCCTGGAGGCGCACCTAGTTATTTTTATTCATCAAAACGTAACCCGCACGTCCATACCGAAATTTGGTTGACGAGGATGCACACAGGCTATCCCGGTATCCGGCACAAGCTCGCTATCCAGCGTGGGGCTTAACTCATCTTGAGCGGGCTCGCCGCAATATGTTTTCTCACTTTATATACCCGCCACCGTCTTCTTGACATGATTGATTCTGCTTCCTGCCAGCCTAATCGTCTTCTTAGTGCGCCGCACTTCCAAGCAGGATGTCAACCTTGCTACAGTCTCACTCTGGTATTAGTCTTACTACGTGGGGAGCCTCTATTCTTGTACTATGTCTTTCGGGTCTCTACCTATATCGTCATATTGTCGGTTCTGGTAATACCATCAGCAAGATCCCTGGCCCTCCAAGCAAATCGTTCATGTACGGTGCGTAGCACTATTCCATTCAAGGGGACAGGGGCAGCATTAACCTTAAATATGACAAATAGGCCACATAAGGGAGTTGCTGAAGGGTGAAGTGGGAGAGGTATGTGATGTCAAAGTCCACAACGCCGGGCAAGTTAACTGACGACTGTAAATTGGGCAGCATTCATTTAAGTGTACGTGAACTTGCCTATAAGGACTTCTGCAACGCTTTATCAACCACATTCGCAGGGAAAAAGCAATTCGGAGGCGTTCTCAGATATAAGGGTATTCTCGGAGAGAACTGCCTGTTGATTACCGATCCGAAAGCCATGAACTACATTTCGAATCGACGTGAGTTGACAGTGACTTTCGTACATCCTAGGACAGATACACTAACGTTGGTTCTACGTAGCCGATGAGTTTACCAAGCATCCTGTACTTGTACGTGTAGTCTTTCATCACGAAATTTAGCGTCACCAAGTTTAATGACTTCCACAGAAAGAAATTTCTCGTATGGTGTTCGGAAGAGGGTTAGTCTGGGCGGATGGTACGTTATGCTACAGGAGTGTATACATCGCTGTCCAGTATAACTTACTCCAACCCAGGCGATGACCACAGAAGGTTAGTCGCTGCTAATATCCTTGATAGTTTAAGACCAGTGCTGACAAGAGCCGCCTACAGGCAGCGACGCATCAACTCACCTGCCTTCGGAGCCAACCAGTGAGTCTGAAAGCCCAAAAATCGATGCATACTTCCTTACCCTTGGTAGAATTCGGGCTTTTATTCCCTTCTTCCACGAATGCGCTGCTGGGGTACGCGTCGATTTTGTATGAACTACGGCCCTGTCTTATAATGAACCTCTATCAGATCATTGACAAGTGGAGCAGTGTCGTAGACTCCTCCAAAGGACATTCCTCTGTGATTGACGTCACGCGCCTAATTTCCCTTGGTGCCCTTGACGCCATTGGAAAGGCAGCCTTTGACTACCAGTTCGACGCCCTCCAGGACTCAGATAAAGAAGAATCCAACAACGAGCTAGCTAATTGCTTCCGCAACTACGCGCATGACACCTTCGGTGTGACACCTGATATCGCCACTTTCGTCCAGGAGCTGCTCGGGATGCTCCCAGTCTGGGTCTCTGGTTTCTTCTACGACTGGGCTCCCGTTGATAAAATTAAGCGCGTGAGGTACACAACTAAGGTAGGTCATGATGTTGCGAAGGAAATGATTGCGGTCAAGGGCGAAGAACTGCTATCTGGAAAGCAAAAGAAGGATATATTGAGTTTGCTAGGTACGCTGCTATTCAAGCTGCTAGGAATGTATACTGAGGTCTCGGCCTTGCCAGTGCAAGCAAACGCCGCCCCATCTGATTCGAAGCTAAAATTAGGCCAAGGTACGCCGATAGGCGCAAGTCATGGCAACACACGTTCTAAGTTTAACTTTCCACGGATCATCTAGAGGAGTTGATGGCTACTCTTCACAGTACGTTCCAGGTTGACCTTTCCTGTATGACAGAACCAAATTTAACGCGACGCTTTTATCAGCGCTAATTATTGCGGGCCATGAGACCACGGTAAGTTTACAAGGCTCTGTTGCGATCCATTGAACTCTGTAACTAACTCAATCTGCGTCCCGAAAGGCAACGTGGCTCAACTGGGTTATGTACGAGCTAGCCAGCAAGCCTGATATGCAGGCAAAGCTGAGAAAGGAGGTCAACGAGCGCATGTACGCAGTAAGGAGTCGGGGTGAGCTCACGTGCACGTCGGGAAATGAACCATCACTCATACCTTGCGAAGGGGATTCTATGTATAGCGCGTCGGACTTGGAGCAAGATATGCCCTACCTTCAAGCAATCCTGAAGGAGACATTGAGGTTCCATGGACCTGTAAGTGATTTAACACCATCCTTTAACTGATTAAATATGATTTCTTCAGATCTACCATCACTTGAAGATTCCCACAGTGGACTCTGTTGGTGAGTGCCTCTTAGGATCACTCGACGCAGGTTCTGAAATCCATCCCTTATCTAGTCCCCCTTTTGCGCCCAATTACAACAACCGACGGCCAAGTCCTTGAGTCCTTAAGCATCGAAAAGGGGACACACATCTATCTCGACATTGCTGGGTATAACAGGTATGTACCTGCGGCGCCCCCGAACTTGAAATTGGACGTTGGGCGCTGTGAGCAGCCGGATGACGAGATTCCTCATGTTGATCCATTTTTTTGATCAGGGATCCAGATATCTTCGGTAAAGACGCCGACACGTTCCGCCCTGAGCGCTTCCTAAATGGGGAAGTTAACGAAACTTCTGGACTGGCTGGGCCATACGGCTGTATGTTAACTCTGAATCTTTCCTTACGTCCAAATTTAGCATTTGACACAACGCTTCTAAACCAGCTGTTATGACCTTTTCTGCAGGTCCAAGAACATGCGTAAGTTTGACTCTCGTTAGGAGTGAATTCTCCCTCAATGTTTTTCTCGACATAGATTGGCTGGAGGTTCGCAGTCTTGGAGGCTGCTGTGTTTACCGCAGAGTTTGTTCGACATTTCGAATTCAAGATCCCATCTCATATCACAAGGATCAAACGGGAGGCTAGTCTGGTGAGTTCTCTGCATCTAATAAAGGCCAATACATCATGCTTAATGGATGCTCTTCGAAAAAAATCTAAAACAGGCTATGATTCCTGTAGTCGAAGGGGAGGAAGAGAAAGGCCATCAGCTACCTCTCGTCGTTACTTCGATTGTATCTGATGATTGATATTGAGCCTCCTGTGCTCGACGGTATCTTGGATATGAAATTTAGATCTGTGACTCTTTTTACAACCATTACTCAGTATATTATATCCCTTGCTCGAGTATTGAGAAATTTACCTATCATCCAATAAATGCATAAATGTGTCTTCAGCAAGAGTGAAGTTAGCGTAATGTGGACAAAGGGAAGCTTCTAGATGGCCTGTTTTATGCAGTATTTTTAGAAGGAAAATGTTTCAAGAACATCGACTATGTACCTTGCCGTCAAGGGATGATCCCTTCTGTGTATCCGGCAACCTTTTACCCCATAATCGGAAGAAAAATGCCTATCTTTCTTATGTATATGCTGTGGTGTCATGTAACATACATAATGAGGTCCCAATAATCAACGTACTCAATGTTCGCCAGTTTTCCGCGAAGGCCGAACGGCTCATGCTGCACGCATATGGTATGTAATCCCAGCAGTACGTCCCGTACATCCTCGCATATTGGGCAAATAGAAAAAACCGTGGCACGGTGCACGCATGCGTGCAGGCATTTTCACGCATCTGCACGCACTTGCACGCACTTGCACGCATTGCACGCACTTGCACGCATCTGCACGCATCTGCACGCACCTGCACGCACCTGCACGCACCACCTGCACATTGTGTCCGCCTTCAAGGACACTTGTCTCCCATAGCAGTGGAATATATAGTCAACTTAGGATTCGGCTTGTAACCTTTCAGCTTAGACCAAACAACTACTAACGAGTTTGTACTAATGAATAAGCGCTCGCGCGTCGGAGTTTGAATTTCTTGAAGTCAGCCTGCCACTAAGAAAGCCGTTGTTCCCTCGCTGTTCTTCTGATATATCAGCATAAAAACAATTTTCCAGAGGATTAATACATTACATCTATGGGTCTATCAAAAATCAGGGTAAGTTAAAGAGGAGGGACAGTTTGTGCGGTTACATCAGGTCGAACGACGCTGGTCTTCAGAGAGCGCGTGTCGGAGTTTTAAACTGTCTCGCCTTACGGAGTCGTGGGTATCAGGCTTGTTTCTACTCTCACAAACTCCGGGGGTTCAGTTTTCATTAATAAAATGTATCATTAGGTGCCACTGGTGCTACGTAAAAAGTTTTGCATTATACTTGTAGGTTTCACAACCTGGGTGAGTAGATTGAGATCGAGCGCGAGCATAGAGTCAATGCTGACCAAACACACTGCCACCTTAGGCAGACGGCACAAGACGGGCATACATATATTACTTACACCGAGTCCAATCCGTTGCTACGTTAATCTACGCTACGGGCTGTACTGGTCTCCTATGAAATGTATCTGCACGCACCGCCACGCACCTGCACGCACCTGCACGCACCTGCACGCACCTGCACGCACCTGCACGCACCGCCACGCACCGCCACGCACCTGCACGCATCGCCACGCACTGCCACGCACCGGCAGTAATTGGCACGCATCTGGCACGCACCGCCACGCATCGACCACGCACTGGCACGCATCGACCACGCACTGGCACGCATCTGCCACGCACCGGCACGCATCTGCCACGCATCTCTAAATATACTGCACGTATTCGCACGCATGTTGTGCACACATCTGCACCCACTCTTAAGAGCTCGAAAACTGTATATTGTAGAGATACATACAACTTAATGAATAAAAAATTGTCTGGGTGAAATTTGGGTGAAATTTGAAATGTTGCCAGAGAGTTGAGACTGTCAAAACGGAGATTAGGGCTATGCTAAGAGGAAATGGAAATTCCTTTCGCAAAAAAGAGAATATAAGGCGGCAGGAAGAGCAGTAAGCTTTACCATCTGCCCTTACTCTCAAGTCTTCGAACTATGGGAGTTATAGTAAGCTGATTGGCTTAATTAAAACCGCAAAATATTGTATTGACCAATCTACAAATCACAGGACTTCTTCAAGCATGTGTCTCGTTACTTTACGGACGACATACCGGACCAGAAGCGCCCAATCTCTTTTCCTCATCCGGAAACGTCTCCACCAGAAAATCCCGCGGTCTCTGAGCGATACATTCCTGTATTCAATGTCGAAGGTGAGCATTATATTGTCCGCCGGCGGCATTGTACACACATAAATCATATGTTTTAGGTGATATTGTAAGCTATGTAGAGCGCCCGAGACATAAAGTGAAGATAGAAGCACTACCCATGGCTGTTCCAGCTCCGGAAGAAAAGGTGAAAAAGGATCCTGACAGTCCAAAGCTTCCAGTGTTGAAAGGTGTTGGTGAGTAGTGCTCTCTGTGCTCTCTCCAGTGCATGATGGATCTGCTGATGCATACCATAGAGAAGAAGAAAGCGAAGTTGGCTATAAAACCGAAACCAAAACTTCCTATGAAACCTAAAATCGACGTCACTAGCAGCTCAGAACCTAGTGAAGACTCGGACTCGAGTGAGGACAGTGACTACTCGTCTTATAAGTGGGATGGATGGCCTGATGGGTATCTCACCCGCAACTTTACTCATGCAGAAGTGCGTGAGTCCGGCAATCTCATGGTTCATTGGGCATCTCGTCGAGGTGGAGGTGACCGTAAAGGTCAGGTTGACGCACCTGAATGGGAGCTTGGAAAGAAGTCTACAAGAAAATGTGTAGGCGTCATCACCTGCGATAACGAAATATGCGAAATTGTCGTTCGGCCTCATATAAATCCTACCGACTTGGATCACCAACTGACGAAGAAATGTTCCTGTGGCGGGAAGCTAGTATACGAACCCTGCGGTATCCTGTCTGTCCTCCATACATGGTCCGGCGGTGTCCATTACGCAAATAATGGGCACCACTTACATCGGAGACCTACACATATCCTCCATTTTTTGCCTAACGAGAAGGTCCGGTTTGAGAAGATGTACCAGGCTAACCCCACGTCGGGCCCACTCAAAATGCAAGTGGGAATACCAACTCTCAATGGTCCCGGGGACTCTGCTATCGACATCACGCCTCTTCTATTGAATGCAGACCGTATTGCAAAGGAGCGATCGAAAATGCGCAAAGAAGGAACCCTCTCCGCCGATGGGTTGATTGCTGCCTTTTCTGCCTTCTCAAAATCACACCCACATTTTGTCAGACGCTCTACTCTCGGAGAGGTCACCGTAATTTCTGTCCAGACTTCCTTCATGCGCTCTCAGCTTGTTAAAGACAAGAAGCTTGACGGTCCTATCAATGGGATGGTGAGCGATGCGGCTCATGGATGGTGGAAGGAACGAACATCCCTGCTTATTGTATCGTCCACCTACTGCCCGGTGCTACGTGCATGGGCTCCTGGTGTCTTGTCCTACTCAAATGGTGCATCCGGTGAGCACTTTCAGTACCACTTTCTTGCTGTGCTCGAGGGCATAGCAGAAGAGGCTGAGTCGCGAGACATTCCTGTCACGGACACCTTATTTGCTGGGGTATGTCTTGAACTTCTACACATGTTTTATGGAAGCTAATTAATTGTAGGTGATGGATTTCAGCGAGGCCGAAAGGGTAGGGTTTGTGCGAGCGTTTACTGCCTTCTGGGAAGTACGCTCGGACAACACCAGGACCCGTTCTGAGCTAAAGAGTGCGGCAGAGCTATTACTCAAAGGTTGCGGCGAGCATTATCGAGCAGCTATCACGCGCATTAGCCGTATTGTTGCTGTTGTTCCACCCGAGAGCGCTGACACGGATTTTAAACCACGAGCGCTTAAACTCATGGACCTCCCGGACTCGAAAACCTTTCGAGAACATGCTGCTCTACTTGTTCGGGACTATCCTCACATTGCCAGCTGGATGGAATGGTGGACGCGACCTGTTCACGCGGCTATGCTCTTTGAATCGGAACGGAAGATGGATATTGAAATTTGGAACTCTATTCCTAGGACAACAAATGCTGAGGAGTCCATGCATTGGAAGCTATATAGTGCTTGTGGTCGCGACCATGCATTTCTTGAAGGGATGCATTCACTATATGCTGTGGCAGTTTATTATGAACGCATGCACGAGGGCGCTCGAAGTATGTACTCCAATTATCCTTGCCTTAATTTAGTTCACTGACATTTTATATTAGCAGGGGCAAAGATCCGCTATGGAAAGGCAGAGGCATGGAAGGACAACGTTGCAGCTCTTGGGCGTACTAAGCGTAGCAGAGGGGACCCATCTACTTCAAAGAAACGACAGTCAAAGTCTGACGGCCGTCCTCCTGACACAATAAAGGAGTTACTTCTTAAGCCTTCAGCAAAGAAGTCCAAAGCGCTGCAGAAACCACAATACACACTTCCCCCTTCCTATCCCTGGAGCAATAACTCGTGCTGGTTAGATACGTCTTTACAGGTCCTGTTTATGGCCGTCAGTCACCTTCCATCCGACTACACCATGCTCAATACCCACTGGACAAAGGACTCTCCTCTCCGTTCTCTATTCGAAGGACTATTGCGGCGTCTTGAGGATGAATCCGAGAGTACCAGTACCTCGAAGAAGCTTCGTTCGGACCGTGATCTCCTTCGGAAGAAGCTCAAGGACATGAAGATTATTAAAACACAATCGAGTTTTGAGTCATTGTTTGTGAGTAATAATTTAATTTGTGTAGTTATAATCTGTTGTGCTGAACCTTAACCTGTAGGTATGGTTTACGGACTTGATATCACACGAGGGCAAACCCTCCTCCAATTATAGAGGAGTGGCTGCCTTTGATGTATGGACAATCGAGGTTCATGTCTGCACTGGCTCAGAGGAAATAGGCGGCCCGCATCGGGAGATATCTTATACTCCTCGTGTGTCACGTATATACCAAGCCAGTAGCAGCGACCACGAGAAGTACGAGGGATCCCTTGAAGGCTTCATAAAGGACCTCTTCATACTCGACAGGCCTGCCGAACCAGTACGCCTTTGCTGGAGGAACCGTGATAACACGCCACTGTGCACTGGGAAGCGTACCGATCATCGCAATCTTCTCCTCTCTATTCCTATCTTGCTAGGAGTCGAAACCCCGACCGAGCCATCAGCAGAAAGCGACGACTCACCAGACCTTCTTGTTTGGAATATCCCAGAGCGTGTTGCATTGTCACCATTGCGTGCTGGCAAATCAGATGGGGAAATCGTCTATGACCTCTTTGCATTAGCTTTGACAAACGGGACTCACTTTATCGCTCGCTACTTCTCTCTGGACCATTCGGCGGTATACACCTACGATGGGATGAAGAACAAGGGTATTCCCGTTATCGAGCCTTTTGTTGTGAAGCAAGATCCTATGTTTGGGCCCAATCTCTCCCTTCCGGTCGGCTACACTGTGCATCAAGTCTTTTATTCACTACGCGGTGGATTGAAGACGCAAGAGGCTTTTTTTAAAGAGCGCGTTGAGCACTACAGTACACTGTTCAACCTCAGATTCTCCACCGACTCCCTTAACAAATTACCAATCATACTTTATGCTGGATCCGACTTGAATGTCATGGACGAGAAGGATCGATTTTGGCTTTCAAATTCCGAGAGGTCAAAAAGGCGTTACAAGGAATACATAACCCGCTCCACAAAACCGACATCTATTCCTCGTCGTCACTCACCAGAGTCGGAGGAGGAGACACTTCCTCCTCGGCATTTGCATCAATCCAGAAAAGCGCTTCCAGCTGCTGAGCTCTCGCCAGAAGAGTCACATGTCCCTGCTGTATTGCAGTCCCATCCCTCAAGGTCACATCCTCCTTCTTTTATAAGCTGTCGTTGTGGGCTTGTAGGTGAGTCTTCAGTCGCATCCCTCAAGTAACATACACACGGAGTTCTCATTTCAGTTTTGGTTTTAAAGGTAACCCGTTAGAGGTCGATGATTCCATCCTATATGGCCCGCTTATCCGATGTGATGAATGCGAGGAGATGCAGCACATCGCATGTCAGCGAGATGGGCGTGCCTATGACCTTTCAAAGAAGGAGAAATTCGTCTGCGACACTTGTGACCTCTCACACTTGGTGATTGGGGAGAAGACTTACCGCGCTTCCTTACGAAGGTGACTTTATTATTCTTCCTCTCTTTTACTGTGCTAATAATGTATACCTAGAAAAATCAACGCTAGGACGGCCTGGAATAAGCCCCTAGCTAAGCGCCTGCGTGCTGGACGAGGAGCACTTGCCCGCATAGGTGATTTCTGGTACCCCGTTCGGCTGATCGAGAAGTCGGACAGTTGCTGGAGGGTTCAATGGTGGAGGGGGAATATGTTTGAGCCTGGCGTGCTGGAAACTCCGGGCGCTGCGTCTGAGGTCAATCATGCGAACCTTGTCGACTCACTGTGGATGGATAGAAGTGCAAGGAGAAAAATCAGGGTAAGTGCTGGTTTATACGTCTCATTAAACCGCTGATGACTCACTGAGATGCACCACGGTGTACTCATAGCTGGGGAAATGGAAGCATGCGCATGCTGAATCCAGATTCGAAGATAGATTCGATGATCCGCTCTCCATGCAATATACTCCCGAGGTCCACGATGTTCTTCTTCCTTCAAAAGCAATCCTGTCTGCCCTCTTTGAGGGTAGGATTGAAGACCTTCAAGATACTCCAATACCAGCACTGGAGTGGCTACGTTCGCAGAAGAAACCCATCCACTCTACGCTCATACCATTCGTCGGAGGTCTCTCAGTAAATGAACGCCTCCAAATCACAAACTGGTTTGAGCGGAACATATCGCTTGACCCCCAGCTGCGTATGAACTGGATGGGATTACTACCTTTAGCCCATGCCTACACCGTGTACCTCGCTGCACGACTTCGGCGCACCGTGGCACGGGAAGACGCAATGAATGATTCGGATCTCCTCACCAAAGCGTGGGAAGCAGTTCACTGCGGTGCCGGAGCCTTGGATTCTGTGATAAGGGTTGATATGGAGCGAGAATGCATCGAGAGACTCGAAGAGGAAATGTTCGAGAACTCGAAAGAGGCGGGGATCGCTGGCTATTACCAATGGGGACTGGATGCCGGACATCACCAAGAAGACTGGAATCCTTACAGCAACCTACGTCCAGACTGGAACCATGAAGATCGGGAGGGTAACGACGAGGAGCTTCAGGTGATACCATAATATTGACGTTGTATACCATACTCACAGTCCTTGGCTAAATACAGGTTGGCACCAAATATATTGTATTTGAGGATGGAGGCGCAGAAAATGGCGGACAGCCTGCTACAGAGAATCCAAGGCCCAAACCAAGACCCAGACCGAAGCCTAAAGCCAAACCGAAGCCTATTCCGAAGCGCACCAGAGAAGATGATGAAACAGGCGACGCCATTCCGCCCCCAAAAAAGAATAAAGTAACTTAACAATACTACCTAGTACACAGTATTATCTTTAAATTTGAGTCAATCATAACACATTTATCCTCATGTAATAAAGTACAAATGCCTACAGCCTACTACGCTTCAACTGAGAAGTTACAGAGCGGGTTATAGAACTTACTACACCACACGCACCTTGGCACGCATCTTGAGCGGTCAAATTTACCGTTTCACGCACCTTCTGTATCACTGCACGCATATACACATGGCCTGCACGCATCTGACTAGGTCCAGCACGCATCTGTACACGTCCCGCACGCACCCGCACGCACTGCCACGCACCACGCACCCGTGCCACGGGTTTTGTCCTATGCCCAACCCAGACGACTGTCAGTCACCTTCTTCTATATATGGGAGTTCTTATATTCTCACGGCACAAACTGCCCCTGCACGACCGTCAAGAAGCGCACAAACTGCCTGGCAGACTGGATTCTTCTGATTCCGGGTAGTGACGGTATATTAGTCTACTGGTGCTCCTAGAAATTGTTTTCATGACTCTGTATTTTTAGTAAAAGGCAAAAAGAGTAATATATTTAGTGTTCTCATATTTTCACGGTCTCAAATAGCCATGCTTACATGCTTGCTTTGCTCATTACCCAGCTCAATCAACTTCAACCCACGTAAGTAGGCGAGCTACAGCAATTTTATTGCGTATTTAGTACATATACATTGGTTAGACTACATAAATCTAACTATCTGAGCCCTTGCAAGTGACCGGCATGTGGATGTGTGCGTGCGTGAAGAACCGTGCAGATGCGTGCAAGTGCGTGTGATGCGTGCAAATGGCTGCACGCATGCGTGAACCCTGCCACGGGTTTTTCTACTTGCCCCTCTCCACTAGCTGACATAGGAGAAAAAGCTCCATGCAGACATTCCTGTGGAATCTGTTAAATACCACGGAAGTCCTAATAACCGCCACAAATGTTCTAACCCCCCATGCAATATCAGTGACCAGTGGAATACCGGCAACCATTCTGTAGTTTGTAAGGTGCCAGAAGCTCGCAAGGGCCAAAAGGTATAAAATACGCGATATGGATTGCAGTGAATGTACTCATTTTCTTACCCTACAAAGCATCGGAAACCAGGGAAAGTCAAATAATGTATGGAATGTATTCTCCTGTTTGTGACTACTTCTGTAGATTTACGTTGTATCCTGTCCGCCTTGTATTAGAGTAGAATCACCCACAATGAAAGAAAAAACCAGAGGACTCATGTGACAATTCTTAAAGGAATCAGAAAGCAAGGTATAGAGCACATCGGCGATCATGCCGCCTCTGATGTTCACGGCGGGCAAGCACTGCACAGTTTAACCTCTAGGTGAGTAAGTAGATGATAAGCAAAAGGACAATGCTCACCGTTGTCCAAAGTATCCCACTATGCCTATCAGCGGCCTACGCTGCACACCCTACACTGAAGGGTGTCTATCTCAGTACATATCCAAGGACGAAGGCGAAGGATGACTTGATGAAAGGCCAGGTGAGTGGAACCCTTATAAGGATTGAGAGCGACGGACTTACCACTACCATAGCACTCTCTCTATACTGCCAACAAGTACGACCATTGACCGAATCTTCAAAGCCTCAAAAGCGGCAAACAAGGGAGTGTTGAAGAGGGACTAGGGTGAGTCGAATCATTCATCAGCTACAGGTGAAATGGGAAAGCAGTAACTTACTGCCTCGTGACGTAGGGAACGACGGCAACGACGTTCGGAATCTGTGTAATTTAGGGAATCAGCGCAACACCCATAACTTGAAGAACATCACTCACCAATATCCACAGGCTAGTGGGCGCAAAGTGGATGACATGCACATTACCGGATGACCTGTGAAAGTGCTATGTAGGTGGCTATGCACTACATATATATGCTATGTACATTCATTTGCGAATACGGCTGTAATCTTACCTTATAGGTCACCCAGTATAGGTGAGGGATCTGGGATTGTGGCCAGAATGCTAGAAGAGAATCAGACCAGACCAGCGTGGAATCTGGATTCCTGGTGAGGGAAGGAATAAGAATGGATAAACCTGTGTTGCAGCCCTTCCCTTTAAATCGGCAGTTGCATGTGCTCAAGCCCCGACATTGTTTCTTCTCCTAAATGTCAGCACCTCAACATTCCTGGTTGTAGCTTGTGCGAGGCTCAGCTGACCTCTTCTCGCTTAGATGGGACACCGTGACCGTAGACGCAGACGGCTCATTTACTATCGGGAACAAGACGACCCAAAGAAGCCTCTATAATAGGGTTTATAGTAGCAGCAAGAGAATACTAATGTTGCAAGGACAGCAAGAGAATAGATTAGGAAAGCAGAATGTTGAATGCTTGAGAGACATAAACGAATCACATATATATATAGTTTCAAAGCTGAAGGCCAAACGCGGTTATGCAATGTGGATTGTGGTCGTGAATTGCTGGAGTGGGAATTGGCATCGGCTAGGTTGTCACTGTTGGCAGGGAGCCAGACGAGACACAACAGAGGTATGATATGGTAATGAATACAGAAGGGAGAGCGGGTACCGACGTAGATATACGAGGTGACTGTGATGTGACAAGTCACGTGGCTAGCCGACGAGAGGTGCCGAGGACTATCTAGTCTAACAGTCACTACATTAATTAGTGTGATAGTGGAAGAAAGAATGATACACACTGCTAGAGATATTATGGGGAAGGCATAATGACTTACCAGCACATTTCTTAATCGCTCTCTTCAACCTCTTCCACCACTTCTTCGACTGTGAGTTATGGTTAAACAGGTATGTAAAAATCTTGAGTAAGACAGTAGATACAAACATCTTGAAGCTTCACGACGCTCAGCCGCATCCTGGAAGATAATTGAGGATATTGAAAAGGTGTACACTGACTTGTGATGGGAAGACAACAAAGTTTCAAGACATACCCACTGATAAAGGTGAATAAAGACAGCACGATAGGCGGAGGAAAGGGGCTTACTTGCTATAGTGAAGGTGGGGAGAAAGGGAGAAAGTATTAGCAGGCATGCAAGAGAAAATGACTATACAACGACATACATTCTGGAAGAGCAGGAACACGAAATGATCAGTGGTGCATTCCTGGATTCAAGTCAAGCAGTGACATACCAACTGGAGAGCAGGAACATGAAATGATCAGTGGTGCATTCACTTGATTCAAGTCAAGCAGCGACGTACGCCTGGAGAGCAGGAAAGCGAAATGATCAGTGGTGCATTCACTTGATTCAAGTCAAGCAGCGACATACAAACTGGAAAGCAGGAAAGCGAAATGATCAGTGGTGCATACACTTGATTCAAGTCAAGCAGCGACATACTTTCTGGAGAGCAGGAAAGCAAAATGATCAGTGGTGCATTCACTTGATTCAAGTCAAGCAGCAACATACAAACTGGAAAAGCAGGAAAAGCAAAATGATCAGTTGTGCATTCACTTGATTCAAGTCAAGCAGCGACGTACTCTCTGGAGAGCAGGAATGCGAAATGATCAGTGGTA